>PVJH01000329.1:0-349583 GCA_004026705.1 Nesogale talazaci | reverse complement strand
ATCAAAACATTGTCCTCTCTTTGCGCTGTGCTGCTTTATAAATCACTCCACTATTCACAGGTAGCCTAGAAATCTTATTGGCCTAAAGAATAGATGGCTACTTCCAGTTTCACTCTTTGGTCAATGTCAGATGGTGTCAGGCTAGATAAAAGTCTTCTTTTTCAAAAAAATATGTTTAGAGCGATATTATGTTGCTCATATATGCCTTTGAGATAAAGTTTGTCATTTCTGACTCTATGTCTTTTTATCTCACATATTAATGCATTGGGAGAAAGTGCTAAAAGGTAATTTGGAGAAATGGATATTGATTATATCCTTTTCTTAGCCCCACTTGGTACTGATTTGTGGAGAGTGTTCAGGGGTATAGTACAAAGTAAAAGATCATCTTCTGGATAACAAACTTCCTTTCCTATCTGTGGAAAAGAACCTATAGCAAGATTTAGCAAATGATCTCTCTCTCTCTCTCTCTCTCTCTCTCTCTCTCTCTCTCTCTCTCTCTCTCTCTCTCTCTCTCTGAGCAATCCATTAGAATTAAAGTAAGAAAAGAGAAGAACTTTGTACTACATAATGCCAATATGTGGCTCTTCCTTTATTCACTTAACTAGAGCTCTCCTTCACTTCACCCCCATGGGAACAAATGTTTCTGCTGAGCATGACATGCACATTTCCATCTTTGTGATAAGATTTTAAAGCAGTTTTACTGGTATATGATCCACATGTCACACAACTCATTAGTTCAATTGTATCAAGAAGAATTTTATAATAATTACCACAATCAATATCAGAACTGTTTTTTTAACCTCACTGATGTGATTTCTAAAGTACTTGTTCTCTTATATGTGTGTTCATAGTATCACAGTGTCTCTTAGACACAAAGTTCTCAAATCGCAGAGACTCTATCTCAGCTATTTCTTAGGGTAATGAGTGCATCGCAAGGTGATATGAACAGCTAGTTGCTTAATCTATGACTTACTTCTTTGGGATTGGTGTATAAGTAGGGTGACCATGACAATGATCATTCAATCTGGGACAATTGTGAGAGTGATTGGGGACAACAGTAATGATTATATTAGAACAAGAGACATAAACCAGATAGCTCAGTAAACTGTTATGTCAGTCACCCTTTTAATCTTAAAGATCAGTTCTCTTTTGGAGACAGCCAAACAATAAGGAAAACATTCCCATTTCATTAATACTCTAAAGTAATAAAATTGAGTATTTCTATAGCTTTATAGATTTTGTAGGCTCATAAGTTTACATTATTACACTTGATTTTTTATTAGTGTGATACCTCACTCCAACTCTGACAGAATGGATACACACTTAGCAATGGATCAATGATGAGGAAAGAATAAGTGAAATTATTTGCTAGGGGATCCTAGTCAGCTTTGATTTTTGAAAAGTTTTCAATTACAGTCATTCATTCATAACGTCTATTTGCATTTCTAGGAATATAATTGTTTCCCACATTTTTTTATTCCGTAACTTTTTCATTTCCATTTAGCCAAAGAGAAGCCATGATCTCATTTTGTGAGGGAGAATGACCATTTTAAAAATAAAACAAAAACCAGATTATTTGCTATCTGTTCTCCTCCTTTAATTCTTTGACATATTTATTTGCTGTCATATATTAAGTACTGTAACAATTACCCTCTTTAAACTATCCAAGATAATATTCCCAATAAAAACTTTTGCTGAAAAAAATTGCAAAAATGGGTTTGACTTTAATTCTTGATTGATTATATAAGAATAAAGAAATCAGAATCAAGACCTCTTTGTATATTTACAGTTGGTTACTTTCCCTGCTGTCACCCTCCCAAGGAAATCAGATTGTAAGACTTTAGGAAAGATAATGGAAAGAAAATCCAATGTGAATAAAATTATTTGGTTTGGGCACTTATTCTATAGACAAAAAGGTGATGTCTGGGGTCATTTTCCAATTTCATTACATTATTTCTTAAAGGTCATTTAGTAATGACTACAGAAATATTAAGCCTTATTCTATTCGAACTCCTAATAATGCAAACAAACATCTAAAATGATACCACACTTTTCCTATATCAATTTACAAAAGGGTTACGAATAATAGATACCAACATTTAAAATCAAATGTTAAAATTAAGTGAGGTTTAAAGCTAGACATTTTCATGAAAGTATGTGAAAGGTAAGGCCATGTAGAGAGAGGATTTTTTGTCCAGCTTCCACCTCATATTAGGTTCTAAATACTGTTTATGAGCTGAGTTTTTCTGCACATTTTAAAGCAGTTTTTGTGGTAAAAGTAGGTGCCATGGCTGATATTTTCGTTGGCTTAACATAACCTGAACCTAGTAGAGCTTGCAGATGAGTCTAGCCCCAACCATGTGATTGCAATTGTCATCACATGTGATCCTACACTAAAATTGCCTAGCAGGGCACTGTAAATTTATAGAAAACAAAAGAGATGATGAAAATTAGCCAAGAGCATAGGTTTTGAATTGTTTTGTTGTTGTTTAGACAATAATAACCCAAACAACTTCCAGTAAAAGGCAACTATTTTTTATTGATTTTGAAGAGAAAATTACAGATAATGAACTTGTTTTCTTCATATTACTCATACCAACTTATTTACTTTCTATCACTTAAATACTCCTCAAGGTGGTTTCAAAGAAAAAAAGTTGAAACCAGTCCTCAGCATTTTATTCTTCTTCACTATGTCTTCAACATTTGGGCCTTATAGTTTCACATTTCTGTAAGGATATTTACATCTTATAAAATGTAATTTCCTATCTATTGTAAAATGAGACACTCGTGCCTTTTCAGAAAAAAAAAAAAAACAGCTCTTCCATAGAGAGAGGCATCTGCATGGTAAAATATGTTTCTGTTAGTGTTAGGCTTGAATTTTCCATAAAATTTTCACTTAAAAATATATTTTAGGGCTGAGCCCCGGTGGTGTAAGTGGTTGAGTGCGGGACTGTGGTCCGCGAGCTTGGCAGTTCAAATCCAGCGGCGGCTCTCAGGAGCAGCACTGAGTAGCACCCATGACCACCTGAGGCAGTGATGCCCACAAAAAAAATATACTTTAGCTATACCCATGCTATTGTTTTGGTGTTGTTGTTGTTTTAAAGATGACTTTTCTCAGGTTTTTTTTTTTTATTTTGGGAAAAAGCCTTCCCAAAAATCTCATCCTTCTCTCATCTATATTTCTTAGTATATAAAGGAAAGTCCCTTCATATTCCAAAATATCTATGTGATCAGAGAGAGAGAGCAACTGATATCACTCCAGGCAGTAAAATAGGACAGATATTAACTTCTTGGAATCAGTCCCATAGAGTTTATTTTTAGGGAAATAGCCACATTTTAGTAGATAAGCATTTTCTTCACACTCTTCCCAGAGTCTGTTTAAACCTTATAATAAATTACCAGTTAGGTACCTGCATACACCTATACTATAGAGCAGGGCATGCAAAATAAGATCAGATTGCTGAAAAGCCAAGCTTAATCTATAGAAATTATTTATTTTTCTTCCATGTGTAACAGCATTAATTCAGTAACATTTAAAAATGGGACTATGCTTATATAAGCAGATAAATAATTAGAAAGCATATAAATCATTACTCCTAATGTGACTATACAACAAAAGTCAATGTAATTTACAGATAAATTAAACCCTGCAACATTGCTAAGAAGAGAAATGAAGATCCTATGTTCATTTGCAAGGAACGTTATTATAAAAAAAGATAAATCTCATTTTTCAACCCTTTAGAATATTCTCTGGAGATATTACTGCATATGCATTTATATGGGGTATAAATATATTCATGCATATAGTAGTACATACAGGGAGTAAAATGATAACAGGAAAACCTCTTAGCCATAAACATCTTGATGGGACGAGTCACTGGATCTAAGGGCATAATGCAGTCTACAATGTTCTACATCCTGCTTTTGAGAGTAGCAACCAGGATCATAGTAGCTTACGAACGGCTATTTTAGCCCTTCTCCCCATCAGGGACAAATAATAGGGACAAAAATAAAAGAAACAATAATCCAAAGGAATAATGGGACATATGAACATCAGTCTCCACTACCCTGAGAGCAGAAGAACTAGAAGGTGCCCTAGAACTACCACCTGCTTCCTGCATGGCAAGGGCTCATAATGGGAGGTCCTGGATAAAGTGGGGGGGGGAATGTGGATCAGAATTCAGAATTTTTAAAAAATTACTGGTCCGCTAGAATCTGGTATAGTCTCCCATGACTATGGTCTTTAGACACGTTAAATGAACTCATCCTGTGTCTGAACTTTCAGATATGAAAGTTCTAATATGAACAACATTTTAGACCAATCCAAGCACAACATGTCCTCAAAAGGGAGAAGGGATAGGAAAGCAGAATAATGGGAAACTGTAACGCAGGGAGGAAATGGGAAAATACTCGGGGAGGGGGGGTTGCAGTCCATGTCCTGAAATGAAATGTGTATGAATTGTCTAATGGATAACCAATTTGTTTAGGAAATGCTCATCAAAATCACAATACGAAGTCAAAATGAATATTATCTGGGCCAGATAAATGTAGCTGCAAAATGAAATTTTCACTTTCATAAAGGTAGAGTTACTATTTTAAAAGGTGTACTGTCAGTTCCATGAAAACCTCATTTTATTTCAATGTTTCAGAGACTAGAATGGTTTTGGATAAAGTCTGAGTTTGAAACTTCTTTTAAAAAATATAGCACTGTTACACTACACTAAATATTAATAACCTATAGGCATGACTAGGTCTTTATTGAAACATTTAGGATCCACAATCAATCTGTGTCACCGAAACATTTATAGCCTACAAAACTCAATCATGGGCTCAGAGTTGAAAACACTTTTATTTTATTGGGTTTTGATTTCAGAGAAACAAACACTAGAGTTTGTGTCAGAATGCTTAAAGTCCAAGATACTGTACTTCCATGGGCAGTATATGAAAGAGGTTTACACAGTAAAAATCACATTGTTGGTGTTAGTAGGTATCATCAAATTGAGTCTATTTCCTACTCAGAGAAACCACGTTTGACAAAGTAGAAATATCCCAAGGGTTAGGATTTCTCTGAGAGCTTATATTACCTGCTCTTTCTCTCAAAGAGCAGTTGAGTGGGGTTAGAAGTGCAAATCTTTCTGTCAACACTCAGACACTAACTGTTGAGTTTCCCCAGTTTCTAAGAATTTCCCAGGCCTATGTGAACCACACCAATTTGAATTTCTGTGATAGAATATTTAGTGCTTCTTTTGTAAGGAGTATGCAGGAAGTTCTGACTCCTTGCTCAAACTAGGGCTATAAGGGGTAAATGCAGATAATGGAATTTTATAGGTAGATATTTTGTAAAAAGACCAAGTTTCTGAAAGTCACAAGTAGGAATTAATCTTACGCAGCCAAACTCCAACAGCAATAACAACAACAAAGATACTATAAATTGATATGAAACTTGAGTGGAAAAATAAATGTTGTCTCGTTGCTGGAAGTCATCCAGAATGGCATACTACATTGTTTCCTTCAAAAACAAACAAACAAACAAACAAGCAATCTCTCAGTGACATCTTAGGGTTCAAAAAAGTTAGCAATGTCTGATCAGGATGTTTATTCAGTTATTTGCCAGTGGGGAATCTGACCAGCTTATTAGAGTGAAGTGGTGCAAGTATGTCCGCAATTTAAAGTTTACCTCTATAATTTCTTCCAAACATTCTCTAAAGACAAACTATTAAGGAAGAAGACTAGTATGTGTGTGGTTGACTACAAATACTATAAGGAAAAGTAAAGAGTACTAGGGAACAAGGAAGATTTGGCAAGAGATTTCCTGTACACTGCAGGGAAAACGAGAGATACTGCAGTTTGCCAATTCACTTTACACACCTACTCCTGTGTTACTTACATTGCCCTAATTGATTGACAACTTCCCCAACCAATTCTGCTACCTGCAAACTATTCCTTAGATGTAATTCAGTAAAGATTTAGTTTGTCTTAGATAACGGATTTGTTGCAAATTTAAGTTTCTATTTTTCATACTCCTTACCCAAAAGTACCCACACAAATAATATGAATGTGGCCAAAAATATAAATGACATTCAGTCACAAAGCAACCCATGATAATTCACTTCATACGTACTTTGAGGAGGTAGACAATTGGTTTCATTTGCAAACTATAGCATACCATGCCAATAAGAGCTTCCATAATAATTTGCATGAGATTTGGGGAGCTTGCAGTATGTGGAAGAAATTTTCTTTGGGCAAGAAGTTAATGCTGGATATTCTATTGCAAAGGAAAGATAAAATTCAATCTGTGGAGTCCCAAATAATCCAATAAATGATCAATATACTATACTTGAAAATGAATCTGCTTTGTGTCAAACCAGTTGCCAATTGACCTAAATGTGATACTTCAGTTTCTCATGAATATTGCAAGAAAATGCATATGCAAAAAAGCCATCAATTGTCCATTCTTGTATATGTATTTCTCACTAGTTCTGCTTGGTCTCCTTCAAAAATTGATATCCACTACCCCCAATTTGGTATTCAAAGACAGAAAGAAAAAAATAGGATAAAAGTTAATTTTCACTAGACCGAAGCTGCATGCCCTGTGGTCAATGTCTCACTCAAACATTTAACTATATAAATGTCTACCTATTTATACTGAATATATAAAATAACCTTTAAAATCATGTGTCACAAAGAATCTCACTTCTTCCTTTATAGTATATTGTTTTACATGGCTTTTTGAATAACTTCTAATATATACTATACCATTGAAAGCCTTTATGAACTAACCATAGGTTTGGCTGATGTGGAAATAATGATTCAGTTTATCTTTTGATGTGCTTAGTACATTCATTTCTATTTCCATATTCCCCTTTCTATATACCAGGGATCAGCACACTTCTGAGACCATTAAGAATTGTTTGAGAGCCACAAATATATATTTACAAAAAAAGCAACAATCTTATTCTGAATATCATTCAATTCTGTCCATTTTACCTCAGAGACCCATGTACATGCTGAGCTTGCTGAAGCTTCTTACAGTGCTTTCCTTACCAAATTGAGGTTTCTGGAGTCCATACATGCTGTGAACTTGCTTCTCTCAAAATTTTTTCTTTAAAAAAGAAAGGGAACTGATAAAATATGTGTGGGAATGTCTGGTGATATGCCTCATAAAGAGAGTTGCAGAAATATCTGCCCTTTAAAAATGGAACAAGGAGCTTCAAGTCAAAGTAAAGTAGTTCTGAATTAAAAAAAAATTAGAAATCTGTAATCCCATATGAAAGATAGTTTGGGGAGCAAAGACATCTCTCAGGAGCCCCTAAAATTATTGTAATACCCTTAAGGTAATCTATGATTAACTAGATGTATCTAATAGCATACTTACAGTTAGCTCCAACTCTCTGTGATACTTATTGTATGAGAAACGAAGGGAAGATTAATAATGTAGCAGATTAAAGCATGAAAAAGTTTCCATAAGCTATTCAATTTCATTGTGCCTCAGTTATCTTTGACATATTTATAATTAAGAATATTTATCCCATTGGGTTGTTGTGAAGACTGAGATGGAGTCTGTCACATACATATACAGTGCTTTACAAATAATTATCACCACCATTATATATATTACTCACATATAGAAATCAGAAATGCAGCAAATTGCCAAATCAAAAGATGATAGCAATTTCACATTGAGTCAGGTCAGAGGGAAGACTCATTCCATTTTTCTCAGAGAGTTCAGTACAATGGCACTTCTGATGACTCCAATGCCTCCGGATCTAAATTCAGTGATGCAGCCCAGAGGCAAGGGTCTACACTCCTGTTCCTGCCACGTGACCAGGGGCACCAAGATGTGTTCAAGTAGCAGGAACTAGAGTGTAAGACCACTTGGTGGAAAATGAGCTTATGAAATAAACCCTGGATAATTTTAACCTAAAAACTGTCCTATAAGCCTTCCTGAATATTAGCCAATGAATAATACACTTCAGAGTGAAGGCTTAGCTTTTGACAAAACTTTTCCTAAATTTCTTTGCAACCTTACTTCATCCCGCCCAACCCCATTTACTTTATCTTTTTTTTCTTGCACATGCCAGTTACCTCTCTCTGAGCTTGTTTGTGGTCTCTTTTCAGGAACCAGTGTTGTCCATTCAGTCACTGAACTCACTTCATATCCTTTGCCTGTTTGTTATATATTTCAAGGGAAAAAACACCCTGTATGCACAGACAGTTTGATTGATTAAAATTGCTGATGGTACTGTTGTACCTACTTGATGTTTGCACTGAAATCTGCCTCAGAAAAGATTCCCAGGTGGGTTCTGAGTTCTCCTAGCTACATGCAAATTCTCCAATAATGCTAATTTTACATCTTTTGCCAAAGTGAATATGTTGAAGTTAGATGCTGAAGAAACAGTGGGGTGGGGGAGATGAATGGCAGTGATTTGGTGTGTGTATGTGTGTGTGCATGACTGTAAACATGCATGTGTGAGAGTATATACCAGTTATGCTTGTGTTGATTTGTATATTCATTTGTTTTCCCCTCCCATCTAAGAAAAAATAGTGAGGAACTGTCCAACAAAAACTGTCACAAACTTTTCTATCTCTACCCCACCCTTATGTTAGGATTTCTCACTATTGGTAGTAAATATGCTAACAGCAAAACTATGAAATATACACAGAGACTATTAAGAGGAGCATGAAGAAAAAATATCTCTGAATTCTTAAATATAATGAAGTTTTCTTAGCTAGTGGAAGAACCCAAATCAAAATGAAGATACAGCGTTCAATTTTCCTGACCATGAACAAATGGTATGTATTAAGCATAAGTTTCAAAGGGTGGTTTCCATGAACTATTCCAGTGGTTCCTGAAGTAGGATCCATGTGCTGATTGCTTTCAGAGTCTAAGGCAGCCCACTTAAGGAAAGAGACCTTGACTTTCCTGCTGAAAACTTACATGGAGCATTCACATGTGACTAGAAGAGTTCCAGGTTATCAAGGTCCAAGAATAGCAGACCGAGCATTTGAATACTACATCACACCAGAAGTAGAAAGAGGAATAAGTTAGTAGGGTGTAAAGGAAATATTTCCACAGTAAGACAGAGTAGAACTGCCCCTTAGGGTCTCTGAGATCCTTTACAGGGAGGAGGCAGCTTTATCTTTCTCTGGTGGATTGACTGATGGGCTTCAACCAGAGAGCTTACAGTTGAGGGTTCAACCATGGCTCAATCTACCCACCACTAAATTAAAGAGATAATTATCCCCGCATGCAGACTGACACTCATCATTGAACTTAATTATGAAGATGTGCCAAGCACTGCACACTTTCTTCTCTGGAAATAAAATGGAACAAAACGGACATGACCTTACACTCTACCAGCTATATAGATTTTGAAAAGAAAGAACCAAGAAACCTTCTAATTCACTGCCATTGAGTCAATTCCAACTCAGGGAGACCCGATAGGAAAGGCAGACCTGGTCCTACTTCCTTTGACTCTTTACGAGAACACAAAGGCCCATCTTTCTTCTGAGGATCAGCTGGTCCTCTCAAACTACTGACCTTGCAGATCAAAGACCAATTTGTAACCACTAAGCCACTAGAGCTCCTTAGACATAGATATAGGATTAATGGTACATGTTATATAGATAGATGAGAGAGAGAGAGAGAACATTAAAAACATAAATTACGTAGAATTTCAGCTGATGTCTTTCTGAGGAGTTCAACAATATAAAAGAAGCTAAAAAATTGAACAACAAAACCTGGAATTTTGAGGATAGGCTTAATGGAGGAAAATAAGCTTCAAATTATTTTTACAAATGGGTGAAGGTAGGGATGGAATAATTCATTTTCTTGATCACCACAGTGTGGGAAAGCCCCAGTAATAGGCTAGGATGTTCTCAGAACAGCATCCCATTTCTCAAACGTAACACTGCAGAATTAGTGACAGTATGATTAAATGCACCAAAGAAAATGATGGCTAATCCTGAATAACTGAATTTTTTTCCTGCAGATCCCTACAAAAATCTAGCACCCTTTGACACTAAAAACCCATTGTTATTGAAGTGTGTTCAACTCAGAGGGATCATGTAGGAGGAAGACAGAGTAGAACTGCTGCTTACATGTTTCCCAGATGAAATCTTTATGGGGAGGAGACAGCTTTATCTTTCTCCAGTGGATCAACTGGGGAATTTCAACCAACGACCTTACAGTTGAGGGTTCAACCATTGATTTACCTACCCACCACTAGGGCTCCTCTTTTGAATGAAAACCATTGTTTAAACACTCCTTTAAGGAGCTAGTGCATCCGACTTCCATTCTCTAAAATCAGTGAGGACAGAGAAGCCTAACGACTCACTTTAATCAAAACTTTTATCCCCAAATTTAAAATGACAGGATCTTGGTTCAGTAAATCTAAGAGGTGGCCATTCCTCAGTGCACTAATACATTAGAAAAGTGCCTTGTCAAGTGCCTTTCCAGTATCGTCATCATTTTATCTGGTTATTATCTGGTCAGTGTGCAGATTTATATTCCAACCCCTTCTGTGCTTGAATATAAAAATTCTTCCTGCCAATTTTGCCGATTTCTATTTACCAGTCATTGATTTTTCTAGTGCGTTTCTAAATGGAGCTTGAAATTAACATGGCTTTTCCTTTTATTCACTATCCTCAATCCCAGCAGCATCAAAAATTGGTCCAAGAAATGGACCTGATGTGCAGGCAGAGGACAAGTGTTTGCACTGTAGCTAACCTGCTGTGGCATTCATAGCAAAGGTAGTGAAAATCAGCATGCTCTGGTGAGGGGAAGAAAACAAACCAACATTGTTCCACTGCAATGATCTTGCCCCTGCTCCTATGTATATCGAAAATTCCTCAGAGAAAAATAATCAAATGATACTTTATAGGACAGAAATAAAGACTCAGAGGGGACTCTGAATTATAAGGCGAATTGCAGGAAAGGCATTCATGTCTGTAAAATTTGTTCTGGCTATATTGAAAGTGGTGATAGTTTCTCATATTATATCAATAAAGTGTTTTTAAGCATGTCTAACATTAATAGAGCCCTGGTGGTACTGCTGAGTAAGCATCGGATTATTAACTGCAAGTTTGACAGTTCAAACCCACTAACTGCTCCAAGGGAGAAAAATGAGGCTATCTGTTTCTGTGAAGAGTCCCAGAAACCCCATGATCCAGGATTTCCTTGATGGCAGTAAGGTAAAATGACAGGGGAAGCCACATAAAATAAGTAGGTAATCATCTTATCTATACCAGATGGATTCATGTTCCAATATCAAATATTTTCTATTTGTCAAATCAAGTTCTTTTCAGATAGCCACCATCCTTCCCCATATGGGGGAATTATCCACCTCTGACCTATGGTCTTCAGGCCTGGTAAGGCGAGTTGCTTGGACCAATGTCCTATGAAAGGAAACTATGTTTGCCACTCCCTAGAAGATGTAAGAGGTATCCAGTGGTCTGGCATCTTTCCTTTTCCCCTGGGCAATAAAAATGGCAGTGTCAAGATTCAGGCTGCTGCTTTAGACTGAATCTCACAGTGAAAGGTACATAAAGTAGAGTTGTAGTCAAACCGAATGAAATTAAGAAGTGAGAAATCCATCTTAAGCCATTGAGATCTCCATGCTATTCATCATTGCAGTTTAACTTAACCCCAATGAACTGGTATGACTTCTCTGAGACAAAATACTCTATATATTTGAATGTAATGCGTTTATTAAAAATGGTACATGTAGATGTGTGTCTTTGCACAGATAATGAGAACCTCCTTATTTGAAAATCTCTCTTGGAAGTATCTCCCGTTGTGTTTGCCCAGGTAGACTAGAGAAACAAATTCATAAACATGCACATGGCTATAAGGCAAAGGCTTATATACAAGAGGAATGGAACATTGAGAAAGCATCTCAAACCAATCCAGTCCAAGGTCATTAGACCAATATTATCTCATATGTCCTATACCAGTCTATAAAGTCTACTTCCTACTCTCGAAGCATGTGCAATGACACTAGGAAATCACAGGCCAGGGAGTGTAGAATATTGTGTATGTAGTGGCAGTAGAAGTATGGCGCTGGCAGGGGTCTCATTCCCAGGGCTCAGGGTCCATCAGCAGTATCCATTAGTGGTAGAAGCATCTCACTGCTGGCAGGGAGTCTCTCTGTGGCTTTTCTGGCTTCAGAGGTCTGGTTCCATCAGGGTAAGCCTGTGTGGCTTCTCCTGTGGCTCCTCCAGTTCCTAGGACGCAGGGTCCATGCTGTCATCTTGTCATCTCAGTAGAGTGTTTCAAGGACCTGGGCCTGTAGTCTCTCACCTCCACGGGGGAAATACCGAGAGATTTTGCAGAATTCTCAGGGAAAGCCATGTCCACACAGAGGTCTCATTGGCTATCTCTAGATTAACAGGCTAGACTTCACCCCTACAATCCTAATCATATAATTGACACCGAGTCCATGACCGCCACAGCTATCTGCAGTTGGTTGGATATGTGTCCTTTCCTGTCTTAGATCTGTGGGGCACCTCTCCTGATGTTGAAATTGCCTTTATTTATGAGATTGTGTTCTATGGAAGCATGACACATTTTGTTTTTTGCAAAATATATGAGGAGACCATGAATTGTGATAGCCTCTTCCTGAGTGATTCAGATTCCTTTGCATGAACACTAGCTCAAACCAACCCATAGCGCTTGGTCAGGTTGATTTCCACTTCTGGAAACCCCACGTGTCATAGCGCAGAACTTCATCTGTAGGTGCAGCTGGACGGGTTTGATTAGCTGAGCATTTAAAAGTTTGCACACACACATACATGGCACTCCTTGACTGCAATTGTTTGTTTGTTTGTTTTATTAAAAGATCATTTTTGAGAGCTCTTATATCTCTTATAACAAACCATACATCAGTAGTATCAAGCATATTTGTACATGCATTGCCATCATTATTTTCTAAACATTTACTTTCTAATTGAACTGTGGATCAGCTCCTCTTTTTGCCCTTTCTTTGTCTCTCCCAGCCACGTGACCCCTTGGTGAATTATAGATCACTATTATTTTCATATCTTACACCAACCACTACCTCTCCCCCCTCCCCATGGTTTATGTTGTTTGTCCCCCTGGGGGGTGGTGTGAATGTGTTGATATTGGAATCGGTTCCCACTTTCTCCCCTGCGCTCCCTACCTTCTCCCTATCCTCCTGCTATCACTACTCCCATTCCTGCTCTTATCTCTTATTTGTACTTTTGTACCTGTTCTGGAATAGACCTCAGTGAAAGGCAGAACTGGGGTCATGATAGTGGGGAGGGGGGGACCAGAGAAATGTTGTGTGTTTCATTGGTGCTCTACCGCATCCTGGTTGACTCATCTCTTCCTTATGACCCTTCTATGAGGGGATGTCCTTGTTCATTCTTAAGGAAAAGCAAAGCTCACTGTCATCAAGCATCTTCTGATGTATAGCAACCATACAGGATAGAGTCGCATGGTCCCTGTGGGTTTCCAATGATAAATATTTACCATGTAGAAAGTCTCATCTTTCCTGCTCAGAGTGGCTAGTGTTTTAGAATTATTGACTTTGCTGTTCGCAGTCCAACGTGCATTCCACAGTGGCACCAGGAGACCTCACCAAGGTCAAACCAGGCAGTACAATCATTTATTAGTTCTAGGCTTCGACAGCTTGACTTTCAGATGATCATTCCTATCGCAGCCTTGGAGGGAGTAGTGAATTGTTTGTTGTAGAACATTTATGAGAAAAAATAGTATATATACTTGAAAGTAGTAAGCCTTTATTAGAAAATGCTATGCACATATATACATAGAAATGTTCTTATTTTTAGATCCTTAGATTTTTTGGATTGAATGTGGATTCTCCCATCTGTTGGTCTGAAGAGATCTGGGACCTTTTAAAGAATGAAAGGAGCTCTAGTGGCTCATCGTGTAACACATTGGACTTCTAACCCAAAGGTCAATGGTTCAAACCACCAGTGTCTCCTCAGGTGAAAGATGAGACCATCCACTCCCATAATGAATTACAGTCTCAAAAACACTTAAAAGAATTATTCTCTTCTATTCTATAGATTCTTTGTGAGTAAGAATCCACATGATGCCAGTGAATTCTGTAATAAAGGCAGCATTGTTTTTCTAGCTCTGGCCAGATCTGCTAACTGCAAGGTCAGGAGTTTGAAAGCACAGCCAAATTTTGGGAGAAAGATGTGGGTTTCCACTTCCCTTAGCAGTTACAATCATGATAAATCAGGGGTATTTCTAGGCTTTTCTTTAGGGTTGCTATGAGTCAAAATAGACACTATGGCCATAGATTATCTGTCCCTTACCAAGCTTGTGACCTTGATAGCTCCCTTGCATGGTCACCTTCCCAAAGCTGGGGATGTGGTCCTACAAAATGTCTCTATGTGGTCAGGGGTTTTGGTAAAATTGAAAAAAATAAGAAATGCGTTAATGAAAACATTGCCAACTATATAAGTTTCAGGTCCCCCAACCTTGAACCCATTTTTATTCTCAACCAATGAGGCATTAGTTTCTCAACCATTAAGGTCAGGTGTGTTTAAATTCCTGATGCCCCGTGTTTGATGCAGTGTCACCTATAACCACTTTAGCTATGTTCTCCTCCATTTTCACATATAAAAATAAACCTTTAATGCTTTCCAGCTTGTCTATATGCATGTATGCTTATATACATATAATGCAATCCAGCATCTTGAACATTTGTACAAAGTACTCAAAAACATGTTGTGCCTCAACAGCCACAACAATTTAGTAATGACCTGAAAGCCCATCGTGAATTCCTCAAGATGCCATGCATTGTACAAAACACAGAATAAGACAAACCATGAGCCCTGCCCTTTTGAAACCTAAACATTGAGACTCTTAAGTCTATCATCCAGAAGATGCTTTAAACTAATGTAATTCAATTGTAGAATTATGTTCCTTCAAGATGATAACTACTATCAGAGTTGGAAAGTGCTGAAGGAAAATGAGGATTGATTAGAAGAGAAGGAATTAATCCCACCAATATTTTTCTAATATCTAGAATGTCTGCCTGTATTTGAGCCATCTTGGTGTTTCTTACAATTAACTTCTCTCAGATCTTCCTATCAAAGTTACATGTAGGGATTTAGAATTAGGCATATTGGAATAGTAAAGTATATGAAAAGAGTTCAGAAAAATAAGAGTGATAATGTAACTCTAGAATTTGAAAACAATAGCTAGCTCATCTAGAGCTAGATCAACCATGGAAAGGATAACAAATGGTGTCAGCTTTAGAAAGGACCTTGAAAGTAAAATAGTCAACTCGTTTCCTATATTGATGAAGACACTGAGGGCAAGAGAGATGCAATGCCTTCTCTATATTGCTGTTTTTGTTTTACAGACTTGAATTAAAGTGCCAGAATGGAAAAAATATCATTGAGACAAATGACACAGACCATTCTCAGGGGTCATTATGTATTTTAAATATTTACAAGGGCTACTTTATTATAAAATAAATTATCCTTTAGTATAAGACTTAAATACAAATATTTCTAAGCCAACCAGGTTTTTGACTAATTATTCTGACTTAACAAGAATTCTATAAATAGGGCACACACTTTCAGGGGATTTTTTTCATATTCTGAAATGTTTTCAAATCATATGTTGCCATTGTGAGTGCTTGAAAACATATATGAACATTTAATTTGATTCTCAACCACATGTTTGGTGATCTGCAAATGCTGTTCAGAGTATCAGCAGAAAGTTCTTAAAGAGCCCCGTTACCAAATTGGGGTTATTTCACAGTTACATTTTCACAGAGAACCCAGGACCCTGGTGTCATTTATATAGAGACATAGGAGAACACCATAAGGCATACAAATAGCTTCCATACTCACAACTGACAATTTAGAAATGACAAAAAGCAAAATAAAAAAGACGGAAGGTTTCCTGAAGACAATTTTCTCTCTTAGGAGGGCAGAACAGACCAGTTCCAGTACAGCCAATAAAACAAGGTATCTTGAGAAAGATCACGGAGAGAGAAAAAATAATACCACCCTGAGGATGTTTCCCAATGGTATAAGGTAAAGTTACAGTGAACCCAAAATATGGAGGAGCGATGGACAGGAATGCTAGTGAAGGGATGCAGGTGCTAAGAAGACAGGCTTTTAGGGTCGGTCCCAGCCCGATTTGAATCCCAGTTGCCCAATTTCTTGAAAAGGGTGAGAGTAGCAATTGTGCAATTATGCCTTATCCAATAAATCTATGGATTGTAACGATATCTATGAGACCCTTGTGAAATATTTGTAAGAACTAAAAAACCACAATTGTGAGGATGGCACAAGACCAAGCAGTGTTTATTTCTGTTGTACTCAGGGTCACTATGAGAACAGACTCAAGGGCAGTGAACTTGGCTTTCTATTTTGTGCCATGAAGGTATTATTCATAGGACTTAATGCTAACTAAAAGATAGTTTTATCTGTAGCCCTCTTTGATGAACTATCGTTTAATGTTCAGAATGGCAACACCTTACAGCTGTGATAGTGGAAAAGACACACGATACCAGGACTATGTTTTATCATGAAATCTCTATGGGACACATTAAGAGAATGAAATTTTATGCATAATACTTCCACCTAATAACACAGATAAGTCAAACATAGTAGTTAAACTAAATTTAGTGCAAAGATCAGAGATAGGTTGGGAAGAGAAATTTGTGGAAAAGATCCTGAAGAAGTTGTATGAATAGGATGGGAGCTATGTGTGTTTCAGAAATACAATCTCCTCCTCATTGTCTGTCTTTGAAAGTTTGCTTTTAATTGGTATTCTTGTGAATTTCTTTAATAATGTATAGTTACAGCTCTTTCTGTATAAACATCATATTACTTCTTCGATATCATTTCACTAGAAACAGTTTCTCCACATCTTAAGAGAGACAAAAATAGAGGACATTTATAGGGAATCAAAAATGTGTCATGTAAATTTGAAGGAAACATTACTTTACAAGAAGAGGCTTTTACTACTATGAATTTACAGCAGCTTCTCAATCAATGACACCAAAGATACATACAGTATTTGCATTTCAAAATAGCAAACAGCAAATTTGCACTAAAAGAAACTTAGGACCAACTAGGTCATGGAGCTGTGTCGGGACCAATGTAAGCTCTTATTATCCTTGAAGCCAAAGACATTCTCCTTGATAGTATATTTTTATTAAAACAAATAAATATTTTATAGTAAACATATGTGAAGAGAGGACAGATCACTCAAAGTACCTTCAAATAACAAAGTTAACATAGAAATTAAACATGTCGGTACCCACTCCATTTTCTATTATGCATGAGAAATAATGGAGTGACAACTTGATTGAAGACTTTTAAAGGCAATGAATATATGCAGTATTCAGAGGTGTGCAAGGTTGACTTGTGTACTTGGCACAAAACTGATTTGTGTAAAAATTAATTAGCAATGTAATTCACAGATGACTCTAATCCTTTCCCCTTACAAAGATTAATGGAAAGGGTACAGCTTCATAGGAGATCTTGGTTTTATGCAAATTTCTACTGCCACAGATGAGCACTTATGTTTCTTTCAGGATCAAATAAATATGTGAGATGATGTCACAATGTCAGATGCCTCACTAGGGACAAGTCATCAATTTTGTCCCTGAAGGCAACTGTTGTTGTTGGAAATATCCTTCATACTGGGTTTCCAACAGATATAAAAAGGAAGAAATAAGTTCCTTGTTTTTCCTAGTTTGCTTTAGAGTTTTCTTGCTAGATTGAGTTGAGTCCGTTCTGACTCATAGTGACATTATGCACAACAGAACAAAATACTCTGTCCTCACAGTTTTGATGTCTGAGTTCATTGTTAAGCTCTTGTGTCAATTTATCTCCTTATGGGTCTTCCTTTCTCCTTATCAATCCTGATGTTCTTTTTCCCTGTTCTGGTCTCTCCTGAAAACAAGTCCAAAGTACATGAGACAAAGTCTCACCATTCTTGCTTCGAAGGAGCATTCTAATTTCACTTTTCTGAAACAGATTTGTATGTTCTTCTGACAGTCCACAGTACTTTCACAATTCTTCACCAATACCATAATTCAACTTTATTTTTAGAGTACCCAGGGGTTATTGAATACTCTGAGGAAGTTTCAGCTAAAGAACAACCTATTGAAGTAGAAGAGTTGGTATCTTACCAAATACATGTTCACCTATTGAATTTTTGAGTTTCGTATGGAAGAATAATTCAATATCCTATCTCACTACTAGTATATCTGGAATATCTACTCCCAGATCATGGGCTCTATAAGCTAAATTGTATATTCTTACAAGTGAATTGTTCCACACATGTCTATAAGAGATTTGAGGGGTTTAATGTGATTAGTATATTAACAACCACCACAAAGTATTTTCTAGCAAGGTCTATTAGAAATAACATTCTCAAGGGTCCCCTTATATTTGAGCTGGTCAACAATATTTTTTTCACACAGCTGCAGAGCTTTTTATCAATTGCTACGTAATGCCCTTAAGGAAAATTCTGTTTTCTTTAATGTGACTTTCTTAAAAGACTCTTCTTTTGAAGTCCCTTCAGGAATCCTGATGATTTTTTGGTGTATAATTGGACTTCTAAGTGCAAGGTTGCTGGTTCAAAACTACCAGCAGCTTCATAGCAGAAAGGTGTCGTGATATGCTCCTTAAGTTTTAAAGCATTGGAGACCCTATATGTGGAAACAGAGTTGTACTCTACTTGATGGCTTTGGTTTAGCAGTCCTTGCCCAACTTCCGCGAGAATCTCTTTATTGTCCTAGGTACTGGACTGCTAACTACAAGGTCAGCAGTTTGAACCCACTAGCCACTCCATGGGACATTTCAATTTAGGGTCTTAGAACCTCAGAGAATCAGTTCTATACTGTTCTATAGGATCACTAGAGTTGGACTCAACCAGTGGCACTGAGAGAAGGGAGAGAACTCCTAAACAATGGCCACAACCCCTCTCATGAGGATGGCGAAGGTCTGGGTAGTGTTTCATTCTATTAGTAAGAAACAACTTGATGTCACCTAAGACAAGTGTAATGACAACAAACAACTCCCACATATGTTTCATATCTATCTTCCTGACTTGCTTCCCGTGCTTGATGAACTCTAACAATTCATGCTTTTATCAGCTCATGTCTAGATTGCTAAGGTAACCTCCTAAATGGTCGGCCTCATTCTTGCCTTTACCATATCCAATTCATTGGTTATAGTGCAAAAGGTTAATGCAAACACAAATCCAATTGTCCTGATTAACTGCCTCCTTTAGTTAAAAGTATCCCATGGCTCCCTGCTGCCTACAGGATTGAGTCCAATCTCTCCTCAGCATGGAGCCCAGGGTGCCACTCTGGGCTGGCATGCACATTGTCTGCAGACTCATCTTCTCCCAATCACAGCCATATAGCCTGACCTGCAGCGTGGGGATGCTCACAGTTGCCAGCAGCCATCACAGCGGCTGAGCATATGGCTGAAAAAGCAAGACTTCAACAAATGTGAATGAGTACCAGAAGCACATTTTCTTCTTGGTTAGAAACTGAAACAGCCAACATGTGAGGAAAAAGAAAAGACATTTACATAGTATTTACCTAACTTTAGCCCTTGTTCAAAGCAGACTTCCTGTTTACCTCCTTATGGTATATTTTTTTAGTCCTTTGACTCTAACTGCATTTTTACGGATCTTAATGTTTTTCTTTGTTATGTAGCAATCTTTCAAAATCTATATAAAGGTTGTAGTTTACTCATATCATTGTTTTGCACAATAGACTTATGCAGTAATTGCAAAGTTTATACAGGCTATTCAAAGTTTATATAGAGTACAAAGTATTTGCTACACCCTACAACAACAACCCACTACTTATGAACATGCTCAGTAAATGCACAATCACTCCTGAACTCAATTTTAAAATGACCTTCTTTTAACATACTTCAAATACATTCAGATGCATTTAAAATCTTAGTACCATTTTCCTTGAGTCAAAACCAGCAAGGTAAATAAATTTTTCAAAAATGTAGAAATGCATTCTGTTAGCTTTGATGATTTTCTAAGCCACCAAGATCATTTAAAGTTTTCATGTATTTTCCAATGTGGGTTTCTGGAAACTTCCTCTGTAAAGGGCTAGAAAATCAACATTGCAGGGTTTGTGAGTCATCTGGTCTCCATAGCACCTGCCATTATGATGCAAAGGAAAACATGAAGTGGGGAGGGGTTCAAATGGATGCTGAGAGCTTTGTTTAAAACAACACTACAGAATAAAGAAAAAAATAAAAAATAAATTTCTTTGGTATATTCAGATATGGCTAGCTTAATTAGCTTAAGAACATCATTTAATAGTTATCCCTTTACTTAAAGTTGTCTGACAGCCTCTAAAATTTAATTTATCTTACTATAAATCTCAATGAGAAACATAACTTATATTAGTTATGTAATGTCAATAGGAAAGAGATGGATCATTTTCTTAGAAACTGTTCCAATCATAAATGACTACAAATGTCATTTGAAATAATCTTCTCATTTCTCCCTATATCTCCAGAGTTCAGAAGATCTCCAGATCTATTACTACTACTAAATAATAAGAACTTAGGTATGATTCAGCTAAGTGTGCATTTTCTGCAACTACTAATATTTAAACATTGAACTTTGCAACAGTTCACTTCAAAGTGGACGATGAGAGCCCCTTTAAGGTCTTAGGGTATAATAATATTTCATTATGTAGAATATTGCTTGAAGTCAAATACGTGACATATTAGAAAATATGTTTCTATCACAATGGCTTTTTATTGAAATTATTCTGGTAATGAAATTTCACACGTATTTATTTCCTCTGCACATTGGCCAATACCTAATAGACCTCTGTTATCAGAAACGTTAATATAGAAAAGAATTTAGGGGCTAATTATGCATTAAACAATGGGAGAAAGAAAGAAGGAAGGAAAGAAGGAAAGAAAGAAAATTTTGCAGCCTTGGAACTCCTAAGAATAGGAATCCATTTGATGGCAGTGGTTTAGTTAACAATAAGGTATCTTTATTGGCTAAACAATTGTACCAAATTAACCACAGTAATACAAAATGATACTAGGAGCAACAAGGTGCAGGGAAAGGGGGAGATAAGAACTCAGTGTTTTTCCCGCATAATTGTTCTCTCAAGACTAACTACCTAAAAGATAAAGCCTAGAGTTTGATGAATTGCTGAATGTAAAACTGATGGTCTGCTCTGTAAACTTTCACCTAATTCATAAAAAAGCTTAAAAATAAAAATAAAAACAACAATTATTTCTACTACTTAGGAAAACAGGAAATCAGCTGGTTTTGATCTGCAGTAAAGTTGGACAACCTCTGACTCATTTTTTTTACTGTGATCCATGTTGAGACACCTTGGGGATAAGGAGACAGCGGTCTGTGTAAGATATGAAAATTATAATAATTTATAATTCATCCAAGGGTCTTGAGGGTGGGGGAGAGAGGGGAAAAAGAGGAACTCAATAGACAATAAGTATCTACAGAAGAATGAGGGAAACGTATAAATATGCTTGGTACATTTGACATATGGACTGTTATATGAGTTATAAGAGCCTCAATAAAATCTTTTATTTTAAACAAAGAATATTATGGTCAAGTATGCACCTCTACATGACTACAACAAAAATCTTATCAATAAAAATTTACCCTTATGTGTTAGAAGCTGGAATCAATATGGCAGTGAAGGGTTTGTTTGTAAAAATGATGGTTGTTGTCCATTAAGTGCATTCTACAACCAAGTAGTGAATTGCTGAATTGGTAACTCCAGATTGAGAATACTGGTTCCCATGAATTTCACTGTTTTATTCCTTATCCAAGAGGATAGTGGTTGTGGATTGTGCTGCTAATTGCAAGGTTAGCAGTTCAAAACTACCAGCTGATCTGTGGGAGAAAAACAAGGTTTTCTAATTCTGTAAATATTTACATTGTCAGAAACTCAGGAAGACAGTTCTCCCCTGTGGGTCATTAGGAATCCAGATTGGCCTGATGGCAGTCTGTGAATTAGCGTTTGGAGACACATTCATTAATCCATCCAGCACACATTTATTACGCAGTTGCTAGTTTTCATATTATAATCAATAGGCTGATAAAATGAACTGCAGGATCAGTAATTTGAAACCAACAGCCTCTCTGTGCTTGAAAGATTAGGCTTTCTACTTCCATAAAATGTTCCAATCTCAGAAATCCATAGGGGAAATTCTACTCTGTCTTATGGGGTCTCCATAAAATCAGAACAGGCTTCTTTTTTTTATGTTGCTCTTTTGTGTAGAATGAAGGTAATCCAGTACAGGTTCTGGGTCCAACTGAGCAAATATCCCAAGGACTCTGAGTAGCCTCTTGTGTTAGTCTGGGTAGACTAGAGAAACAAATTCATAAACATGCATATGGTATGACTTCTCTGAGACAAAATACTATATATGTGAATGTAATGAGTTTTTATTAAAATGGTATATATAGATGTGTGTCTTTGCACAGATAATGAGAAAATCCTTATTTGAAAATCTCTCTTGGAAATATCTGCTATTGTATTTGGGTAGACTAGAGAAACAAATTCATAAACATGCATATGGATATAAGGGAAAGGTTTACATGCAAAAGGAATGGAAAATTGAGAAAGCATCCCAAGCCAGTCTAGTCCAAGGTCATAAGTCCGATATTAACCCATATGCCCGATAGCAGTCTATAAAGTCTCCTTCCAACTCACAAATTATGTGCAATGACACCAGGACAATCTCAGGGCAGTGGGTGCAGAGTCTTGTGTATCCAGTGGCAGTAGAAGGGTCCTGGCGCTGGCAGGGGTCTCACCATGGCTCCTTGTTTCCAGGGCTCAGGGTCCATCAGCAGTATCCATTGGTGGTAGAAGTATCTCAGTGCTGGCAGGGGGTCTTTCTGTGACTTTTCTGGTTTCAGAGGTCTGTTTCCATTAGGATAAACCCGTGTGGCTTGTCCTCTGGCTTCTGCATTTCCGAGGACTAAGGATCTATTTTGCCATCTTGTCTTCTCAATAGAGCATCTTCAAGGAACTGAGTCTGTAGTCTCTCACTTCCATGGGGGAAATATCACGAGATTTCCCAGAATTCTCAGAGAAAGCCATGTCCACAGAGAGGTTTTATTGGTTATCTTCAGATTGACATGCTAGTCTCTACCCCTACACCCCCAGTGCTGAAATTGACATGGTGCAGTGACTGCCACAGTTCTCAAATATGCTACTTGGAAAGTTCTGGCTTTGCCTCTTTTCCTAAGTAAAAATCAATTCTCAACCAGTTTCCTCCTGAAGTACTGTCTTGGAATATCTTTGAGAAGCACTCTGAGTCTCTTTTAAGGCTTCAGAGCTCAGGAGTAAAGACTGTGAGACCTAATAATTGTTACCAAATGAGGACTAGCTTTAGCCTGAGGGGTTCTTTCTTTCTGCTTGGCCCCTGAAGTTAATTGATCTATCTATACAATTGAAAGGAAAAGAAAAGCACAATTTGGGAACCCAAGGGCTCTTTACAACTCAGCCTAGAGGCTAAGTGAATGCCATTTTACAGGACAGCATCCAGAATTCGAGTGAAGTAATTGGTTTGCTTGGTTAACACTTTCACTGAATTATGACAAGAGTTCTTAATGACATATTCCCATCAAGCTTCCCCCAAGTGTGGAAGCCTTTAGAGGTCTAAAGACAGTTATATACTATTCAAGAAGGATGGCTTTCATATCAAGATAAGTGCTGACACCAAGAGTGAAAAAAATGGCTGAAGAAAAGAATCATTTCACATTTCAGAGTTAAAATTGAAGTGCTCCGTGTTATTCACCTAGAAATATGTACTGCACTTTCCCTTGGCTCAGGAGTTCAACTTAGTGAGAGACCAAACATTTGAGCTGAGGCCATTTTCATCATAAATGCAGTGCTAGAAACTATGTCTCAATTCTGGAAATCATTTCTTGATTAGCTGTGCTAGGGAGCAAAGGGAAATAATTCTTTACTGTGTTGGCAGATACTTTGGAAATTAACAACTGCTCCATAAGCTTCTACAAACATTTGGGATAGTGAACAAATTGCACTGTCAAGCATGGAACCACTGTGGCCAGAGGAAATGCTACATGTACATAGTTCTTAATATTTTCTCCAGATTTTGCTCTGTAATGTGTCACTGGAAGCCTTTGAGGTGGGAAATTAACCCCCAAACCCACTGCTATCCAGTGGATTACAACTCATGTTGACCCTACTTCAACTTTGTGACCCCGTGTATCTTTACAGAGACATTTTTCTTCCTCAGAGGAGTAGGTGGGCTTGAACTGCTCATTTATTAGCTGACAGTCCAACACCTACACGTCAGAGCATATGACCAAATAATGGTATCTTCTCTTATGCATAAGGTCATCATGAGTCCAGCCAACTGGGTGAGAATTAGTAACAAAAACATTTTATGTAACACATACAACTGAATAGCATCTGTTAACTCTTCAGGATACTGTGGAAAAAACTAAATGACCGACCACTCCTTGCCTCAAAGAACAAAGCTTTGCCAAAATCCCTGGGGATTTAATGGATCTACATGTCTTAATTGGATGAAGCATGTGATTTGCTCTCCTTTACCTCCTTGCTCTACTCAAACTAATGGGAGACAGTAAAATGTGCATTATCACAAACTATCATTTGATAGGGATGGTCCAAATTCTAGACCTGGTCACAGAATTTTAAGGTCTATTTGGTCCTAGTATTCATTTCCCTCCTCCAGTGTCCTAGCCTTTACAAATACTCTATAACTCCCTTCCTTTATAATCCTAAGGGTGCTATTTTTATCCCACATCTCAACTTTGCATCCTAAGTCTCAATTGGTTTAGTACATGGGCATGGTATTTGTAAGGTCCCCTAAAGGGACACAACACTCTCTCTTAACTAGTCTTCCTTCAGCATCCTCCCCTTCTCCCAATGCACTGCTAAGAGAAAAAAAAATCTTCTGATCTTTTGAGAAGGAGAAGATCCATCCCTGATCTTTCACTTCATTCTCAAAATATTAAAACGACTCCCCTTATTTCTCTTCTACTAAAGAAAGCATAGTAAAATCCAAGCGAATAAGAGTTATGCTATGGTTACAGGAATAAATGTGAATGCGTTTTATTTGTAAGAAAATACGTTATGTATAAAGTATGAAACTTGATTTTTGCTAACTACTCACTTAAGGTTAGCAGCTCCCCAATTGCAGCATACCAAAATACCTCAAGATAAAGTCTGGATCTTTAATATGGCATGAATCTAATGCCCTCAAATTTATTCCAACTCATCAATCCTCATAGAGCTTTTAAAATGTTAAAGCTTTATGGGTACAGACAGTCTTACCTTTTTCCTTTGGAGCAGCTGGACCTTCCTTTTAGCAACCCAATTCTTATGCCAAAGCACAACCAAGGCTCCTATTAGTGCAGAATTAAAGGGGCACCATTTTCAAGTCCATGCCAACCTTTCTAACACCTTGCACTTTTCTTTATTTTTTTTACACTACATTTTGATTCATCAAACTTTTTTCACATTTCCCTTTGCAATTTTGAGCTACATGCTATCTGCAGCTCCCATTTGTCTGGAATGTCCTTTTTCCTTTTACTACCACCTCCTTCTTTTTCATGTATTTTACAGAATCTATTACAGTATTTATGAGACGTGATGGCACAGTGGGCTAAGCATTGGGATGCTAACAAAAGTTCAGCAGTCTCAACCCACTGGTGGCTTTCTGGGAGAAGGATGAAGCTGTCTGCTTTCGTAAAGATCAAAAGTCTTCGAAACGTAGAGAGCAATTCTACAGTCCCATAGGATCTGTTTCACTTAGATTCAACTTCATGACACTGGATTTGGGTGTGACAATGTTTTCTTCTGAATTTCTGTGTCTTCTATTATATAGGGGTGGGGAAGGCTTAGATTTTATTTATATTTTAGATCATTTGTGCTTACATGTGCCAAGTATATAGTGAATTCTTTATAAACATGTGTTGAATAAGCAGGTAGAAAATTGGGTTGCAATCAAAACAGAACATTTATTTAAATCTTAAGTGACTGAATGCTATGAAGGAAAACTACCATGACTTTGTTTAAAAAGTTTTGGAGACATTTCCATTTAGAATGCTGGGCAAGGCAGTTTTAAATGCAAGAAGATTTTAGTCTTTTTCTAAGCCAGGTTTAGGTGTGTTGGGAATCAGTTTATACTGCTAAGACAAGATAGTACTTAGTAAAATACTGGGAAGGAGCCTTGGAACAATGATTAAGGCTGACAATCTAAACCCACTCACAAGTCAGCAATTCGAAACCACCAGCCACTCCCTAGGAGAAACAATGACATCTTCTACTACCATAAAGAGTTATAGTTTTCTAAGTCAGAAATTCACACGGGCAGTTCAATCCTGTCCTATCGGATGGCTATGAGTCAACATTAACTAAATGCTTTTCAGAGTGAGGGTTTCCATGGGAGAAACACTTGGTAATCTACTTCCATCAAGATTGCAGCCAAGAAAATCCTATGGGAACAGTGTTACTCTGTCATCTAAGGTCATATGAATCACAGTCTACTAGATATCACTCATAAACAAAAGTACTAGGCAGATTTGGTCCTTGGTCCTGACAACTCAAGAGTTTGAGATCACGAGCACCAAGGCTTAAGTCCAAGAAGAGAGGAAGACAGGAGAAAATGAGTCAGCTAGAACAGCGGCATCTGAAAAGATCAGGAAGGGGTCTTAGTGTTTAATGACAACTGGTCATGATTGTCTATCGATCATATCCCATGTTCTACTATAAGTACTATCATTGCACTTTGGGAGTCTGTTCCCCAACCAAGGAATTTATCATCTTCTCATCATTTTTTCCCATCAGGAGTCCTGGTGCTGTAGTGGTTACATGTTGGACTGTTAACCCCAAAGTCACCAGTTTAAAACCACCAGTCATTCCTCAAAAGAAAGCTAGGACTTTCTACTCCTGTAAAGAATTAAAGTCTGAGCAACTCAGAAGGGGCAGTTCTTCCCTGCTCTATAACGTTACTATGCTTTGGAATCACCTTGATGGCAGTACGCTTGCTTGTTGGAGGTGAGTGGAGTCATTTTTCAACACAGGCCATAAGGGCAAGGATAACGTTTACATGTCTTTGTAGGTGCCATGCAACACATAGCTTCAATTGAGACGAACAAAAAACTATCGTTCATAGATTATGTCTGAAATTCGGAAAGAAAGTCACATGACAAGCAGAGAACAAATAAACACAGGATTAAAGTGAAAAAAGAAGCCTACTGACTCAGTGCCAATAACCTTGGTGAAGTTTCTTCCTACTGCATTTCCTTAATCTTAAGATACAATCTGGGGGTGGAGTTTCCCCATCACAAGCTATTTCTTCATATTCATTACAGAATTACAGGACAAAAACTGCTTTTCTCTAGTCTCTGTCTTTGACAAATGGGTCAGCTTCATTGCCTATCGTTAGTGACAGTCCTGACAGCTTGACTTAATTAATCTATTTAATTTATTGATCAAGCGGACAGCAAAAGAACATTCTCCCTTAAGTGGGCTTTTTATCATCCGGAGTTATAGAGCTAAATGTCTTTTTAAAATCTGAAATTTAGTTAGCACATGACACACTGTCTGTCTTCGAAACTACTTGCGAAGCGGAAAATGCAAAGATTATAAATGACTCTATGGCTTTAAGTAATGACCAAGAGGTCAGATTGTAAAATTGAACTTCATTCTTTCTGCCCACTTCAATGAAACTGCCACGAAAAGCAATATTATCTCCAAGAAGTTTTAGGCTTATGCCTGAAGTTACAGTCATTAAACTATATTACATATGTTGTGCCAAGCAGGCATGGCTGTGATTTTCTGAGGGCCATTATCTTTGTTGTTGAGGTGACTACCTTTGTACCAGTTAGTATACATTTCTTGCCCATCCGCTTCTAATACCTTACTCCCACCACCTGAAATCACTGCTCCATAGCCAATATAGATCTGTCACAATCACAGAACCACACCCCCCCCACACACAACCACAGTCACAAAATTAAGAGCCAGGGCTTTAAGTGCTAGGCACTTTAGTAAGTGTCTGACTTAATCCACACGTTGATCCTGTCAGATAAGTATAATTATACAAGCACATTTTCCAGGTAAGCAGTTTGAGGTTCACAGGCATTATGAATATGTCTGAATGTGGGTTTATGAGAATTCAAACCCATGCTCCCTCTATTAGGTTTTGCTACTCTACTGTTACCTTGCTTTGCATGTAACCTCTCATTTGATTAAAAATGTCTGTGTGTCACTTTCAGGTCTCTTTCAAGCCAACTGAAGCATTTACTTTGCCTTCTCCTTTGACTCTTGTTCTCCTTATATCCCAAGGAGTCGTAGATATATAAAAGCTACAAGTAGACACCTATGGATATTTCAAATGAACAGCGAGACACAGTGAACACTTTATGGTTGACACATCATTCAAGGTGGAGGGAAAAACACATTAACGATATAGCATACACCGGAGTAGCCTCATTAGAAATAAATTTAAAAGCCATTTGAACAAAACCTCAATGGGAGAAGAACCGAATAGGGTAGGTCAACGAAGCCATTATCTGTATAAATTTAGTACCATATTACTGTTTCAAAGTCTCAGCAATGTGCAGAGAGATTAATCTCGGGTCTATCTTTCAATCCCATTTTTATTTATTTTCAGCCAGCTGTCTAGCTTAAGAATGACTCTTCCTATTCAAAGGCTAAATTAAAGGTCATTGACTCTTCTTAATCTCCTTTTCTTTTTCTTTTTTGGTCATTGACTCAGATCCTTTGGGAGAAAACTTGACTTTGGCTCTTGTTATATGCAATACCACTTCACTCAGATTATTTTACTGTAAATTTCTCCTGTTCAAATAAACTCACCCCTTATTTGGAATGGAGATATGCTTCAGACTAAACCAAGACCAAATAGGTAAGTGAGGGGACAGGAACAAGGATGGTGATTTAAAATTTTAAAGATGTCTAAATTTCTGTTAATCTGTACATTCTTTTTAAAAGGCAAGGCTCCTAAAAGCTTTGGGCAAACGCATTTCAGCTTCTTTTAATTAATAGATATAATGAGATATGGAAGTTGAGCTTTGTTTTGAATTCACTTACAATTTTTTTCAACTTTGGTTTGGTGTATTGTTCATTTACAAAATAACAGCTGCATCTGAATTTTAAAAATTAGAAGTATTCTAGCCAATATGAAGTCTACCAACTTACGCAATGCCATGGAAGCAAATTCAACTCTGAGTGACCATATCAGACATAGTAAAGATGCTCTCGAGGGCTTCCAAGACTGCATTTTTTATAAAAGCAGACACTCTCACCCTTCCTTGTTCTACAGTGGCTGATGGGTTTTATGTGTTAACTTTGAAGTTAGTTAGCAACCAATGCTTAACTGATAAGCTATGGTCAAATCTCACTGTAATCATGGAAAATCCTGTAAAGCATATGGTATAAATTCAATACCATTGAGTCATTGAGTCTATTCTGACTCAAGGTAACCCTGCAGCATGGGGTAGGACTGTGCCTGTGGGTTTACAGGACTGTTTATGGGAGTAGTAAACCTCATCTTTTCCCCATGGAGCCACCAGTAGTTTCAAACTGCTCATCTTGTGGTTAGCAGCTTCACAAGGAATGCACTATGCCATCAAAACGGATTGACAATTTGTCCTCCCCAGCTCGCTCCAGTTATCACCATGCTTAAAGCCCTCTGTTAGATATTCCACCTCAGTGCGCTCAGGTCAATTCTGACATACATTCTGGATCACAAGTTTCTGAGTCTGTAATCTTTACATAGGCAGACAGTCTCAACTTTCTCCCAAGGAGCAGGTGGTGCATTTCAATTGTCAACCTCAGAGTACCAGGCCAACATGTATACCACAGCAGCACCAGGGCTCATTTTGCTAAGCATTAGGGAAATAAAATATTTATAATATCTACTCTCAAGGAATAAGAGAATGTGAAAATTGCTATATTGTAACATTTGCCAGTTCAATTAATAACCATTCTGTTTTATATATTCTTTGTGATACACAAACACATCTTTCTGATCATTATTATTACAGGGTAGAAATTTTATAGAACAGTTTTGATTCTTCGTTGAGCTTTGGGGATTGATTGAGTGAAGAAAGAATCCAATTTTGTACAGCCTTCAGCTGTACAAAGATACTAGAGTTATGAATATATTGCTCATAATTTTCCCCTAAGGCTGCAGGATTACCCTACTGTTATTCTGGGATCCACAGTTCTCACGTGGATTCTTACCATTAGCTGAAAGAATCCATATTGATTGGGTGCATGCTGTGTGACTGCTAGTAGTAACAGGCACTGTACAGACCAAAAACAGGCTGAGAAAGGAGGAAGGTGATGACATTCCCTATGGAAATGATGATCAACCTGAGAGACAAGAGGCCTTTAAGAGCTGCTACCAGCCATTTTTGGACAAGCCATCTAATATCCATTTGTTCTCAGGTCTTCTTCAAATGTGGTGTCAGGACTGTTAGACTATCGGAATTTTGCATGTATCTTCCAATGTTTATTCCTGCTGGTCACTATTTTTAATGTTTATAATATGGCCACACATGACTGGTATTTAGTAGGAAAAGATGTTAGCAATAATTAATAATTAATTCTCACATTATTGGAACCTCATAGAAATAGGTCTAGTCCTTCCATTAGTTCTGATTTAGGGAGCAGTAAAGACACTATCAAAAATAACAATAAAAACCACCCTCATCAAATCAATTTGGATGAACAGCAACCCCATAGGACAAAGTAGAATACCGCCTTTGAGTTTTCAAGATGATAAAGGTTGTCAGGAGCAGACAGCCTTATCTTTCTCCTATAGAACAATGGATTTCAAAATGATGGCCATACAGCCAGCAGCCCAATGAGCAACCCAGTGAACTGAAATATATTTGACAATTGCTAATTTACAGGAATTGGGTATAGCAAAGGGCCAGAGATTTTAAACACAGAGAGGATAAAATCATCTTCCCACAGCCTGCCACTTACTCTTGTAACATTTTAAGCCCCAAGCCTCTAAGTCCAACCTGTCAGACCTTTTCTTATCTCAAGGGAAACCCATTACCATTTTCAACCACTCTATAAAGGGCTGACCCAGAAAGTACTCAGAGGTCAGATTAGTGGTGAAAGTTTTAGCCTCCAGAGGCCAAAATGAGTGTTTATTCAATGGCCTCTGAGATAACCCATGTATGTTATTTTTTGGTCAAGTTTCAAAAGTGTTGAAGAAAACGGAAGTGACTAGAATGACTTAGGATGTCTAAAAATGTCATTTGACTTTATGGGACTTTTTTTAGACTGTTTTAAAAGCAGCATAACTCAGTCAACTTCACTCAGAAGAGAAAGAAAAGTTTAAGGGCAAAAGTGATAAACTGACAGAATTGTTTTGAAGCCACTGAAATTGTTAGGAGATTCATATTGAAATCTCACTTTCTGATTAGAACAAATTAAACCTCAAATTATAAGTCTTTATACAGTGTTGCAGAAGTCATTTCCTTTCTAAATTTTATCTCTCTAGGAATCAAAGCTATTAAAAATCTTTTATTCTTGATAAACTATAAAATTCATATATTAATTTAGTTCTTGAAGATAAGCTTTTCAAAGGCCAAAAAAAGGTACCAGTCTCTATGAGCGGAATCAATTAGCATATGTGCACCCACAACCATTATGTAGAAGGCACTGGTTCTAAACATGACAAGGTTTGGAGTAATTAAAGAAGGACAATAGATGATTCCAAGAGTAAGTGTGTGAAAGAATGACTCAGAATCCATATCTGACCTCTGCAGCCCACACAAGAGAGAAGACTCCCACTCAACCAGCCAAACACTTATTGCCATGAGGCAGACTTCAAACTGTCTCCACCCACCATCCTTCTTCTATTCTATTTTGATGTCAAACATTTCTTCCACAAGCCCCTATTTTTCTCTTAGTTTTGTTAATCTGTGACAATAGTCACACAGAACTAATTGACAATGATCATGCATAAGGGGGGTTATTAGAGAAGTTAGCAAATAACTGAAGCTAAGATCAGAAAACATTAAGAATCCAACCATTGGTCGACAGCAATGCATCTAAGTCTCTCTGGATCTCTGCCTCTCAACCAAGTGATCCCTTGGCCTCTGCCTCCATGAGTCAGGAAGTCAACATGATTTCTCATAGTCTCATAGTCCCAGTTTGTTCCTCTGTTCTTTTTCATGGTGTCCTTGATTTGGCCTCTTGTCTTAATCTGGCTCCTTTACTTTGTCTCATGGTGCCAGCATCACAACTGATGGTCTTTCTAATCTTGCCTCCACTTCTTTAGACAGAGATCTCAAAGCTGCTCCACCAGTGGCATTCCCTTGATAGTCCTGTGCTTTAATTTTGCTCCTGCGATGGCTCATTCTTATAGTTCAGCGAGTGGCAATTAAAACAGATCAACTCCTTCTACTAGAGTTACACAACCCTATTTGCATAAGCCCACCCAATCATTTGGTGGGAGTTACAGAGACATTGGAGATAAAAGACCCATATTAAGAAATTTTGCTTCATCACAGTGAATATTCCCTAACCATGCAAAAATTTGCAGTAAAGAAAAAGAACACTCAAGGTGTTTTAATCATTCATGACTACTCAGGGTCATGGCAGGGTGGGGGGTTATTTATCTAGTCAATCTTTTTTAGTTAGAGGTGAATTTCTGTCATCCATTTTGCATGTGAACTTCTGGAGTGTTTTTCCTGATTTATTTTCCTGTTGTGAATCTGAATGCTGCCTTGTTAACATCCCCAATGCACAGCTGACTTAAAGCACTTAGAAGATTTTGGGTTTTAAGATAATAACTATATGAACGCCAGGTAAGTGGAAATTTGTAGCTTTCCAATTTCATTCTAATACTTGGGAAAAATGCACCCCAAGTAATTTGGTTCGAGCTTCAACTATATACTCTTGTCCTATAGGGTTGCTATGATCAGAATTGACTTGACAGTTGGTTCCGCTTTTTGGGTTTGCCTGTTCTGCTGGTCCAAATCATGCTAAAGACAAAGAGAGTAATATAATAATAATTGCAGCTACCTTCTATGAGCTTTTTATCCCGATGATTTTTTGTTTTGTTTTGTTTTTTGGGGGTCATCACTGCCCTCAGGTGGTGGGAGTAGGAGGCCTTTGCTCTGTGGAGCTGGAACTGAACCTCCATCCTAGTGGGCTGCAGTCCCGTGCACAACCACTATGCCACCGGGGCTCAGCCTTTTCCCAGTGATTTTACTGGGGACTCTTAAAGGTTTTATAACATTCCACATATCATTTGTAACAAGCATATTTGTACACATGCTGCATCTTCATTTCCAAATATTTTCTACTTGAACCCTTGGCATAAGTTCCTCCTTCCTCCTCCCCCTTTTTGTGTTTATAAATCATTTTATAGGGGGCTCACACAACTTCCATCCCGAACAACACACGTCAATTGTATGCAGACCACATTTGCACACTTGTTGCCATCATCACTCTCAAGATATCCTCCCTTCACTTAGGCCTCCAGTACCTGCTCCCCACGTTTCCCCTTCCTTCTATGAGTTTTATCTTGGTTTTGGTTACATTGGATGCTCACAATGTGCTATTCAGTCTCTAGGTATGCAGTAGATTCACTCGCTTGACTGTTAACCCCAAAGGTTGGGGGTGGCTCTCGTCCACCCAAGCACACCTAGGAAGAAGGGCTTTGTGATCTACTTCTGAACAATCAGCCCCTGACTGTTGTATGTGGCAGTCACACACTGACATACACAAGGTCACCATGAGTTGAAGTTGACTCAGTGACAACTGGTGTATGTATCTTTATAGAAGTGTATGTAGTTTCTACATTGAGACTGCCTATTTCCTGAGGTCAAGGAGAATGTGCAACACTATTCTGTAACCCTAAAGCATTCTGTAGGTATTGAAAACATGGTTAAGCATTGAACTATTAGCAGCAAAGGAACAAACCGTTCAACCCTACCAGCTGCTCTGCAGCTCTCTGGTTCAGAAACTTGTATAGGCTGACTATGTGTCAGAATCAACCCATTGGAATGGGGTTTGGGTTTGTAAAACAGGATGCAACAAAACAAAATAAAAATAACCAAATTCCCTACCTTTTAGTCTGATTCATTGGGATCCTATATGTCAGAGTAGAATGCTCCCTGTGGGTTACCGAGACTGTCACTCTTTAGAGTCAAGAGCCTCATCTTTCTCCTTCAGAGAAGCTGGTGTGTTTGACTGCTGTCCCTCCTGCCAATAATACAATGCTTAATCATGTCATAAATACTTATGAAATGCTTTAGAATTACAGAGCATTTTTGGACATTTTCCTTGTTCTATAGAAATAAGCAGTCCAAAAGGTGGTTACTCATAATTAAGATGGTTTTGAGGACAACATTAATATGCAGTTCACCAGGTGCCTGTTTCCCTTTCTATTTTATAAATGGCAAGAGCTGATGTAAAAAGAACACAACAACAGTGAACTTATTTTGACATTCTCCTAGTATATTTACCTCCATAACTATTTGCAAGGAATAGCCTAGAAAATTTATATGGCAATTTGAGCATATTTTCAAGAGCATTACAGTCAAAGAAAGCAAGGGTCCCCCTCCAGTTATTCTTTCTGCAATCATTAATTATTTTTGTTATTCTAAAAAACAGATGAGCTTATTTGTTCAAGGTTCTGAGAAATCAATTTTATTTTTGACTGGATTCAGAGGTAGATGGTCTCAAAGCAGATAGCTTCTGTCTCTTAGCAATCTATTCCTGACAATGTCTTTGGCCTTCTCTCCTTCATTCTCTTGCACAAACTCTTGATATATTTGGTTGCCTCCTTATTTTTTCTCAGTGGGAGGTTTCTTCTGGCTCACTTGGTGCAGGGCACTGGGAGTCATGAGAAGATGCATCCTTTGGAGCTGCATTTCGTGCCTTCTTTGTTCTGGGACTTTCTCACAACATCCTGGTGGACACCATCTGCTTTAGAGAGATTGGAAAGTTTGTGGATTCTACTCATTTGAGCCCCAATTGATGAGGTACTGTCCTAGGATATATTTCTTCCCACCCCACCCTCTTTTTATTTTATTTTTTACAATAACCAGTTGAGGACTCTCAGATTGGCAGCCACAATGAAGTTCAGGACGGATTTGCGCTTCCTCTTCCTAGTTCTCCTGGGTCTGTAAAAGGAGTGTCCTTTCCTCAGCAGCACAAGGGCAAGTCCAGGGGTGAAGAAACCTTGCTTCATGGGAAAACCTTTCCTGCTGTTCCCACCCCGGAAGCAGATAGTGTACGTAAACCAGTGCCTCCGTGGCAACTGCTGTGAGCTTTCATTTCTCCTAAAAGGTGCGAGGTTGGCACGCATGCCTGGTCTACTTCAAGGAGTTTCTGGCAGCCAGTGGCTGGGAAGCAGATGTTCAGCTTCATGGTGGAGCAGCCTATTGCCTCCCTGACACCAAGGAAATGAGCTCTCCTTGCAACTAGAGTCTTGATGGGCTAGGGGGTGAAGACATAGGTTGTTAGCCATAAGCTCAGCAGTTCTAATTCACCAGCTTTGCCAAAGAGGATGCTCCCATGGAGACAGATGGTGCCCGAAACCCTCTGGAGCAGCTCTGGTCTGTTCCCAGAGGGTTACTAGCAGTCAGAATTGTCTGGGTGGCAGTGGATTTCTTGTTGCTGTGGTTTTTAATAAGTAGGATGCCCCCCTTATTTTGAAATGTGATTGGACTAACAGTCTTATGTGTTTCAAAAGCATGCTATTGAAGATTTTTATACACACGACTTTTCAAAGATACAATGCTATTTAACTAGCTTCACTTAAGATGATTAGGAAATGCTGTATTCTCAAACTAGCTAGCTAACAATTACTGAACACTAATCATGTGTGAGCTTCTATTCTGAGGGATTTTACACTTAATCAATTACTCACTCTTAGAACTAGCTGTCAGGGGCGCAATCCTGTTAGGATGCTTGTCTTACATATAAACAAAGGAAGGCACAGAGAGGTGATGCTCTTGACCAAAACTGTACAGGCAGGCAGCATGTAGGAAGGCAAGGGGTCACACTGAAGTAAGTGGGCTCCAGATTCCACTCTGCATCTCAAACTACATGGTCTCTGAGCATGCCTTTTGCTAGATTTTGAAATAAAATGAACTGAAGTACACAGCTATTGTTATCATACAGTCTGAAGTAGTATGTCTTGATCTCATTCATAACTCTTGATTAAAATTTCTTCTTTGTAATTCTTCCTGCTTCTCTTAACTGAAAATCCAAATAGCTGTTTATTTGGGGGGGGGGAATCACTGCCCTCTGGCTGTCGTGGGAGCTACCCAGCCTTGCTCCTGGAGAGCTGCTCCTGGATTTGAACCACCAAGCCCGTGGACCGCAGTCCCGCACTCAACCACTATGCCACCAGGGTTCAGCCCCTAGCTGTTTGTTTTCTAACTAACTTTGCATCAAAAGCCATTGCAGGGCGGTTTCTGCCTGTGACATCTAGTTAAAATATCCCTCTTTGACAGTTTCTGGATTTTCAAAGGTTTTAAGTTAGATTTTCACAATTTCTGATGTTTTTACTAACTGCCTGCATGAAACGGAAGCCCACAGTTATCTCTTAGTCTCATGTAAACATAGTGGTGGCTTGCAATTAGATACACAACCCAAAGAGTGCTCTTTCAATTTTTCTTTAAATGAATCTTCCTTTTGTATGCATATATAGGAATGTATCTGCTGTGTTTAGTGCTAGTTGATATTCCTTTATCACACATTAGCAAGCAGACTTTATCTTTTGTCGCCTTAGCTATGTACTGCTATCAAAACACATTCCTCATCAATCAAACTCACTGCCATTGAGTCTACATCAACTCATAAGAACCATCAGAGTTATTTTAGAACAAGCAGGAGCATGAACTCTTCCAAGAAAAGAGTGGATTATGCAGATTCACTTAGGTGAAGATGCTCTCCCTTTGAGGCATTTAAAATGTGCTTTAGTTTCTAATGATTTCATTCTTTTCTATTGGCATTTTTCTCTGCTTTATTTTGTTGCTTTTGTTTCATTTGGCATGTTTTTCTTTATATGAAATCCAGAATAGGTAAATCTATAGAAACTATTAACTGGACTGATGGGTTCTTCGGGGCATTGTAGGGGAAGTTGGGTATTAATAACAGAAAAATGAATTATCAAGGATTCATGAGGAAGGGGGGTGGGGTGGTGAGAAGCTGATACCAAGGACTCAAGTAGAAAAAAAATGTTTTGAGAATGATGATGGCAACAAATGTGCAAATGTGCTTGACACAAAGGATGTATATATGGATTGTGATAAGAGCTTCATGAGCCCCCAGTAAAATGATTTAAAAAGCAAAATAAAACAGTGAGCATAAGGAAGAAGAAAATGTCCTAAAATTAATTCTGGTGATGATTGTACAATTCTCCTTAATATGATCGAACTATATTGAATTTCAGAATATATGAACTATATGACAATAAAAATTTTAAGAAGTGGACTGGAGGATTTCACCACACTATTTGAATAATTTCTTGAATATTTAGAAATAACAACGTTGCATATGTCTATACAGCTTTTGTTGACCGGCATTAATCGTTATGGTGTTCTCACAAAATATTATTTAAAGCCAATGTGCTAGTCTGGGTAAACTAGAGAAACAAATTCAAAGACACGCATATGGATATAAGTACGGTTTATATACAAGAGGGATACAACATTAAGAAAGCATCCCAACCCAGTCCAGTTCAAATTCATAAATTTGATATTAGCCCATATGCCCGATACCTGTCTATAACATCACCTTCCGACTCAAGAAGTCACAGGCCAGTGGGTGCAGAATCCTGGTGCTGACAGGAGTCTCCCCATGGCTCCTTGTTTCCAGGGCTCAGGGTCCATCAACAGCATCCAGTGGTGGTAGAGGCAACTCAGCGCTGACAGGGCTCTTCATGTGGCTTCACCAGCTTCAGAGGTCTGGTTCCATCAGGATAAGGCTGTGTGGCTTCTCCTCCAGCTCCTTTAGCTCCTCAGATGCTGCCATCTTGTCTTGTCTGTAATTCATCATTTCTGAGACTGACTCCCAACAACTGGGGAGATGGCTTCTCATCTCCACGAGGGAAATAGTGTGAGATTTCCCAGAAGTCTCAGGAGAAAGCCAGGCCCACACGGAGGCCTCAGTGGCTACTAAATCGCTATGTCCATATCAACAGGCTAGACTCCACCCCTACAGCTCAATCATGTAATTAACATATAGCACATGACCACCAGAGTCAGTTAAAAGTACATTGGGAAATTCAGCTGCAAAAGTTCCTTTTAAAGTGCTAAAAAGTGTCATTTTGAGTACTACAATGTGCCTGACCACAATATTTTTAGTCACCCCCCCAAAACATTTAATTGACAACAAATAGGAAGACCAAGAAAAAAAATGACTTTGAACTATGGCCTACTAGTAGAAACAACACATCTGTATTGAAAGAAGTGAGGTCAGACTGTTCCGTAGACGTGAGTATGACAAGATTTTGTCTCACCTACTTCACATAAATCATCAGGAGGGCCTTTCCCTGGAGAAGGACATCACATTGGTAAAGGGAAAGGCCAGTAGGAACAAAAAGAAAGTTCCTCAAGGAAATGGATTGTCATGGTGGCTGCAACCATGGGCTCCAACATTGCAATGATTATAAGGACAGTGCAGGACCAAGACATGTTTTGTTTGGTTTTACATGGGGTCCATGTGTATCAAAACTAAAAGAGGGCATATAACAACGATGACATATCAAGAGTGATGTATAAATCATAAGATGCTTATTGTGGAATATTTTAATTCCATTCACATCGATTTTTCCCTGGAATTGGGGCTGTGTCATTTTCTATCTTTTGGAGCAAGAAGGTTGGGGGTGGGGGGAGGAATGGAAGCATTTTCTGAGGTGACACAATTTCGTAGCAAAAATTTTTTATGGGAAGGACAGCTTTCTTCTCCACTTTACAAAGATTTTCAGGAAGAAAATTGCTTTTTTTTTTATAGGAGCCGGTTAGGGTGCCCACTCTTTAGGTACCCTGACTAAAGTGTGTCTTCAAACTGGGACAACGGTATGTTGAAATTAAATAAATTCTTATGGAATATTTTACTTCTGAGGTGCAGAAAATGTGTGCTTTTTGCTCTTTATTTTAAAACCCAGAGGAGCAAATAATTTGCACCTCAATTTAATTTCTGTATTGTCAATCTGGCTCTGCCTTAGATTTCATTGTTTTAAGGGTATGTTTAGTAAAAGAATAAATTGAAATTTTAAAACTTGATTTTGACTCTCCTAACAGAATATAGTGAATATAAGGAAATACTTCATGATGGGAAACTATGCACTCACACCCTGTCTATATCCCAAGACAAAGTAGACACGATGAGGAGAAACTCACCATGATTATTGTTACTCATTTACTTGATTTATTTTTAAGTGGATTAATGAAAAACAGCGGGTATGCCTATGGTGCCACAACACCGTCTAGTACAGGGCAAACAGACCCATAGGCAAGAGTATAGCAATATGTAGCTCCGAAGTCAAGAAAGTGCCTAGTAAACAGACTATACACAAAATCTTTAAACACCCGGGCTTGGCTTATCTACAAAGAACAAATTATTATTGGGAGGGCCATAGCAGGATGAATGTAGGGAGAAATGTAGTAAGAGCAAATCCAAATCTCTTTGCTTCTGCTTATTATTATGCCATTGTTGAAAATCCGCGTCTTATTTCAAATCTTCCTGATATGATGAAACTTTCATTCCTATTCAGTTCTTCCCATAAGGGTTCAGGTTCATTGTGCTGACTTATCCCTCTGGTCATTTACATCCGAGGCAGTTTGAATACTCTAATCATTTAGCTCGCCCTTTGGCTCATTGTGCTCATGGTTATTGGATTTTGAGAGGTTTTAGATGTTAAGAGAGCTTGTGGTTTTGCTTGGTTATTGCTTAACTAATTGCAGTGATCAATCACCCAAAATGATATCTAATTGAAAAATAGCTTCTGTCTGGTTTTGAAGGGTGCATTATAATACATAATAATATTTAAACCAATTTTCATTCCTGGAAGCTCACCATTCAACCTCAGGGGAAGATTGTCCCCAAACTGTGTGAAGATGTGAGGAAGGCATTGAAAAGTACTTTACAAGTAAATGTTTCATTTATAGACAGTGAGTAGTGTAATTCTCATTCATAGCCACTGATATGTATATTTTATAGAGACTTTCCGAAGACTCAAAATGTAAAGAATGCAAAACTTGGCAGAATTTCACATTGATTAGTAATAGTTCTGCTCTTGGATGTGCCACATAGCAAGTAATACAATATAGACTCATCATGAACACCATAACTATATCTGTATGCTTAGCTAGGCTTGAAAACAGAAAACGCAGGTCTTGTTGTCCCTCTCCTTGTCCCCAAACATGTTTTGTCTCATCTTTTTTTTTCCTTTCCTCCTTAAAATGAACTGACCTGTCTCTTCTTTCATTTGGATAAATCCATACCATTTGCTGCTGAAGATGGGAAAGTAGAAGATCAATCTCTTGCAATGTCTATGTTTTCTCCTTTCAAAATAAAAAAGTAACCTGCTGTTATATTGATCACAGATCATATTAGCCTAATCTCACTCACTCGTTCTATAAATACTCTCTTCAAAAGGCTTCAACATCACCTTATAACAAAACCTATTCAGTTGTCATATTGAGGCATAGAGCTACAATATGACTTTGAATGTTGATGCACGTTATGTTCCAGATAAGTCATATTGTTCTTGGCAGAAGTAAATCAATTCTGTCTTATGGAAGCCTCATGTGTATAGGTCTGTCTCCAGAGGAGCCTCTGTGGGAGTTAAAACTGCCCACCTTTTGAGAAGTATTTGTCCCACGTTATAGCTTATACTGGGAAAAAAACAACACAGGTCCTCAGTACTTTGCACAGGGTTAAGCTACCTTATGTGTTCCCAATATTAAATATTCAAAATGACAAATCTGCCACTTTTGTACAGAAGAAATTTATGCCATTTATGCCATTACTAATGGCACCACGGATCCAACGCCACCTTTCCCAGTTGAAGCCTCACCTGAATTGATAACAGTGAATTTGAAAACTTTATATGGGCAAAACACTTATTCACAGTTTCAAAACAGAAATAATTGCTTTTAGTCCCACTGATTCAATCACAGTAGCAGTCATGCTTACTCTCATTGAGGGAGTGGTTAAGTTGACTGTTAGTTCTTGATTGTCAAGCGTCTGGGATTAAGTGGACAACCCAATAAGAGTAATGCTATTATCAGTTTGTTTGATGGTGTTTAGTAAACACAGTAAGAGCTAACAGTAATATATGTTTATACCATAACATAGGGTTAGGTCATAACGTAGTGACTATGTTTATAATGTGACTAAGTTTACCTCTGGATTGCTTAGTAATTTATCATTATTATTAGTAGTAGTAGCAGTAGGAGTAACAGTAGGAAAATTCCCATTATCTTTTAATTCAAATTTTCCATGATTTTAATGCCTACACCTATTTACAAGAAAATAATTTATGTAGTCCAAATCTCTGAGGGAATATTTTGGATATAATAATTCCATATAAAATTCAACATGATAATTTTCTCTGGTTAGGTGCTTTCACGGTAATCTGTCGTTAACTCTGTAGAGTTAAGCATTGTTTTTCTGTCTTCCTTCCAAAGGTGTCCTGCAGTGTCTAACGCACTGTCTTCTAGTCCAGTCTTATTCGTACTGACCATATAGAGACTTTCCAAAGCCTTAATTTTTTCCAGGAGCAGATTGCATATCTTTCTCCTGAGGAGTTGTTGGTGAGTTTGAATAGGTGGTCATTAGTAGTCCATCGCTTACTGAATAGCATCACCAGGGCAAAGAAACTGCATAGATCACGTAGCTAGGAGATTTCTCTAGGTGCCTAAATGATGTTCTTTTAATTGTTATTATAAAACTTCCTCAAATTTTCCTATTCCTTCTCCCTTCTTGGGAAAGTTACAAACAAGAATGGTGCATGCTCAGACAATGGCTTGAAGCCACTACCACCACATCTAATAATGGCGACGAGCTTTACTGTCCCTCCTTTAATTGGAAGGATGGCCTCATGTTTACCACATGGACTGGAGAAGCATGTATACTATATAACAATTCCCTAGGCCAATTAATTCGGCTAGCTTGTTGTAAAGTGTATCACTTGTTCTGAAGAATCCTAAATAGTACTGTGTGAAAGAAATGGAAACTCCGCGATGTAAAAAGCTTGGGGGGGGGGGGGGCGGAAACTGAAAAAGAAGAACTCTTTTTTTTGAAGGTAGCTTTCTCACATTTAAAATGCTAATGCTTCTGGTGAATTTCCAGGAAAAGGAGGTTGTATGCAGCATTTGGCACCTAAGGAGTCTGTGCAGTTCTGTCAAGTGAGAATTGGATGGCTAACCTCAAGGTTAGTTAGTGGTTTAAGCTGACAAACCACTCCAGAGGAGGAAGATGAGGCTTTCTGCTCTCCTAAATATTGACAGCCTCAGACGTTCTCTACAGGGTCACTGTGAGTCACAATAGACTTGATGGCCGTGAGCTTGGGGTTGGGCAACTATTTTCATTTTTTTTAAGTGGAATATCTCATAAAATACATTTTGGGCATTGTCACATTTGATCACGTATGCAGAGACATGAATTCTAGTTCATCCTCCGCAACAGAATAGTAATGAGTCTTAGAAAAGTTCATTTTCCATTTCTCCATTTGTAAAACTAAAAAACTATGACCCTGATGAATTATGATTAATCAAATGTGGGACATTGTTTAGCAGTTTCAACCCTGAAGCTTTTTACCAAATCTACTCCCAAGTTTCAATATATCTCTTTGACTTCTCTGAAATTCCAGTCTACTGTGACTTTTGAAATCTGCTTGTACAGTATCCATTATCTGTATTAAGGTTAGCAACAGGGTTTAGGTACAATCACCCTAAATCCATAAGAGTTTACTTCTTTTGTTTTGTTTTGTTTTGGGTGGGACATCACTGCCTCTGGTGGTTGTGGGCACTACCCAGTGTTGCTCCTAAGAGCCACCGCTGAATTTGAACTGCCAAGCCCGCGGGCCAAAGTCCCACACTCAACTACTTACGCCACCAGGGCTCAGCCCATCATCTATCCCAAACTTCTTATGTTTCATATTGACAAATTTTTATCTCAATTTTTATATATCTGTGCCATTAATGTTTCTGTTGGTGTTATATTCTCTGATAACAAGGTGTGTCAAATAACCTGTGCTACCTAGAGGTAATTATAGCTATCCACAATTCAGTATTCACTTTAGAAATACAGGTATCTTATGTTGTATTCCCTAGAAGCTGAGTCTGAGGCAAGGATTCCAGTGAAAATGGTTCCCTGAAGGAGTCAGGGAAAACTTGTAATGGATTGAGGAAAGCAGCAGAGAGAAAGGGAAGAAGAGCAACCCAATTCCACTGAGGGTGGTATGTGTGTGTGCGTGCGTGTGTGTGTCCGGGGGGTGGGGGAAGGCAGCCCCAGAGGGGGAAAGAGCTCTTAAACATCAATTGTCTCATAGTTTCCTCTTCCTGAGGCAGGACACTGGTGGACTTCTATACCTCTACATCTGTCAGTGATCTTAAGTGTTCTGACTCAGAGACGGGAGCATAAGGTCACCTGGCAGACTCCATTCTGACTCATAAGGACCCTACTCAGTGTTTCTGAGACTATCAATATGGGAGCTTCCTTTTGCTTCACTATTGGACTGGTTAATGGTTTTGAACTGCCAACCTAGGAGCTAGCAATCCAACACTTAACCAACAATAACACTGGAGTTCTTTTGTAAGAGCACAGTTGTGAGTTATTAGTAGTTCAGTAAAGTGGATCTGAGCAGGCCACCACCGAAATATGTTACAACTAACTTCTACAATTTACCTGTAAGCAATCAACATCTCCTTTGGTTTGGGTTCACCTCTGCATATAGGCACTTAATAGACACTATCTAAAGGCCAGACAGTTGCTCAATGGTATGTACACTTGAGAATATTAAGGAGAATGGGTCATTGTACCTCGTCTTGAAGAGCTTATAGTTTTGAAGCCTCACTGCCATAGAATAGAATCTAATTCATAAGGACCTTCGAATACCGGAGTAGAACTGTAAACCTTTATGGGAGCAGAAAGCCTCATTATCATTAGTAGCCCAATACATAATCCAGCAGGCCATCAGGGCTCGATTTTGATGGCTTGCATAAAAATGCTATTTCACAATATTCAAAATGAGGAAATGGCCATGTGTTACATGAATGGTACTAACCAGAAATAGAGGTAGCAACCTTAGGTGCTCAACATCAAGTTTCCATGGAAGTGTCACTGATGAAAAGGTGGGCAAAATTGGAGAAAAAGGTAGGTGATGGTGATGGGTTTGTGGGGTGAAAATCCCAAAAAAGCCCTCAGGTGGTGGTGGTACATTAGACCCTATGCTTTCTTTGAGTGGGTGCTGAGGGGCCTGGCTAAGCTGAACCAGAGATTCTGCATTGCATGATACTAGAAATTAGAGAAAGACAAGGTAGCACTCGATTGTGAAAAAAAAAGAATCAGATAGAGGAATGTGAAAGTACTCTGTTAGGCATTAGTGAGGTGCTAAAGATTCTTGAGCCCGGGCATGATCTTATTAAATGGTGTATTAGGAGAGGATATTTTTGCAACACTAGAAGTTGTTAGACTTTCTTTAATTGATGCACATCTAAAAATGAATCAAATGATTCAAATATGTCAGGAACTAGTTTATTTACATCCTTCATGGTAGTAAATTGTATCTGGATGGTAGTTACTATAACTTATATCCTGTGTTCTGCTCCACTTAGGTTTTACAGAAGGCAGCTGTGTGGGTCATCAGGTGGCCCTGGTTTTCTTTGAAAGGGTGTCATGAAGTGGCGAGAAGGAAAAGTCTCCTTCAAAACTCTGTCTTTCAAACAAATCCCAAAGATAATTATTCATAATCATTCCTAAATATGAAATGTGACATTGTTTCATGAGTCACTATCTAGGTTTTAAGCATACACACACACACAAAAGCACAGCATAATTCAACACAGGCTATTTGGGAAAGCATTCAGAGAGAAAAAATAAATTGCTTCTTTGTTGACTTCCTGTGTATAAATCTGGAATCTTAGCAGCCCAAGGACACACTCCAGTAGGAGTACATTCTGTGAACAACATGTTTGCTGAATACTCACTGTATGCAGAAAAACAAGAATGGGGGCTGACTACAAAGAGAGGGGGCGTTCATGTTTACCTTTGTGGATGCTATAGTGTAAAACAGTCAACACAGTATTTGAAAAGCTATGAAAAGATTTGTATAGCAATATGTGAACTGAGAGTCAATTGCAGAGATCTAGAAGTCAAAAAGTTTGAGCAGGAGATGAGGGTACCACGGGTCTGTGGTTGTCAGATCTGAGTCATTTTTCTTTCATATGTGAGTAAATAGGAGAAGAGAGGCCATGTTTAGCTTCTGCCCAGCATTTTCCATTGCTGAAGAATAAATCCCCCGGCTTTAAAACATTCCCATATGAAAACATGCATGTCATTAATGTGGTTCCTCACAGTAAAACATCATGGCATTCTGAAACAATACACATCTTTTGTAAAATTGGATTATATGGATGGCTTTTCTAAATGACTAGATTCTAACAGTGAGTCTCTATTCCTCATGACAACACATGTAGTCACTCTAAGTCAACAAAGAAAGATATCTGCCCATATTTCTCCTAAAAATGCCTCAGATTTAAAGCCTATGGATCCCTACAGCACAGTTTTGGAGGGAAATATGGTGACCTTAGGGTCTACTTGTTGAGCTACTAACTGCAAGGTCAGTAGTTTTAGTCCACCATCCATGGGATAAAAGGTGGGCTTGTTATTCCCATGAAGAACTCCAGTCTTGGAAACTCACGGCAGGGGGGAGGGGGCCGGGAAGGGTGGGCAGGGGCAGATCTAGCCTGTCTTATAGGGTTGCCAGGTGTGGTCACTGGCTCAATGGCTTTGAGTTTAGTTTCTGTTTCCAAATTTGTATTCCGAACACTCTTAGTTATCAACAAGTCATGGGTAAATGTTTGATCAATTCAGACTGAAGGATTTGGTAAAAATCTTCAGTATCTCTTCCATCTTTGGTCTTACTTTGTTGGTACAGAGATGTGAGCAGGAATTGTCTTAGTTGATTTTTTTTGGAAGGCATATGGATATTATCTTTTCACTCAAGGTACAGCTTGGTTTGGGCTTTTTTACATTGAATGCAATGCCATTCCTCCTCAATTTGTTTGCCATGTCTATAATACAAATAGTTATATAGTCCATTTGATTCTGTACAATTTCCAATATTGCAAGATTCATGCTGCATACATTACATATTCTGGCTATTAATCAGTGGTTTTCAAATTTGTTTCCATTTTGAGTTGTGCCACATCTGCAAATGAAAGTCTCAAAAGCTTTATCCACTTAATTATGGCCAAATCTGCTCTAAGGAGGCAGTTCTTCCCTTATATTTTGAAGACTTTTGAACTTGAGGAGCCTTGTCTTATGGCACTAGAAGGTTGCTTCGAAAATTTCATGGGAAGATGTAATTAAAGAGTAACACATTTTTCCACGAACATTTTGAAGCACCCACATCTATCAGTGCTCCAATGCAATTCAAAGAGTTTTTGCTAATTAATTGTTTTAAAGAAGGCCGTCCTTCTAAGTCAGGAAGCGCTACTAAAACTTGTCCACCACAAGAGACATTGCTGAACTTCTGTTATTATACCTTTCAGCATCATAGCCCCACAAAAGTCACCACAAATTCACAAACAAGTGCTATTCCCCGTCTATACATATGGAAATATGCTCACACATATTCATAAAGCACTGCAAACGTATATACAAACACACAGTGATAGCTGTTTTATAAAATAGTGGATGAACAGTCAGACCTAATTGAACTTGATTCCCTAAAGGGATTTTGTCATCAGCAGTGAGAGTTGCTTTCATTCATTTCCAGGTGGTTCTTTAACAGAATGTATGAGAATGTATGCATACATTTTCACTTATTTCCTTTTTATTAGATGTATAAGGTACATCATATTAGCTCCATCTGATAGAAAAGAAGTTTGGAATTCAAAAAGATTAAGTAATTTTACCACAGTCACTGAAGTAGTAAATGGAACAGCTAGAGTAGGAAATGTGTCTGTCTTATATGTTACCAACATGGACGTACGTGGCAGCTTTCTTAAGGAAAGTTTTCTGCAGGATAAATGTGGTAAAAATCTACAGGGGTACAAAAACTAGAGCATTGCTCACTTATTTCCCAGTGCAAACAATAGGATATACATATACTTTGAGTAAAAACAGTGCTGTCCTCACTTAGCAAGATAGTGACAGACATGATATGACCCCCAAATGATTTACAGATACCAGTCTACAAATATTAGATAGTGATATATTTCCTCTACAATGACCTTCCCTTTTTCTTTTCACTGCTTCCATTGTTTTATTTATTTATTTTGAGACCCCCCTACTTGGGGGGGTTTTGGTACAGTGTCCATAAATTGGCTACATAAAACAGGTCTCTGACTGACCTCCTGGGCCTTTCCCCATTTGCGTGTCTGCATTGCTCTGTCCTTTCACACACAGTTTCATCAGTTTACTGCCAGACGCTCTCAGTTGCTGCACATTGAGGTTCCCCTCGATCACTCTGGTCTCCGAAGACATGACTAGTTAATCCATGTAGTGACAAGATCGCTGGCAACTAGAGTCAAGAAGACCTGAATTTCCACTCCAGCGCCACTTTTTTTCTCTCTCCCCAGTTCCACTTTTAACTAGCCATGTGACTGAGTCTTGAGTATTAAACAGAACACTGATCAGAAAGTGTCCATCCTAGTATTAAATATCCCACAAAATCTGGTTCCCTTTCCCAGCTGCTTTATGGTTGCATCACGTGACATCAGGTCATTTTAATTATATAAAATTATATTGCAGGAGCAGGAATCCACCCTTAGCGTTTCCAAAATTCTGTATACAAAGTTTCCAACTTATCATGCTGTTGTAATGAATGACACATTAATCCAAAGAAGCAAATCACCTCTTCTAAGTGAACAAATGTTTGAATGAAATCTTTTTGTTGGATAACAAAAAGCCTCACCATCAAATACATGAAGAAACATATTTCCCATAATCACTGTCATACTTTTGCTCGGTTTTGGATATTCAGTTTCTCCACAAGGAATTTACAAGTTGTCATCTCACTTGTTTTAAGAAGAAGTGTAATACAATTGGTGATCAGAATGCATAACAATTAGAGACAAATTAATTGGGAAACTTGGGACCTTGTTAAAATGAATGTGTGCTGTAATTTCTTTCTGATTTTTGACCAGGACACTTGTGACTGATTCTGTTTACTTATGGGTTATTGTTGGCTATAAAAATAAATTATATTCCTGCCCATAAAAAGAAAAATGCTAATTAAGGAAACAAAGACTTTTTATGAGATTATTAAGAAGTCCAAACATGAGACTAAAGATTTAACAAACACACATCAAATAACATGCTATGGGCTTTGACATATGATATTTTATTTAATCCTAACCACCCCCCCAAAAAAAATTCAAGCTTCTCTAGTGACACAAAATTTAAGTCCTCAAATACTAACCAAAATGTTGGCAGCTTAAATCCAAGCCACTACTTCATGAGAGAAAGACTTGGCAATTGGTTCCTGTAAAGACTACAGTCTAGAAAAATCCCTGTGGAGCAGTTGTATTCTGTCCCTTGAGGTACCTATGAATCAGAGTCAGTGACAATTAGCAACAAAAAAATGCTAAAGGAGACATTTGAAATTGAGAGAAACTATGAACTCTTCCTATAGACATACAGTTTCTAGGAGTACAAAATTTAACCTAGTGTTTCAAACCCAAAGCACAATATTCTGCTATTCTACCATGTGCGGCACCTCAAGCCATACCTGTTACCATTGCATAGGGTTTCAGAGACTGCGTATCCGTACCTGAGCAGAAAGCTGAATCGTACTCCCTCTGCTCAAAGGTACCTAAAACAACAATATATGAGGGGGTACACCCTGAAAAATAGGAATTTTTTCCAAAGCTATGTAATTATTTTTTTTTACAAAACAATCCTATCACCATTAACAGTACATATATACACGAGTATAAATTGACCCAAATCTCAGCTGAGACACCGAATTTTATAACAAAGATTGCATTAAAGGTGTGTTGAAAAACTCAGCTTATACACGAGTATATACGGTACTGTCCATTACACATGCTACATTTGTCAAATCTGGGATTGCATTCTTGGAAACATTTTTCAAACTCGGCTTGGGTGACTGACTTGACTTTCCTCATTTTTTTTCTTCACCCCTTCTACATCGTGGAATCCTTTCATGTCCCTCTTCATTCTCAGAAACAAAAAGATCTTTCAAGAGAAACGTCAGATGATTAGGGTTTATGGGTCAAAGGAGAGGCATGTTGCTTTTTATTCCAAAAACTGAGGCGCTAAGTTGGCTGCGTGAGCAGGTGCATTGCCACAACGCCGAAAAACAGTCTTCAGTCCCTGACTACCACAAAGCACGCTTCGGAGCCTCTAAACCAGCACTTCTCAACCTGTGGGTCGTGACCCATTGGGGTGTTGAAGGAACCTTTCCCAGGGGCTACCCGATGCATAACAGAGGTAAATTTACAGTTATGAAGTAGCAATAAAAATTATCTTGTAGTTGGGGGGGCGGGGCGGGACTGTTACCACATCAGGAGGAACTGCCTTAAAAGGTCACAGCATTAGAACGTTGAAAACCACTGCTCTGAATAGAAAGCTTGATCGACGTTCTGGCCTGGTGAAAGCAGCTCCAAATATACTATCCTCTCACATCAGCAGCGTTTTATGCACTGGGGAGGTATTCCCTCGTATTTATGGTTCCACCCCTTAGGGAAGGTTATCTTTACCATTCAAATGAGGAAGAGATCGTTTTTGGGGGGAATATCTTACAAATATGAAGACTAAACATGCATAGATAGGGGAAGACCTATGCCAAGTCACATGAAGCTCTCCAAAAAAACAGAAAATGGAAGATGAAGAGACAGGACCCTTTTTATCAGAGCTGACATAGAAGGGAGCCATGCTCTCCATCAGTGCTTCTGCACTTTTCTAGTGTGGCAACCCTTTCATACAGGGCCTCCTGCTGTGGTGACCCCCCCAACCATAAAAACACTTTCATTGTTACACCATAACTGCAAGTTTGCAACTGTTATGAATCAGGTAACCCCTGTGAAAGGATCATTCGACGGCCAAGGGGGTTGCAACCCACAGGTTGAAAACTGCTGATCTAAATTAGGCTTTCTTGCCTTCTAAACGGAGGGGTAATTTTTGCATATAAGACATAGATACTAAGACTCTCCTATGGTTTAAGGAAATAATTAAGAATCTAAAATGGACAAAAATGAAAGGACCAGACTCAATGAGGGGATTAGGAGTGGGCTCAACAGTTCAAAACCAGCAGCCACTCCACAGGAAGAAGGTGAGGCTTTCTATTATCTCAGAGTTTAAAATCTGAGAACCTCACAGATGCAGCTCTACTCTGCCCTCTAGGGTCTGTATGAGTCAAAACTGATTTCAGACTTGATGGCACTCAGTTTGAGTGAAAGGACTTTGCCCAGGAGTCAGGAAAGCACATATATGATACCAGGATTAAGATATGTTCAAAATGATGCAACTTGTTTCCTGGCCAGATCACTTCTTAAAATTTTAAATTCAGACAGTTTTTAAAAGAGTCTAATTGATATTTTTTTTTCTGATCTCAAAAGATAGGTTGAAAATGTTAAAGCATCTTTTATTATAAAACCAATCAAGAACTTCTTTATTTAAACTGCACAGCCATTACTGAAAGCTCAGCAAATATTTAGACTTCTTATGGTCACATATAGACCATTTGAGAACATAATTAAAAGCCACACATGACTGAGCCCTGGTGGTGTAGTGGTTGTGCACGGGACTGTGGCCCACTGGGAGGGAGGCTCAATTCCAGCAGCAGCTCCACAGGAGCAAAGGCTGGGCCTCCTACTCCCACCACCAGAGGGCAGTGATGCCCCCCCAAAAAACAAAAATAATAATAATAACAATAATAATAAAGCCACACATGTTATTGTGAAAATTTGAAGCATTGTTTGAAAGGAGAAGAACTCACACTTATACTCAGTAATCATTAGTAAACAATAATTTGAGAATACTAGAAAAGAATTGGTGCTCAAGACAAGAGACTTGTTACTAAAAACATAGCAAGTAAAGGCGTCAGTTCACTGTATTGGGAGTAGAAATATATAAACAATGCAAATCCCAAAGAACTTACTGCTTAGTGCCATCATATGTATATAAGATTTACTCGGAAAAATATAATGAAAGGGAGGCTTCATTCTCACCTGTAAGTATACTTATTACAGAATAACATGCATTAAAGAATGTTGACTGTCTGCAGCTACACTAATCAATTGCATTCAATGAAAGCAAATCATCACATATTTTAATCATGTCTTTAGGAAATATGTTTCCTAAAATTAGCACTTTGCCCTACTTTCACGTCATAATCCATTATGCCCTCTCTCTACTACCCCTTTCCCCAATATAGAAAACGTGTGTAAGTCAACCCAGCCAAATGTTTCTATATCTCAGAAGCACTTTCTTTTTTTGCCCTTGTTTAGAATAAGGTACTCTAAATGCCACCTCCTCATTAAGATTCCATACCAAGAAGGATTGGGGCTCTTAGCATACTCAGATTGTCTTTTGCATGTGCAAGCTAACATGACCCTTGAGTTAGCGACAACAATAATGAATACTATTTATTTGTACTAACAACAAGCAAGGCATTGTGTTAAGCATATCTTTCCTCTTAATTAAGGCCAATCCTTCCACATATAATCTGAATCCCATCCCTTCCTATTTTATCTCACTCAATTTCTCCTTCTCTAAGAGATCATCTCTATTGGATTCAAACATAAATCAGTATCTACCATATTTTAAATAAGGGCATCTTTCCTTGGCAATACAACTAGCCACAGTTCCATTTTACACGTCTTTCCTTATCAGACTTCTCAACAGGTTCCAATTCAATTGATAGTTCTCTGCCCTTATTTTACACAATTGACCACTTTTTTCTTCTGGAAATTCTTCTGTCTTTACTTCTACTCCTCCACAATCACATCATTTCCTTCCTACATTTTGCTTATGCTGCTCAGTCTCTTTTGCTGTGTTCCTGAAAAGAGATGAGATTATTGATCCAGTGTAAGTAGGGCTGAAAATCACAAATTCTTTCTCTAATAATATAAATGGAAGGCTACTATATACCTAGTAGCCTTTTCTGGGTTCATCTGAATTACTGTAAAATAACCCTAGAATAAAGAGCACAGTGACAGTAAAGAACAAAAATTAAGCTGAAAAACAAAATCAAAATCAAACCCACCACCATCAAGTGGATTGTGACTCAGAACGACCAAACAGAGTTTTTGGACTGCATTTTCCATTCTTTATTTCTTCCTTCCTTCCTTTCTTCCTTCCTTTTTAACTTTAACTGTCCTATAATTCAAATATCATACAACTTAATGATCAATAAAATTAGTTCCAGAGCATTTTTATCACATTCATTGTTGGTAACTCCACTACCACAACTATGACAAAATGAAAGGGAGAAAACTCTCAATCACAAAGAAAGCAGATAGGGCTGAGCCCCTGTGGCCTAGTGGTTGTGTGTGGTACTGCGGCCCAAAAGGGTGACAGTTCAAATTCAGCAGTAGCTCTCCAAGAGCAAGGCTGGGCTTCCTACTCCAACCAGGGCAGTCATGCCACACACACTCACAAACACACACAAACCAACCACAAACAACAAAAAAAGAAAGCAGATAAGTGAACAACAAGTGAAGTAGAATCAATGGAAAAAAGGTCATACGATGCCTAGTGGGGCTTAATCAAGGGCAGTGTAACAGAGAGGAATTTTTAAACCCAAATGAAGGCTGAATATGATGGTGGGACAAGAGTAAAGAAAAAGATAATAGAGGACAGAACCAGGAGGCAAAGGACAGTTGTAGAGGTCTAAATTCAGGCATGTACACATGTAAACATATATATATATATATATACACACAGACACATGTATATGTATATATAAATGAGAGGGGACTAGAACTGTGTACTCATATCTATATGTTAAGTATTAAGCTTGCAGATGGACATTGGGCCTCGACTTAAGTACTCCCTCAACAAAAGAACACTTTATTATACCAATCCGGCATTCTGTGATGCTCACCTTCCCAACATGATCACTGAAGACAAAGTGGGTGTATAATCAAATGTGGTGAAGAAAACTGATAGTGCACAGTTATCAAGAGATATAGCACCTGGAATCTGAAACACTTGAAGATAAACAAGCGTCCATCTAGCTCAGAAGTAGCAAAGCCCACATGGAAGACATACACCAGTCAGTGTGATCATGAGGTGCCTATGTGATTGGATATCAGGCATCTAAGACCCAGAACAAATCATATTCAATGTGAATGGGGTGGGGTGGGGGGGACATGGAGTGGAGACACAGTTCCCTTCTGTAGACAATTGAACATCCCCTCATAGAGGGGTCACAGGGAAGAAGAGATGAACCAGTCAGGGTGCAGTATAGCACTGATGAAACACACAACTTTCCTTGTTCTTTGATGCTTCTTTCCCTCACTATCATGACCTCAATTCTATCTTACAAATCAGAATAGACCAGAATATGCACACTGCTACATAAAAGAGTCTGCAACACAAGAAATCCATGATAGATGGACTCCTAAGGGCCAACAATGAGAATAGAGATACCAGAAGGATTAGAGGAAGGTGGGGAGAGAAAGGGGAAATTGATCATGAGAAACAAACTAGAACCTCCTCTGAGGGGGACAAATAATGAAAAGTGAGTGAGGGGCAAAGAAGGACAAAATAAGATATGAAAATAATAATCTATAGCTTATTAAGGGTTCTTCAATTAGGGAGAGTGTGAGGGGGGAGAAATGGAGAGCTGATATCAGGAACTCAAGTGGGAAGAAAATGTTTTGAAAATGATGATGGGCGGCATATGTTCAAATGTACTTGACACAATGGATGAATGTATGGCTTGTGATAAGAGATGTAAGGGTCCTAATTATAAGGTATTACATTTTAACCTAACTTCATATGCTATATTCAACTTTATCATGGTCTCTTCCCATCCATTTACTATAGTCAGAGGACATTCAATTGAGGATTAATCCATGTGTGGAGCATGCAAATAAATTTTGCGCTTCCACTGTCATTTACAGCCTTTAGTAAATCAGTTCTGATACTTCTGATACTGCTTCCTTCTTCAAATTTGGATTTTTATTATTTATATGCCTTGGATCACACAGGCTGGTGTGCTTCTTCCTCATGGACTTAGTTGACATCTCACTTACATGACTGCTTATTTGAAGACAAGCCTTTAAGATCCCAGATGCTATTAGTTCTGAGAGCTGTGCACCATCTAGTTTCTTCACCACATTAGCACCCATATCTTCAGTAAACACAGAGTAGCCCTGGGTCACTATTCATTAGGAACCCTCAAAGAAAGAAATATGAACCGAAGTCTAGTAGCCACAATTCTATAACCTTGGGATAGCACTCAGTTGCTTCTTCTCACAAAAGGCATTTCAGTTAAGTCCAATGGCATGTATCAGTTCCCTAAATATGCTACAAATGTGTTTGAGGTAAAGTGCAGTTTACTTATTGGAATTTACACATCTAGTCCTTCTGGTGTGACATATAAAGGATGTTTTTCTCCTCCAAAAAGCAGGGTCTAAGTCCCAATAGTCTATAGCACAAGGCCTGGGTCACCAAGAGCTATATAAAAGCTTGGTCGAAAGCGTTCAATTAGAAACACAGTACCAGGCATATTCTGCCCTTGAGTTAAATTTAAGCATTATTGAGCATTTGTCCCTGATAGGCTTTATAGGTGTTTTACTAACCTAAATAAGTGCAATCCTCATATTGACTAGAATTTCAAGTAAGGTTCACTTGTTCTTGTATAGGTGTCTCTTGATTTGAGGTGACCTTAGCATAGTGTCTTATGGCAACAGCAGAATGATCTTTTCCTTCTCTCCCATTTTCAGAAACTAACCCCTGCCAATGTGGTTATTAATATGTACATATTAACGAAGTGATATAGAGTTCCTAAGCACTAGGCGGGATTTCTACCTCTTTTCTTGAGAGACCAGATTAGAACATTGCATGGCTTGAGAGCAGAAGTCAACCTTTGTCTTGGTGTTCATGCTTATAGTAATAGACTCACATAGTATCTGTCCTTTTGTGATTGACTAACTTCTCTCAGCATAATGGTTTCCAGGTCCATCCATGTCATGAGGTGTTGCATGTATGTATAATATTCCATTGTGTGTATATGACAGACTTTATCCATTTTTCTGATAGGTAGCTGAGTTGTTTCCAGCTTCTTGCTATTTTTAATACATTTTGATAAACATGGGAAAGCTTACTTTTGTTTTTCTTTTGTCTCCTAATTCTTTAGAGCATATTCCCAGCAAAAATATTACTGAGTCATATGGTATTTTTATTCCTAGCTGTTTTAGGGAGCATTCCACAATGGTTGTACACATTTACAAGTCCACCAGGAGTGTATAATAGTTCCAATCTCTCCGCACCTTAGCCAGCATTATTTATTTATTCTTTTGGATTGGGCTATCATGGATGTACAGTGATATCTAATTATTGTTTTGGTTTGCATCACCAGAATAGTTAATGATTGTGGGCATTTCTTCATGCGTTCGTTACCAATTCAGTGTGCTCCCTTGCAAATTGCTTATTTATGTCCTTTCCCTAACTTCTAATTGGATTTTTTTTTCCTTATTGAGGTATTAAACTAGCACATGAGATATTACACAGTTCTATCGATTTGGGTAATTAGTTCATTGCCAATTGTGTCATTCCTAAATATTTTTCCCAATCATGGAATCTTATTTTACTCTTTAGCTGAAGTATTTTTACTTGTTTCTTTTAAAAATTAATTTATAATTAACATATCATACAATTCAATAATTCAGTCATATCAAGAAGAGCTGTACAATAATTATCACAATCAATTTTGAAACTCTCTCCCCCACTTCTTTTATACATTAACATTGATTCCCCCTTTTACATTCTTCTTCCTCATTCACCTAGTTAACCATCAATCCTGGTATTATCTTCATATTTCCTTAAATCCTAATTTCTCTATACAGATAACTAACAGATAACTATACAGGGTTAGTCTTGATGAAGTCTTTTGATGTGCATAAGTGCATTTTTTATACAGGTGCCAGTCATTTTTTTAAACATTCTGCTGTGTGTAATTTCTTTATCATAGTTGATAGTACCCCCAAAGTTTCTAGTGTGATGCTTTATCTATCTTGTTTGTTTTCAGCCATTTCTTAATTTCATCCTTTATCTGATTCATTCATTTTAAATATTATGCTGTCTGTCTCCATGTGTTTGTCTTTGTGTTTCTGTTCTTTTTATTTTTATTTCCAGTTTTATAGAATTGTCATGTGAGAAAATGGATTGTTGGACCTCTTTTAAAAATTTTATTGATGCTTGCATTGAACATAACATGTGATCTATTTAGAGTGCATACAGTGTGCACTGTTATTAGGTTGATGAGTTCTCTGCATATATTTAGGAGGTCAAACTGGTTGAATGTGTTTTTTAGCTCTTTAGTAAGTTACTTTTATAATGTGTCTTTCCTTGAGAGTGGCACTTTGAAGGCTCCTACTATTATTCTTGAGCTGTGTATTTCTGCTTTGCACTGCAACAACTTGACTGACATATTGCCGGAGTCTTTCATTGCATGCATACATGTGTGTTAAGGTCATATGTCCTGGTGCATTCTTTTTTGAATCATTGTGTGGTGTACATTCTTATTTCTATCTTATTTGAATTCAAGTCTATTTTATCAGAGATCAATATTGCTACTACTTCCTTTTTCTGGTTGCCATTGGTTTGGTAATCTTGGTGGCATGTTTATATGTTGGACTGATAATGTCAGCAGTACAAAACTAACAGTGTGATCCACAGGAGAAAGAAGAGGCTTTTTATTTCTGTAAAGAGTTACAGTCTAAGGAGCTCTGGTGGTCTAGTTGTTACGTATTGTGTTGCTTACTGCAAGATTGGCAGTTTGAAACCACCAGCCACTCCATGGAACAAATACAGGATTTTCTATTTCCATAAACAGTTATATTCTCAGAAACTCAGAGAATTTCTCTACAGAGTCACTAGGTCTGGCATCAGCTTGATGGGAGTAAGGTTGAGTGCTCTGTTTGTTGGGTTGAGTTTTTTATTTTCAGTCTATTGGAGTTTAAGATGTGTGCCTTATAGACAGCATGTAGATGTGTCTTGTCTACTAGTGCAATCAGGTACTCTATGTCTTTTGATTGGTGCATTTAATCCATTGGCATTCACTGTCATAATTGATGCAAATTTGATGCTGTCATATTTTTGCTTTTGCTTTGGTTTATTTTCCATTGTGTGCATGTGTATCTTATGAGTTAGTTTGTTCCTCCTCTATATCTTTGTTCTTTTGGGTGCTAATTTAATTGCATTGGTTTCTGTATTGTGTTTTGCAGAGTGCTGCTCTCAATTTGACTACTGATGTTTTTAATTTTCATAGTGATACAGTTAATATTTTATTTATTTTATTTATCTATTTATTTTTCAAATCACTACCCTGGTGGGAGTAGGAAGCCCAGCTGGGCCACAGTCCCACACAAAATCATACAACCACTGAACCACCAGGGTTCAGTTGATATATTTTTTTGTATTAGCTTTCATGATTTCTGCTGAGAGATCTGATTTTATCCTTAGTGTTTTTTTCCTTTGTAGGTGATTCTTCTTTTTCTTTTAGTTGCCCTCAGAATATAAGGAGCTTTGATGGCATAATGATTATGAATTTGGCTGTTAATAGCAATGCCCATTTTTGAAACCACAGTTGCTCCATGGAAGAAAGACATTTTCTAAAAGTTTTTTAAATAGTTTCTAGCACTTTAAACAATTACAGTCTGAGAAAATCATAGGGGAAGTTCCAATTTTTCTTATTGGGTCACTGTGAGTTGGCATCAACTTAATGGCAGTGAATGAACCCTCAGGATTCTGTTCTTTTCCTTAAAATTGAAGAGTTTAACAGTAGTATAACATGACATTTATCTTTGGGGATTCTATTCTATTTGTACTTTTTCTGCTTCTTGATTAATTATTTTCTCCTTCTTTGTGATATTGGCAAGATTTTCTTACGTGATTTCTTGTATTATTTCCCTGAAGATTTTAAAAATTATTATTATTCTTTTCCTGGGATTCTGATAAGACATAGGTTGTTTTTCTTGATATTGTCCCACACATAAGCTTCAGGCTTTCTCTTAATTCCTTCACTTTTTCAATTGATTGTTTCTCTCACCTGTTTTAGTCAGAGATTCTTGTCAAGCTCACTAATTCAATTTTCCTATTTTCAGTTTTATTCCTTAGGTCATTTGCTATGTTACATAATTTAAAATTTGTCTTAATCATTTATGATTACATTTTTTAAGGATTTTAGTTTTTGAGTTTCTTCATTGTTCCTATGAATGTTCCCCACATTGTTAGAAAGGACGTAAACATCCTTCTTCTGAATTCTGTTTCAGCTGGCTCTAGGCTTTCTTTTCACAGAGTAATCCATTAAGTTTAGGTGACTTTCTTTTTTTATTTTTTGGCATCACTGCCCCCAGGTGGCGGGAGTAGGAGGCCCAGCCTTTGCTCCATGGAGCTGGAATTGAACCTCCATCCCAGTGGGCGGCAGTCTCGCGCACAACCACTACAACACCGGGGCTCAGCCAAGTTTAGGTGACTTTCAATTGTTAGTATTTGTTATTCTTGATTTGTGTGTGTGTGGGGGGGGGCGGTGAGTGCTGTTTCCTAAGTATTGTGCTGCAATTATTAATTGAGTGTGAACTTCTAGGTTCTTTAAGGGTAACTGCATATGTCTAATAACATGGAGAAGTTTAAATCGAGCTGGGAAAATGAACTAAAGGAGAGAGAGATCAATAAGTAGGAAAAGTGTAGGAAAGCAGAGAGAGGCTAAAATGAAAGTAATGACAGTTATAATAAACAGCCATTTGAATAGGCCAATAGACTTTCAAATTAAATGAAATATGTATTTTAAGAGGGATAATACAAATTAATAGTTTCATGGAAATACATTTCATGTGGAAAAAGAGAGAGGGTTAAAGAGAAAATGAGTGTGGCTGGGGAGACATGTAAGCAAATATTCAGATGAGAAGAGGACTAGAGGATTTGTGATTTTATATATATATATGAATATATATAAATATATATATGATATATATATATATATGAAAAAAGAGTAAGAAGATCAAGAAAGAAAAAGAGAGGAAGTAAAAGGTTGACAACAAAGTGTGGCTATGTAGAGAAGAGAAAATCAAACTCACTGCCAGAAAGTCAATGTGGACACATAGCAACCTCTCTATACATTTCTGAGACTGTAACAGTTTACAGAATTAGAAAGCCCAGTCTTTCTCTCTTAGACCTATTGGTGGTTGAAAACTGCCAACCATGCAGATCACAGCTGTAGCAGTTACATAATTGCCTGTGAACTTGAGAGAAGGGGTGGAGTCTAGCCTGTCACTCAGGTGATAGCCAATAAGACCTCTGTGCAGGCATATCTTTCTCCTGAGAATTCTGGGAACTTCAGCCTTCCTACCTGAAAGACATTCTTATTGACAAGTCGCATGAAGCTACACTGATGGAACCAGAGCCCTGGAGCTAAAGGAGCCACATATATACCCACACCAGTGCTGACATGCTTCCCCTACCCCTAAACCACAAGACTTTCCACCCACTGGCTTGTGATCTTCTTGCATTTGACATCATTGCATGTGTTGTCCAAGTTTTAAGAGGAAATTATATACTGGTATCAGACATATGGGTTATAATTGGATTTATGGTCTTGATCTGGACAGGGCTGGTGTGTTTTCTCAATATACAATTGCTCTTTCCTGCAAAACTGTTTTATACATATAGTGAACCTGGATTAACACAATAGCCAATGCACAATCCCTTTACCACCAGGACATTGGTAGAGTTGAGAAAGGGAGATAAAAGCGACAACAAAGACAAAAATTTGGGCTATGGCTTGGGTGTGAGCATTGAAATTCTCTTGCTATGACAAAATAAATCTGTGCGGGTGTATAAACTTAGAGGGGCTTAAAAAAAAGACACCTCAATTTGGTACGTGTGCCTAAATCTACAGGACTGCCTGTTTTGGATTGAGGGGGATGCATATTCTCAGAAGGGTGAGGTCTTATTAGGAGAGGAAGTGGGAGAGAACTAGATTAAAATAATAAAAGTATAATAATAAAAAACAAAAACCAAATAAAACAAAATAAAAAATAAAATTACCTCATGAGAGGGAGTTTCTGTTTTTTTGGTTGTGATACTTTGTGTATAAACCTCCCTTGGGAGCAGGGGTGTGATGCATTGTAGAAGGAGGCAGGAAAGAAGGAAGAAAAACATGGTGGAGAGTGTAGCTAGCATACTATGAGTGCCTGCACATGGTCTACTATATTTGACACGGTCTTCTTTCTGAGGAGTTTACCAAGAGGTCAGTGATGCAAGAGGATTGGATGGGTGAGTTGCCTCCCAGACTGAGAAAAAAATGTCTGTGGCAAGAAAGAGCTGGGCTTACAACATGGCTTTTGTGTATTTTCTATGTTAATGAGTCTGTCAGCAGCTGCAACTGCTCTCCTGCTTTAAGAAACTTTGGTCTACTTAAATTTTCTGCTAATTTTCTCCCTTTCCAGAAATATAGGTTATGCTTTTTAGTGAAACCTCTTTGGTCATTACTAAGGAGAACTTTCTATGATTATTTTCTGGTGGTCATATCCCCCTGTCCCTGTTGAGGCTATATTTCTTTATAAGAGCAGATAGCTTCATTTCCTGTAGATCAGCTGGTGGCTTTGAACTATCAACCTTGTGGTTATTAGTGCAGTGCTTAACCTACTACACCACCAGGGATTCTCATAAGTAAGCTATGGTACATATGAAAATCAAATCCATGGATTCTGCTCAAATAAGTAAAAGAAATGTGAGCCAAGTTATACCCTCAAAAAGGGCTATACTAAACAATCAAAACAAAAAGGCTATCCTGTAAGTAAGACATAAACCAGAGCACTCAGGGAATAATAACATGGAAGGGCATTAGGATTGGCCAAAGGGAATCATAAAAAACATTGTTTTTAAACATACAATTTAACTACCATGTGTCTTAATAGGGGTGTGGTTATGCAGTGATTAACTTGTTTGGCTATAAAATCTAAAATTGACAGCTCAAATCCACTAGCAATGCCACAGGAGAAAGATGTGGTAGTAAGGGGTAGTTACACTTTGTCCTTTAGAGTCACTTTGAGTCTAACTCAATTCCAATGGATTTTAAACTGTTCCTCAAAATGTATATTTGCTGGCTTCAGATCAAATGCCTGAAAACCAATGATAAATGATAAAATGGGAAATGATAAAAATGGTAAAGCATTAAAGGAGGACAGAAGTCCCAAATGAAGCAAATGAACATAAATCAGATGATTAAGAGGGTGCTCAACAATTATTCTGTGGATTTGAAACAACATTCATGAATCTGCTTACACTATATCTCAAGGTACAGAAGTAAACACTAGTAACTTATACTCTAAGAAAGACACATTGCACACACAAACAAAAGTAGTAGTATGCATTAGAAATCATACACAATTATTTGTAGAAGCATGACTGGACCGTTAAAACGTCGGTCTATCAAACTGACATCATATTTTTTACATCTGCATAAGAGTATGGTCTGTCATTCAGTACTTCCTTGCTCATGTATTCTACATCATCAGCATACTTTTTCCCTTAAGTTTGCCCACACAGTGCATTGGTTCTTGATAAATCAAAGCCCCTCACTGCCATCAAGTCAACGCTGACTCCCCATAGCCACCCATTGTGAGTTTCCTGAGACTGTAATTAGAGAAATTCCAGTCTTTCTCTCAAGGAACTACTCTTGGTTTCCAACTGCTGATCATGTTGGTCACAGCCGAGTGTAGTAAACCACTACAAACCACTACACCGCCAGAGCTTGGAAGTCAGAAAGGGAGGGACTGTTATATGAGCTAAGGAATGTAGGAAGTTAGAAAAGATAAGAAAATGAATCCTCCCCTGGTGCCTTAGAAAAAGAATGCATTCCTACGCACACCTTGATCTTAGACTGGTAAGACCCACTTCAAACTTCTGAGCAACCAAGTCTGTTGCAGTTTGTTACAGCAGCAATGATATACCTTTGACAAGGCTTTGGCTTCTTAGTTTTTCCTCTTATCTCATTATTGACTTCTTGCAAGTTTTAGCTCGGGACAATGGTATTGCAATTTCTCATCTAAGTTTCCCAAGCACAAAATTCTATGCCCAAGGGATATTTTCACCTTCATAAACTTCCCCGCCCTCAACTCTTGTCATTGCTATCAAAAATTCAAAGATTCGACAGAATTAATTTGTAGCCTCAAGTGACATCTGTCTCTTCCATTTATACCTTATTTCAACCTTCCTATATTGTCGTCCTCTCATATCATTGTCCTGTTTTCCTCCTGCACTGTTTCAGAGTATATAAGAACTAAAAAGGGAAACAGTCACTCATTAAGATTTCTTGGCTCTCATTTCCTCTTATATAAAGGACAAGCAAAAGGTATCCTTTTATGAAGTATATTGCCAAATAAAGAAGTTAGATGTGACACAAAGAAGTGGATATTTCATTTGAGTCCTGCTTCTCCAATGACTTAAAAGTAGAAAACAACTGATCAAGTTTTATAAGGAAAAATAAACAGTAAAAATATATTGCCTTTTAAATATCAAAGAACAGGCAAGAATTTAAATAGCCCCTACTGGGATATTGGAGAGAATCAACACATACATAAGAATCAGAAGTGACTCCAATACAATACATGATTAAGAGTCAAATTGTATAGTTCTTTGTAAATATACTCTATGGTTCAGAGAAAGGTGGGGTCACTAAAAGTCAGAGAAAGGTAGAGTAGGCATTTTTAAAAAGTATCTAGATAAGAAAGCCACTTTTTTGCCATTGATTTGATTCTAGCGTTATCAGCACTACTTCCAAACAAGATGAAGTCAAAGCCAGCTGCAGAGGTTCATTCTCAGGTCAGGGGTGTCCTAGATGTGTTTAGTTCTGTTCTCTCTGCTTCTCAGAGTAGGTCCCCTGCCCTGGTACCCACACTCAGAAAGATGGGAAATTTGAAATAGATTGGGGGAGATGGTTGTAGGGGAACACCAAAAAGCCAAACTCTTTGCCATGGAATCTACCCCAACTCATAGCGACATTATTGGACTGAGTAAAAGGGTCCCTATGAATTTCTAAGAAGACAACTCCCCACGCCCCATCACCACCACACCACACACATACACCCCATGCACTTGAAATGAACGTGCTTGTCATTAGAGAATACAAGTTCACTTCAATTTTACTTTTCTTTCTTTTTAGCCACACAGATCAGTGTTGCGACCCAAAGGTAAGGAATCTAGAGGGTTTTTTGGGCTGTGAGTTTTCACTTTCAATTTCTTTACTCCCTGTCTCCCTCTGAAATTCTAACCTAAACTGTACCTTCTCACATAAGTAGACAACCTCATCTTTCTACCACAGAAAGACTGATGGGTTTGAAATGCAGACTTTGCCCTTGGTAGTCCAATTCATAACTACTATGAGGGGTTAACAAAAAAAATCAGATTTTTTTCAAAGCTATATATTTAGCTTGGTTTTTATAACAGAACCTTATCACCTTCAAAGTACTCTCTATTACACTTAATGCATTTATCAGATATTTGATTCCATTCTTGGAAACATTTTGTAAATTCATCAGTTTAGATGGCTGACAGCATCTCCTATGTTTTTTTTCTTCACCTCTTCTACATAGTCAAATCGCTGTCTTTTCATGTACTTCTTCATTCACAGAAACAAGAAGTTGCATAGAGTGAGGTCAGTTGCATAAGGTGTGTGGGCCAAGAGAACCATACTGTTTTTTCCCAAAACTGGTGCCCTGAGATGACTGACAAGGTGACATATCATGGTGGCAAAACCCGTCCCCCATATGACATAATTAAGGACCCTTTTTTATCATACACTGTTGCACAGTCTTTTCAGAACCTCTTAATAGGAGCTTTATTAACAGTCTGACCTGATGGGATGAGCTCTAATTGCAGTATTCCCTCACTTAAAGAAAAGCATCATCTTGAACTTTGACTTCACTTGAAATTTTGGGGGGAGGTGAGGTGATGATGGAGTCTTTCACTGGCTTGATTGATGTTTGCTTTCAGCGTCTTAAGAATAGCATCATGTCTACTCACCTTGGAAAAAATCTGTGTCACTCTGGAGCTGTTCTTTCAAAGCAAGGCATGTTTTCACTCGATGCTCTTTTTCCGGGTCAGTCAGAACCCGAGGTCAAATTTAGCAGCGCCTCTTTTCTTTCCCAATCTTCTGTTAAAATTTACTAACCTGATCTCTGAAATAGTCCAGAAAACTTCCCCATCTTGTCAATGGACCTTAGTCAGTCTTTGAGCACAAACACAAGAATTCTGTTGACTTTTTTGGCTGCTCTGGAAATAGTTGGACTTCTAAAATGAGATTTAATGTCAACCAACATTTTACCTTTTTTGAAAGGAGAAAACCACTTGAGTTTTTCCCATAGTGCTGTTCTTGTAAGCTTTGTTCAACATCACAGCAATTTCTGCGGCATTTTTCTGAGCAGGGAACATTTCACAGCCACATGTTGTTCTCTTAAATTGGCCATCAAAGAAAATGAGCTTTGAGCAAAACTGCTTTTATGCAAAAATTCATTGTGACCAGAGTGAACCTTCCCAGGCAACACCACAGGGTACACTACCACAGAGCTGGATGCTACCCCAGCAGGAAACATGCATACTCTGAAAGCTCCAAGATACTTGTCAAAACTTAAAACCCGCCAAGTAGGCATTTTGGGGTGTTAAGGCTAACATCTTCCAAATCCTGCTTCGATGGAATGAAGTCACAGCTGCAGTTTCCTTTCTCTCTCCTACTTATTTTCACCAGGAGTTTAAGAGCACCCTTGGAAGATGTTTTCCAGATTATTGGCAACATAAGTCACTTTTATTGAGTTCTGTTCTTCATTGGAGCAATTCTACACCTAAGATAATTGTAATGAAAAGAAGGTGAATCTATGATAACAATGGAACTCAGTGGTCATATTATGGGTTGCTACTCGCAGGCATCAAATTGACCCCCCACTCATTATAACTCCATGCATGACAGAACATAACTGCCTGGTCCATGTGCCATAAGCGTGATCAGTTGCAGGTGGGACAATTTTGATCCACAGAGCTTTCACCAGCAGGATTTTGAAAGTATATGTAGATTGCCAGACTTTTCTTTCTAATTTGTCTTAATATAGAAGTTCCACTAAAGCAGTGGTTCTCAAACTTCCTAATGCTGCAAACCTTAACTGAGTTCCTCATGTTGTGGTGACCCCAACAATAAAATTGTTGTTGTTGCTATTTGATCACTGTAATTTTGCTACTATTATGAACCGGGCGAACCACGTGAAAGGGTCATTTGACTCCCAAAGGGATCGAGATCCACAGGTTGAGAACCACAGGACTAAAGTCTGATTAGCAAAACATGCAAGCTTCTGCTGACAGATTGGTGGTGATTATTTATGTCATGTATTTATCAGAAATTCAAATGATCATGAACCACGAATTGCTTCTCATTGTGGGTGGCAGTCTATAATTTCATATAGATCTGGAAGGTATACAATTTAGTGACAGAGCGCCTGGTATATAGTGGACACTCAATATATACTTTTGAATAAATGAATAAATAAGCAACATTGGAATAGAATATGGAAACTATCCTGCATAATAGTTCTAACAATATTCAAGAACATGCTCTCAATGAATATTTAACAGGATCTTGAGTCCTTCTTTGTGTACCCTTACCCTAATGACCCTTGTCTACCTCTTCAGGATCTCTGATTTTACTTTCCTACTTGATCACCAATCTATACTGACCTTCTTTCAAATCTTCAGGTGTTCTTTCCCATCTCGAAAAAAATGGTATATGCTGCTTTTTCAGTGTAGGATACCTCTTCTCATCTCACCACCAATAAACTACAATTCATTCTTGATGTTTCTACATCAATAGTAGCTCCTAACAATGAGAATCTCAATTTCTCAGATGAGACCAGCCATAAAAATGTGAGTCAGTGTGTTATTGATAACACTTTTTCATGTAATTAAAACAATATCATGAAAGGTAACCTAGTTCTCCAATACTATGTCCCTAGGCATCAATTTCACAATCTGTGAAATAATCTGAAGAATATGTGCCTTGCAAATTGTGCTAGTGATTTAGTTTTGTATCTGTGTTGTGTCATTACAAAAGATAAACTATCATAGTAAGTTAAACAGACTAGAGGACTAGTTACTCTCCATTTTTAACTTTACATTGCCAATATCTTCCCCTTTTCTTCCTGCACGTGCTCTCCATGGGCAGAAATATTTCCCACCACCAGACTACCTCCCTGATAACCTGACCCCTTTTAACCTCAAGGAAAACAAACCTGCTCAAAAATTAGAAACGCAACTAAAACCCCATCACATTAGGACAGCAGTGTCTAAAGACAAATACCCCTATGAGCCACCTACTATTAGAAACAATCTTCATGTCTCTCCCTAATACCTCACAGGCATTCCTGGAATACAGTGGATTAGCACAGTTGCTTAGGTTAAGGCAGAAGTATCGCAATATCATTTTCCACCAAAAACCCATTAGACAGTCTCAAGCAATATTCTCTTTATGGTCACAGTGGGAACAATATCATGGTCTCCATAAACATTGTGATGCATATTTTACTGCATGACAGGAAAGGTCTGTAGGTCTATTGCTATTATTTTGTTCAAAACCAAACATGATAATGAGATGCTACTGTAGCATAAGTAAATAGGAACTTTATGGCAGTGATAAGAATATAGACACTTCATATTATAGACACTAATAATATGTGTTCCTTTTTAGGACATCAGAGGTGTCTAGAATCACGGGCTTGAAAATACTAAATTTGCATATTTGGTCATTCTTGGTGCCTTCTTCAAAAGGTGTTATTTGGGGAGAAGCATGCTTGCCTCTTCAAAAAAAGTCTAAAGCCCTTGGGTACATTTTAAGTTTCTCAGAGGACCCTTTGTAGTGCCCTTTTTACCGTCATAGTTAACTCTGCATTTTTCTTCCCAAACTCATTAACCTATGGGAGATAAGAGACATTTCTTATTAGAGCAATTGCAGAACTGACAGAAAAGGGGGCCACAATGGCACCAAGATTGTATCTGCGCTCAGGTTCAGGTTGCTTCCATAAAAGGCACCCGAGTCTCTCAATTATCAGATCATACAGTGTAACTTGAGAAAGCTGACCTTTCATGAACCCTTACATCCTTCTCCTCTTCCCCTACCCTCACCTTGGGGCAGAGATATTGTTCTCTCCTGAATCACCGCTCATGAATCACTCCATGTTAGCATACTAAGATGCAATTCTATTATCCTTTATTTCCAAACCTAAGTGCTTCATCTTGTTCTCCATCCATGCATCCCAGACACCTCCCAAGTTTTGCTTCTTCAATTATCTGGTTCTTTTTCACTGGCTCTTTTTAATCTACCTTACAAAGATATCCAATTCTCCTCACCACGACCCCAAAGGGGTGGCCATTGGCTTGATTCTGATCCCATCTTAAAGATTAATTTTTTGTCCCTTCCAGTCACTGCCAAACATAAGAGAAAATATAACTCAGTGCCTCCATTTTCTCATCAGTCATTTGTTCCTTAATCTCTTAACTTCTGGATTTCACCATAACGGCCACAGGGCAATTATTTTTTTTCACTTTCTTTATTATTGCCATCTAAATTTTCCCTTCTGTTGCCCATAGCTTCTTCCTGATTCGTGTTTGTTTACTTTTTGTTTGCATTGGTCACTATTCAATTCTGGTTTTCTTTTTACTCTTCTTTTTTTGGGGGGGGCATCACTGCCCTCTAATGGTCGTGGCAGCTACCCAGTGCTGCTCCTGAGAGCTGCCACTGGATTTGAACTGCCAAGCCCGCAGGCTGCAGTCCCGCACTCAACCACTTATGCCACCGGGGCTTAGGTCCTCTTTTTACTTTTCTAACCAGTTATTCTTTGTCTCCCTAACTGATTCTATTTCTCGCTTCTACATATGACTGCTACATAAAATTCTGTCTTGAATCTTCTGATATTTTTTTCTTCCTCTATCTAGCATTTTTTACCTTGAGGAGCAGAAAATATGATATAAAGCTAGAGTGGTAAATTCAAATAATTACAAGGAGCAGTGAATAAAACCCCAAATCAAAGTCACTGCCATTGAATAAATGACTACTCATAGTCATAGGACACCTTAGAATTGCTTCTGTGGGTTTCTGAGACTGTAACTTATCTTTCTCTTATGAAGCAGCCAGTGGTTTCAAAGTGCTGGATTTGCATTTAACAGCCCAGCCATGCAACCACTAAGACATGAAAGTTCTTCTTGTAATGTAAATAAGTAAAGGAAAAGATGGATGCGGGGTAAGTTAAATTAGGGAATAATAGACACTAGGGTGAATTATAGAATAATAGTTTCCAAAGGAGAAACTAGTATTTAGCTTCTGCCAAAGCAAGCTATGCAAGAAAGTAAGTTTAAATCTTCCTCCTCAACACCCCCTTATTGTACATCTGAAGCCTGGATTCTTCTGTTAACTTTGTGAAATTTTAGATAGTATCCACTGATTTAATGTCTTAAAGTCATGATGGCTGTATCAGTCAGCATGAGTTAGATTATATTGCCTGACGGCACCCATACTTTGCTAATTAATAGTAAATTTCTTATTTAAATTTCAATACCATTACACATCAACTATGACCCTGATCCACATCATATTCAGTCTGAGACTGCTGTGGGATACACCATAATAGCTTCCATTGCGATCATGGAGTATAGCACCATCCTTGTGGTTCCACAACATTCCAACCAGTGGTCCCTGAGAGGACCATCCAATTTGCCTTCCAAATAATGGAATACTGGTTTACTAGGGAAAGAGTGAAGCCACAGGAGGATAAAATGGTAGGCAAATTCCATAATGAAATTAGTCACAGGAAGTATGAAGATACGTTTCTCCAAGTCTCTAAGAGAGAGCCAGTACTCTTCGATTCCCTGGAAATTGGTGCCTGGTTCCTCTAAAACACCACAATGCAAACAGCAATCAGCCCTCAAAACCTTAATGAAACAAACAGGAGACATAAAAGACAACAGCAGAAGATGTCCTGAACCCAATGATGTACATAGAAGAAGTAGACATTGATATGCCACAGAAAGAAATTTTCAGAATGTTGCTTGGTGTCATATAGGATATGAAGGAACCAATTCACAAAAAAGATGAAATGATAGGCAAGATAAAGTCCATACACCAAAGGGAAATGCAAGAGCTTAGGGATGAGGTAACATAAACCAACAGCCAACTTATGGACTTATGAATCAACTGGAGGAAGCAGAAAACAGCATCAGTGACCTAGAAGATAGCCAAGCGATCTTTAACAAACATGCACCAAAGTCTAAAAAGATCATCAGAGAAACTGAAGAAAATGTGTAAGTGTTATGTCTCATGAGATGAAGAAGAAAAACATCAGAATTTTTGGATTACCAAAGGAAGACACAACAAAGAAATCATCTGCAACAATAGAGAATTCTTGGAGGAAAACTGCCCCAGCTTAATGAATGAAAGCCAGGCAACCATTCAGGAGGATGAAAGAACACCATTTGACTTAATCCCAAGAAGAAGTGACTAACGCACATAATAGTTAAGCTATCCAACTTTGAGGAAATGGAGAAAATCATTAGAGAAGTTAGGGAAAAGCAAGCAATCACATATAAAGGTTCCCAAATAAGAATTTGCTCAGACCTATCAGTGGACACTATGAAGAAGAGTAATATATTCCAAAAATTGAAGGAAAATATGCAAATCCAAGAATACTCTACCCAGTCAATTATCTGCCATGATAGATGGAGAAGTAAGAGTTTTCCCAGACAAGGAAAAACTCAAAGAATATGTAAGAAGAAACCCAGCCCTACTGAAGATCCCCGCTGATCCAATATGGGCAGATAAACAACACTCATCAAGCATAAATAAGAGACTGTCACATAGAACAACCTCACTCAGAGGGCAACAAAGAGATAACAGCGCTGAAAATGAGAATGGCGTAAGAGTGGCAAGAAATCAAGAATGATCAAACCTCACACACACATGCTCAACACACTGAGAAGAAAGGGAGGTAGGGAAATTTCCTATAAAAAAGGTATAAGATGACATTACATATGCCACAGATGGAGATACTAACCCAAAATATCAATGAACTGAACTCAGGCATCATAAGGCTGAGGCTAGCAGCCTGGGTTAGAAAACACAACCTATCAATCTGCTGCATACAGAGGACACATCTCAAGAGTACAGCCGAAAATAGGATGAGCATCAAAGGCTAGAGAAAGGCATATCAAGTAAACAACAATTAAAAAAAATGTTGGGGTAGCAATCCTAATCTCAGATAAAATTGACCTCAATGTGCAAACAACAAAAAGAGATAAGGAGGGACACTATATAACACCCAAGGGAACATTAGACAATGAGCCAAAAAGCATTTTAAGCATATATTCCCCAAATGAGAGACGTGCTGGATACATCAATCAAATACCACAAAAGATGAAAACAGAAATCACAGCCTCAACAATTATAGTGGCTGACTTCAATACACTACTCTGAGAAAGACAGATCCCAGGGAAAGAGACTCAACAAGGAGACTAAAGATCTAAATACTACAATTAGATAATTTTACTTGATAGATTTCTACAGAGATTTTCATCCAAATACAAAAAATAATTCATCTTCTTTTTAAGCCTACATGGCACCTATCTGAAGATAGACCCCATGCTGGGGAATTAGACCAGGGAGGGTAGAGGGAAGGTAGAGTAGAAACGGGGAACCAATTGCAGGGATCTATGTAAAACCTTCTCCCTGGGGGTAAAGACAACAGGGAAGTAGGTAAAGGGACACATCAGACAATGTACAATATGACAAAATAATGATAATTGTAAACTATCAGGGTTCGTGAGGGAGGGGAAGTGGGAGGAAGGGAAAACATGAGGAGCTGATACCAAGGGCTTACGTAGAAGGACATTTTGAGAATGATGATGGCAAGAAATGTACAAATGTGTCTTATATACAATAGATGTATGTATTGATTGTGATAGAGTTGTATGAGCCCCCAATAAAATAATTTTTAAGTACAGCAATTCAATAATGTTGAAATCAATAATTTGATGACATTATTACATTTTTTTCAAGTTCAGCAACCACTCTTCTTAACATTTTACTCACTTCCCCTTAAATAAAAGTTCCCCTCCTCTCTTTTTACCATGGACCCCTGGTGGCAAGTTCAGGAAAGCATTGGCCTACAAGGTCAGAAACTGGCAGTCCAAATTTCCGACTGCCCCTTGTAAGAAAAATGATATCGAGATCTGTTTTTTGAACATTTAGAACCTCAGAAACCCTACATGAGTTGGGTCACTACAAGCTAGAATTGATTTAACCGCAGAATTATATTTATTTATTTATTCAGTTAGTTATTTCACCTTATTTCTCTTATTACTAGTAAAAGGGCTACTTTAGTAATCCAAATGAATTTACAGGAGTGATTTCTCCAAATGATGAATCAGCTTAATAATTAATTTGTAGAGTCAAATATCAGAATAAATAATCTGCCTCCACGATCCTTTCAAACTCTGAGGTTTTACACTCACACCTTAACTATTACCTACATTAAAAATCGAGGGGGGGAGTAATTAACTCATTAATATGAAGACAAAGACTAGCAGTTCATACTATAGGTTCTGGAATCAGCCAACTTAAGTTCAAATCTTGCCAGTTCTACTTACTAGCTGTATGAATTTCAAAAGCTTAATTAATGTATAAATGTAATAGTCTGCTAATTTTTTCATAAAGAGGAAAAATTAATTAACTAGTTCATCAATATTTCACAATTATTTTTAAAGTCGACAGAAAATATATTTTATGTGAGAGGGACAGAAAATTAATGCATCTGCATTTATTTACATAAGGATGAGGAAAATGTGGAAGGATCCATAGTAAAGTTCACAGTAGATATGGGATGGGGCTGAAATGAAAGAACAGAATTTTTCCTTTTTTTGCACACAGCACCTATCCTATTTAAATTTTTGGTAAGTTTGTGTTATTTTATAATGAGAATATTTATTTTGAGAATCCAGTTAACAAGTGGTGCATAATTACTTTTCCCCTTGACTTTAAATGTAGGTAATAGTTATGGTGTGACTCTAAAATCTCAGATTGGAAAGGGTTTTGGAGACAGATTATTTATTTTAATCTTTGACTCTACAGATGAATTATTAAGCTGATTTATCAGTAGAATTTTATATTGAAAAAGTACCCTATTTATAAATGTTCTGTTCCAATCTAATGTCAAGGTCTTACTACTTCAGAATAAAGATTAACCCTGACTCACATATGTCACAAAAGCCCTGTTGGAGTAGGACCTCAAATAGGCTTGAAGTTTTGTTCTGCTAAATGAGGCTTTCAGGGAACTGAACTTCTCCTCACCTAGTCTTTTCATAAATCCTTAGGCATGTAAAGGCATTGTGATTATTCACTTGGCCTTCATACATAGATACATTTGTAACCAGTTGGAATGTATCAGAAGAAGATGGATGAAAAACAATAAACAATAAATAGTAAAGGAAAGTAAGAATGATAAGGGAAACCTGTAGAACTTGGCAAAATCCTTACTCTAGGATAGCCTCTGGCAAGTGAAATGACTGTCAGTGGCTACAGTAGAAACGCAAGAACCATGGTTTCATCTGGGAACATTGTGCCATATCTTCTGCTGTTCTTCACCACCTAAAGACTTTTCCAGATTTTTTGCGACAAAATAATAATAATAACAATAATAATAATAATAATAGGGGCTGAGCCCCTGTGGCATAAATGGTTGAGTGCGGGACTTTGGCCCGCAGGCTTGATGGTTTAAAGCCAGCTGCAGCTTTCAGGAGCAGCGCTGGGTAGCACCCATGACCATCAGAGGGCAGGGATGTCCCCCCAAAAAAAACAAAAACCAAACCAAAATAATAATAATAATAATAATAATAGTAATTTCAACCCAGGTCTTTTGAAATCTTTCTGGAAACATTATTGCTATCCTACTTTCATAATTGTACAAAAATAATCAGAGTTGTCAATATTTACAGTAAAATTATGAGCCAGACACTGTGTGAAGTAAGTCCTTCACATGGATTAACTCAAAAGTATTTCCATTGGACAGTTCAAGAAATAGAAACTCATGGAGATGACTTCATTGATGAATAGTGAAGTTCACAGGGAATATCATTTGAAGACACTGGATTAAGATTAAGTCAATGCTAGGGTACACCAAACATCTGGATCATGGGGCATGATTGGTCACTATCTGTGATGTGCATCATCTCATTAAATACAATGCATTTATATTAACAATGAATGAGGAAGTAGCTCAGAAACCAAAGAGGGTCATTCCAGTAAACAACCAGTGACTATTTTGTCTCTCCTAATTTGACAGGCTACATGTTGGGCTGTTGGGTCATCAATTCAAAACTCCAGTCGCTCCTCGGGACAAGGATGGAACTTTCTCCTACCATAAAGAGTTACAATGTTGGAAACTCACAGAGACAATTCTCCTCTGTCCTTGAGGGTATCTACAAATCAGCATCAACTCAATAGCAGTGAGTTAAGGTGAGAGCAATTTTAAGAACACGATATATGCATATGACACAATGTTGTTTTTCATTGTTCATTGTTCATTGGTCACACAATGAACCATTTGTGTGAAGACTTGAATCATTTGCTGATGAAAATCAAAAACTATGTACTTCAGTATTACAGGAAAACTAATATCCTCACAGATGAAACAATAGACAAAATCGTGATAAAAAAGACAAGATCCAAGTCACCAAGGATTTCCTTTTATTTGTTTGAACATTTTTATCAGTTCTATTGCATTGATATTCTGGTAGATTATTTGAAATCTTTCAGAAAAGTTACATCTATCTTCTTCACTGTGTTATATTATGTGTATTACAGCTCATACTTAAAGTACTTTCCTTTTTGCTCCCTCTAAAATCACTTTATTTGGAGCTAATAAAATATCATCCTATAATTCAATCATATCTAATAGTATTCTACAATTGCTACCACACTCAGTTTCAAAACATCCTCTTCCTTCTGGAAATCCTTGAGATGAGCTTCTCTTTCCCACTTTCCTCCACTGTAACCCCCCCAGGAACCCTTTTTGTACTTGCTGACTATATAGACTCATCAATCCTGGGTGTCATACTGAATCACAGGAATGCACTTAACCAATATTCAAGAGGGTAACCTCAAATGAAAAAACACATTGAGATAAACCTCAATATGAAAACACACAGAAAATGTTAAAAACCAGATCAGGCCCAACATGCATCACAGAAGATATCAAGTCAGATTTCTCCTGGTTATCATCTATAATCACTCCGGTACACTCTATTTGGTACCCAGTTTTCTTCCATCCCTCTATTATGGAAAGAGGGAAATCACTTGAGGATTATTTCCTGTGTAGATCTCACAAATGTATCTTTGGCTCCCACTGTCATCCATAGTCTTCTGCAAACCACAATGTCATAATTTAGGTTCTATTCCTTTCTTTGGATTATATGATTTGCACCTTGGGTCACTGATGCTGGTGTGCTTCTTCTGTGTGAACTTAGTGGTCATCTTACATGACTGTTTGTCGAGATACAAGTCTTCAAGACCCCACATGCTATTTTATCTAATAGCTGGGCATCATCTAATTTTTCACATGCTTTACCATAGCATCCATATCTTCTGTGTTTCCTTCCTGGGGGCAAAGATTGAGCAGGGGCATGATGTCAGAACTAATGGTTCTTAAATTGGAGTTAGGATCTAATGCAAGCTGGAGACCTAGACCCCATGCCAGAGAATACGGGGGCTTTGTATCCTGCACCTTCAAGGTGCATAACATGCTCCAAAGCCTCATCAGAGATATCCAATATGGAAATTCTATTAGGTTAACCACACCCTACCTCAAACACACTTATACCTTGAGGACTTAAGATTTAAAATACATCCAAACACCAGAGGACAGTGATGCCCCAAAAAACAAAAGACAAAACAAAAGATTTAAAATACATAGAGTTTGAAGAAGTAGAAGACACCTAGAACAAGAGTATTGAACTGTCAGTAGGCAGACAATCATTGACTTACTAGAGCAATGTCCTATGCGCTATATTAAGATATATATAAAATTCTGGAAAACCTGTGACTAACATCATCAGTGAATAGTATTGTAATTTTTTCCTGACAATCAACTCCCCTTGTTTGTATAAATATCACCCAGCCACAAAAGGATTTATTCTGTATAAGTGAATAGTTAAGGTATTGTGTTGTGTAATTAGCCTACATTGGCCCAATATCCCTTTCCCAACCGTGTTTTTAAAAATTATTACCAAAGGCTAATCAATGACCATACTAAAGGGAGATCTTTATGCACTAGGGATATGATTACTTAGACTACCACCAAAAATTAACATGGAGGTCTCTAAGGGGTGCCAAAAGCAGATAAAAACATAGATCTTGGAACAGATTTTCAGCTTGCATTAAATCCTAACTCCAATTTAAGAACAATTAGTATTGGACTGTTAAATGCAAGTTCAGCAGTTTGAAACCACCAGCATCTCTGTGGCAGAAAGCCTGGGCTTTCTATGCCTGTAAAAACTTATAGCCTTGGAAATTCACAGGGGCAGTTCCACTCTGTCCTGAAAGGTTGCTATGAATAGGCCCGGACTCAAATCCAGTGTGTGTGATTTTTTTCTGGCGGTTCATTAAGTGTGGGAACCATTGGGCTGGCACTTAACAATAAGTCACATGATCTCAAATAGCTAGTATTTAGTCATAATTAGACCACTGTGTCTTTTATTCTCAGAACTTCCCCTTTTTTTCAAGCCAATAATTTATCTACCAATGCCATGGATATGCACATATGTTAGGATAGATTCTAGCAAGCTAAAGAATCACTAAATGCAAACACAATTTGCCAATCTATTTTGATATGAGGAAGTCATCAAAACTGAAGGGGAAGACATTTAATAGTATAGGGCTGCATTTGAATTAAGATACTCTTCCTTCTTTTGAACATCACAAACTAAGGCATTTAGAAGCATCCTTATAAGGACACTGTTCAAACATGTTCTGAGACCCATAGCTTACTGTCCTCCTCTAGAATCTGTTTCCAGAAAGCCTCAAAATGGCCTTTCACAGCTGGATAATTGTATTTTTAAGCCAATAGCTAATCCAGCCAAAAGATTAAGTTGTCTGCAGGAAGTGGACTGCCAGCTGAGTTGAAGTGCTATACTTACAAAAGGCAAACAATTTTAGTGCTCTGAAATGTTCCTAATCAAGGCTCCCCATTCCTGACAATTCTATTGCAACGAGTCTCTCATAACTCTTAGGATTTAGTCAGCCACTGGCTTACTACCAGTCCCTTTCCAATTTTATGTCTCCTTTGGGACACTGTTCTTGGGAAGCCACCTCCAACATTAACAACAGAAGCTGCCAAAATCCCAAAGAAGCTACTGGTATGGATGCACTGGCCAGAAAGGAATGCTTTCCAGAATGCTGTGAATCCATACCCATGCCTTGTGTTGGACCACAACGTAAGGAGAGGCCATCCCCTGCCTTTTCATATAATTATTTTCATTCCAGCTTTCTCAACCAGATAGTCTGATTCTCAAATTCCAAATTAAAATGGTCACAGAGAAAGCGGCAATGTTCCGCGTGGGGCAGAGAGAACCTGCTGTTCCTTTAGAAAGAAATCATTGGCCCTCTGACCTCTGGCTAAAGAGTGGTGGCAGGAGAGCCACTACCAGCCAGTGCAGAAATTGTTTCTTTCTGAAACTCAGAAAATGTGTTCCAACTGTTTCCAAAGACACTTGGAGTGGGGAAAAGTCTAGTGTATACACTCTCAGTAGCTTTGAAGGGTTCTGACTCACATTTACACATTTGTACACCACCTGATGCTTAAAATCATTCCTCTCCACAATGTCCTCTTTTCACTAGCCCATCGAAACCCTGCCATTTGAAAATATTTAGTTGCATACTCAAAGGCTGCACCTCATTGTTGCTGTTATCTGGTGTCATTGTTGCAGCCGAGGTGTCACTACATCTCGTTGAGGGGTTTCCTCTCTTTCACTGCCCGCCTATGATGTCCCTTTTCAAGCACTGGCCTTTCCTGACAACATTGCCAAAGTATGTAAAACTGTCTCCCCATCTAAGGAGCATGCTGATGGGTCATCTTCCAAGAAAGATGTGCTAAGTCTCTTAGTGGTTCGTGGTACTTTTGATATTCTTTGCCAGCACCACAATTCAAATGCATCCATTCTTCTCTAGTCTTCTTCATTCAGTGTCTAATTTTTATTTGCGTATGAGGAAATTGGCAATACTATGCTTTGGGTGAGGTGCTCCTTAATCCTCAAAATAACATCCTTGCTTTTCAATACTCTAAAGAGGTCCCGTGCTGTTGATTTATCTAATGACAACACAACTTTTGATATGTTGGATAGTGCTTCCTTGAACACTGATTGTAGATCCAAGCAAGTTAAGATCCTTAACATCTTCAGCTTTTCCTGTCGTGAGGATTTTAGTCTTCTGTATATTTAGTGATAATCCACACTGAAGATTGCAATCCTTGATCTTCATCAGCAAGTGCAAACCCTCCTAATTTTCGGCAAGCAAGATTATGTCATCTTCGTATCACAGATTGTTAGGAAACTTTCCTCCAACCCTGATGCCACATTCTTCTTCACGTAAACCAGTTTGTCTGATTATTTGTATGGAATAATATAATATAATGGTAGTGACACATTACAATCATTTGGGAAGCTTTAAAAAATGTCAGTACTCAGTACCCATCTTAGAAAGGTCTCAGAAGTGGCCATCAAAATTTAAACAACCCTGGTGATTCTAATGTGCTGCCAGGTTTGAGAAGGACTTTTCCACTTTTAGAGGACAGCTCTCTAGGTTCTGAAAGGTGTGACTTGGAGTTTCCTTTGAAACACTATCTAAGTATGAGTTGTTAAGCAAATTACTTTATATAAAATGACCACTATCCTTGAGGGTGATCGTTTATTGGAGGATTCCAGTGTGTAAACAAATTATTAGAGGAGTTTAATGTGTTTTTTTAGATTTTACAGGTGTATGATTCAGTGAATTTCTGGAAGAAAAAATAAATAAGTCTGTTAGATATTTGTGTGTGCATGCATATGTGTTGGTTGTGATTATGGCAGGGGGTTGATGAAGAGTTCACCAAGGAGACAGGAACTGAGCTATATCTTAAAGGGTAAATGGGAGCTCTACTGATGTGGGGCTATGTTTGGAATAGCAAAGGTACTACATGCAAATAGACCTCAACTCTGTCTTCTTGCAACTGCTAGAATATTTTTGCACGATTCATTTATCAATGATAATGTTTTGTCTCCTAACACTACTTTTATTATTGTCTTAAACTATTTCCAGCATTGCCTAATTTTTCATGTCTTGTCAACCCACCTATAAGTTAAACTCAAAGGAAGAGGAAGCAGCTGAAGATACCATCCTAGCATCACAGTGCTTTGCATAGGTTCTTCTACAGAGTGACTACCTAATGAATACACATGGACTTGTTCAAGTAAAGGGTAAAAAGCAGAATAATACTGGCCATATCCTAAATCCATCACTATTCACCCAAACCAAACTAATTCCTTCTAAAAAGCTATAATCTTGATTGAAGAAAATGGCCACATATTTTTTTCTCTCACAGAGTAGATTGGATTTTCAACTTATTGGTCTTTGGATTAATAGCCGAGATCTTAATCACTGCCACCAGGGATCCTTTCAGTATTCACTCGTAGACCACCTTCAGTCATAGCATCAATTCCAACCTACAGCGATTCTTGGCCTGGTTTCCAAGACTGTACATCTTTACGAGTGTTGACCGCCTTGTCTTTCTCCCACAGAGTAGCTCATGGCTTGAACCACTGCCCTTGCAGTTAGCAATCCAATGCTTATCCCACAGTTCTACCAGGGACCCTTTCCTTATTCACTTTAGTATGAAAAATGAGGTTTTCCCACTCTTTCTTTTCATGTAATCACCATCCAAAGATCTTTATTTTCTCATTAGTCCCCCTTGCAATGCAGAAAAGTACGGTTTACTAAAGCTACCAGATGTCTCACATGGGAGTATCATTATTCATTTTCTGCACCCTGTGCATTTTTTACTTATCAAATTCGTGATGATCTCTTTTTGACCTAGCTAATCACTTCCAATTAGACCAAGGCTTGGCAAATCATCCTAAGTCTACCAAGTTGTAAAATACATCCAGGTACTTAGACAAAACTCCAGATCACGGAGAAGCTATGATATCATTTTGATGAAGCATTCTAAAGAAGTCTTTAGGCTAGTTGCCCTGGGGAAAGAGAAGCTAATACTGAAGCTGTAGTGAGAATTTTCATACAAGGGAGAAAGAGTTTGAATTGGATGCAAAATCAAGATGGGCAGACAGAGTTTTCCCACTTGGAAACAGTTGAAATGCAAGCTTCACGGGCAGATTACCCAAGAAGCAAGGTGAGTTTTGGCTTAGTTAAACTTACAGAATTTTACATGGGGTGAAAATCATGTGTAACTTTTCAGTACAGATTAGTCAGTAACCTCAACAAAGTCTGTGCTTACCTTGTTTAATGGGTAATATGACACTGATTACTTTAAGAGTAGGAAATATAAGAGAGTGCTACAAAAATTTGTGGAAAAATCAATTTTCAAATAATGGGATTTTCTCATGAGCTTTTTGAAGATGCCTTTTTTGGTCAGATATTTGTGGAGTTAATGGAAAAATTCAAAACAAAACTATATACATAAATGAATGGAAATTGTGTGGTCCTGAACAAGTATGAAAACAATGAGTGATTTGTGGTTCATATACATTGAATAAATTATATTGACACTAGAAGCATGACTAACATAGCAGAGCAAGTGCAAATCTGTTCTATGCAATTCACTATGTTGATAATTTTTTTCTTTAGAAGTTTATTTATTGTTTGATGTCTTCTTTATGCACAAGTTAATATGAGTTTCAATTTGCTGAAACCTCATTAAGGTGTGGCAGGAGCAAGAGGGGTAGGTGGGGAGACCGAGTAATTCAGGAGTGATCTAGATTGCGGTGGATTTTCAAAGTAAATATTCGCTGCAAATTCTACTGGGAGAAAAATTCAAAGACATTTATTTTATGGTTATAGAGGTACATTTTTAAATGGCCTATATATAAGTGGGTGGAAATGAAAATGGAAACGTGGAAGAGGAAACTATAAAGAAAGAGTTAGATAGCTGTGTTATGAGTAACCATTACATGAAACTGAATTCAGCAATTCCAAGAGAAAAAAACAAAACAAAACACCATAAAACATATTTGTTCCATTCCCTTCTGAATCAATTCTAAACTGTCTTCAAATAACAGATTGTTATCATGAAAATTGTACCAAATAATGAATGCAAACTTAAGCTTCCATTCTAGACTAGGAAAAATATACATATATCCCTAATTAAGCATAAATATGATATCTAAATTTCATTTCTGCCACCAATTCCTACCTATTTTAGGGGCAAATTGTTGGTCATTCTGGAAGGATTTGTTAGTGTTTTAGACCAGTTGACTAGAAAAACAAAGTCAAGGACACTCATATATGCATTAAAAAGAGATTTATATCAAAGAGAATTTTTTTATTAAGAAAACGTCCCAGCCCAGTCTATATCAAATCTGTAAGTCCATAAATCCAATACCAGTCCATAAATCTCTCTTAAGGCTCATGCAGCACATGCAATGATGCAAAATCAGGAAGATCACAGGTCAGTGGGTGCAAATCTTATGGGTTTAGTGACAGCAGAAGCATCTCAACACTGGCACAGTCTCCATAGGGTTCCTCCAGCTCTCCTAGAGAGTCACCAGTAGGATGGAGAAGCAGAGGGAGGGGCTCCTTGTAGGTCCTAACAAGTCTCCTGTGGTTTGTCAATCAGAAGACACAAGCAGAGAGAGAGGAAGTCCCCAGGATCCTCATGAGAAGGCCACACCCACAAGGAGGCTTCCTCAGGCTGTGATATGATTGACAGACTAGACCCCACCCCTACATTTACTTATCAAGTTAACATGAACTTCCCTAACCATCACAGTTAGATAATCTTATCAGAATCAAGCAATAAGGATTTTTTTTGTACTGGAGACCCAAGTCCTTTGAGGAGTGGTGGTAGTTGCATAATCTTATGTCAACTTGATATATAAAAGTGTAGGGGTGGAGTTTAGCCTGTCAATCAGGTCACAGCCTGATGGTACCTGCTTATAAGTGTGACCCCATAAGGAAGAATCTGGGAGCATCCCCTGACACACTCTGCTTTCACCCTCATACCACAGAGCCACTCTGTGATCTGCCAGAACCCTAAAGATGCAACCACTGTCATTGTATCCACAAGACTTTGCACCCATTGGCCTGTGATATTTCTGCGCTCCACATCATTGCATGTGACTGTTTGAGTTTGAAGAGGGACTTATGGCTTGGTATCAGAATTATGGACTTGAGTTAGGCTGGGTTGGGATGCGTTGATGATTATATAGCTGATTCTTGATATAAAGCTCTTTCTTGCACAAATATGAATATCACTGGATGTGTTTCTTTGTTAGTCAACCCTGACTAACACAGGGAGAAAGACTTCTATTTTAATACATTTCCATGGTTCCTCTGGAAGATTGGCTAAACCATCCTCCATGAGGTAAAACTGGTCCATGCAGTCTTCCTGGCAGAGTTCCAGACTCTTCTTCCAGGACACTGCTAGTTGAATTCACTTGAAACCCTCAGTTATTTTAGGCTAGCTGGTTAGTGCATTCTCTATGTTTTTTAGCAAAAGCTGGTATTGCTTTTCTTTCTTGGTCACATAGAACCTTCCTTTCTCAGATTGTTCATTTATAGCAGCCCCCCCCCCCATTCAGATTCTTCTTAAGCAATACCCTCAGCTTTGTAACTTCCTCTGTCTCCTCTACGCATAAAAATAGACCTGACTATTCCTCTTTTAGAAACATGCCATTTCCTATACCAAAGCGGATTAATAGCTTTATCAGATAACCCTGTGCTTCACAATTGTTTAGACTGAATATCCTTCTTCAAGGTTAGGAATAGCAATCTTTTCATATGTGTTGATAAAAAAGTAGATAGAATTTAATGATAGCAAATTATTAGGAAGTTCAGTAAAATTTGTCAGTAACTTGAATTTTCCTAATTAGTTGAGCAGCTATGTACATTTAAAGCAACTATACCTATTCAAATCGATTCCAGCTATAGATTCCAGTATGCATACGCAGTGTTATGGAAGTCTTGAAATAACCCTATGGTACAGCAAGGTTGTGGAGAGCGGAAGTTGTCGAATCATAAAACTAGCACTATGATTGAGTTTATTTTATGCCAGGCATGGGAGAAAGGGTTATATACATAATCTTATTTATAGCACATAAATTCAATACTCTTATCATCCCCTATTGTACAGGAAAGAAACAGAAACTTCAAGAAGCTATATTACTTAAGCAATTGCACAGTTACTAAGTGGGTGGGTTGGGATTTAAACCCAGGTCTGTCTAATTACAAAGACTATGCACTTAATTCCCAAACCATATTGCCTTCTATTAAGTATTCACACAGTAAATATACTGCCACTTACCATTGCCGTAATCAGGTTAAACAGCTCATAAAGTCTTGAATAGCGGAGCAGCAAGTCATTAAGGTATGACTGGAAGGTGATTCCCTAAAATCACACCTGTGTTCAAAACTCCTGAGAAAGTATAATTGTGGCCCAATAGGGTAAAACTTTCTGTTTAATACCATCGTGATGTGCATTTTAAGATATGCATAGATTGGCTGAGCCCCGGGGGTGTAGTAGTTATGTGCGGGACTGCGGCCCACTGGGTTGGAGGCTCAAATCCAGCAGCAAGGCTGGTCCTTCTACTCCCACCACCAGAGGGCAGTGATGTCCCCCCAACAAAAACAAAAACAAAAGACATGCATACATCAAGCTGAATGATTTAGTTCCATTTTAATAAAAGGGTAGACAGATACTTGCTCAAGAGCCAACCAGATCATAAAGTACAGTTGGCTGAAGTACTGATCACATGTGGTTTTCATTGTGTCATTCCTGGACCAGCACCTGGGAATTTGTTAGGACTATGAATTCTCAAAACCTACCTCAGAGTTTCAGAAGCATAAAGTGGGGCAGGAAGGGTTAACAATCTGTAGTTCAACCAACTCCCCAGGTGATTCTGATAAAAGTACAGTAATTAGGGAATCACTGAGCTAGATAGACGACTATTGACCAAGGTGGGAGCCTGCTCATAATCAAAGCAAGGTTCTGAGTAGGGAAGACAAATGGAGGTCTAGTAATACCAAATCACATAAAGCATAGGTTCACAAACTACACCTTTTCAGAAAAAAAGATTACCCAGCACCCCCCATCCCCCACCCCTGACCATTACAAACTTTTGTAGAAAAGCTCTGAATCCAGGATAAAGTATAGGTATCTTCTTTTGCAACTGACCCTCCCCCACATTATCATTCCAGTGCCTCAACTGGGGTGGGGTGGTGGTATCATCCACTTTGGGGAATACTGATGAACTATAGGGATTAAACTCACTCTATTGATGTTTGAGGAGCAGATGAAGTAGCTCAGATTGTGATGCTTAAGGGGCCCCACACCACCACCACCCTGCCTCCAGCCCTAGTTGACAGAAAGATCTCCAAATGCCATTGAGAGCCTCAGCTGATACATTATTCACATAAAGAACTTTGTGATTTTTGAAATGCCATTTACTGCTTAGAAATCAAACTCGCAGTTTCTATATTTTAAATCCAAATCATGGACTCTGAGGTTAAACAGACCTGAATTCATATTCTGGGTCTGCCTCTATAGGTCTCTCGTCAGACCTTGGGCTCCCTTAGTTTCTAGGACTCTAAACTGAAGAATCATTCTATGTATCTTGCAGAATCATGGTTAGGCTTTGAAAAGACAAGCAAAAGGGCTTAAAGCTGTGGCTAGTTCAGAGCAAGGTATTGACTGCTTTAATCATTAGGCTATTATATAAAGGAGAAGTGGTCAAATTATTCTACTATTTCATAGTTTCTTTGGGCAGAAATTATCACTAATACTTGGGTTAGTGTAATGGTTTTAATTTTGAGGAAATTAAAACTGAATTCTTTTACATTAACTATTGCTGTATGGCATAAATTATAGATTGAATTCTGCACCCACCCCACCCCCGAGTACTGGCATCAAGTCTATTGGGACTCATGCTGTTAGATGCCATCAAGTCAGTTTTGACAGACAGCAACCTTATCTACAGCAGTACTGAACCCTGCCCAGACTCACTCCATCTTCACAAGGGTTCTTATGTTGGATAACATTGTTGCAGGTCTATGTCAATTCAGCTCATTGAAATCTTATTCTTCTCACTGACCCTCTGCTTCACTCTGGATGATGTCCTTCTCCAGGGACTGGTATTTCTGGACAGCATGTCCAAAGCACATAAGATGAAGTCTTTTTAGGAGTCTTCTGTCTTCCAAGACTGCTTTCTTTGCTCTTCCAGTGGTTCCTGGGACTTTCAATATTCTTTGCCAGCGCCATGATTCAAATGCTTTCATTCTTCAACCTTCCTCATTCAAGGATTAGCTTTCATATGTATATGAAGCAATTGAAATTACCAAGGTTTGCAACTGACCCATAGTAATCTTATGTATAGTTATGTAATGCTTTAAATCTTTACAGGTGCTGATAGCCTCTTTGGCCTGAGGAGAGGTAGTGGGTTTGAACTGTCTATACAGTAGTTAGCATAGAAGTTAGCAGTCTAATCTATATTGAGACAATGGCTTATAAATATAGTACCCTAACTTCTATGCCTATGATAATGAACCTATTGGGGAATGGGTGGCTTTGTTATGTTGACTAGACAATTTTAATATAGCCAGTATTTTCAGGTCATCTCATTTTTTCTCCTACTTTAACTTTTATGAACTTTTCTTTTAAGCTTAATTTACTCCTGAGTTGTATATTTTTGTTTCTTCGGTTTCTTCCGGGTGATATTTTTCTTCTGTGCAACTTTCTCTTCTGCTTTAGGAACAATGAGTGCCTTTTCAGTCAGAATCATTTCAGCATGGTGGGGGGAGCTCATAGATGAGTTGATCTGATGAATGAGTTGATCTGACCATGAGCTCTGTAAGTCCAGCAGCACATCTTGGGAGCTTTGTTCCCCTGGATGCACTCAATGACCAGAGAATCCACAGCTATACCCTTAACTTGAACATTACACTGCATTTTTAAGCATGCACAGTAAAACATCAGCACAGTCTTTAGGTCACCGAGCCTGGGTCGGCCTGGGTATACCTACCAACTCCACCATTGTATCATCAGAAGGCCACACACTGCTTCTGCAAAATGGTGTCTTTTAAATATTTGGTGGCTTCCCAGGTATGTATGTCCTTTATGGCCTGGACAGTTAGACTTCAAATGGACCCCGAAATTCAACCTTCTTGACTTGCATGCTTTTGGAGGGTTTTCTGGGTCAGGTGAGTAGTGAACCATTTTGGCTTATCACTTCAGGCCACTACTGGAGAGAATAAGACCATCTCTTTTAAGATATAAAAGAGATTAAACAGGCAAGCAGACTCCAGGAAGGGAGGGAAAGTAGAAGCTAAGTTACGTAGAGATCTTCAGAGTATCTGGAAATAAGTTGAAGATTCAGAGAGAAAGAAAGCCTTCCCTTTGAGCTACTGCCCAGAATTTTGAGCTCTAGCCTTCGAAACCATGAGAAAATAGATGAGCTTGTTAAAGCCACCCATGGTAGCATTTTTTATAGTGACACTAGATAACAAAGATAGCATAGCAAACTGTATTAGAAGATACAGGTGCCTCTTAAAATTCATCCATGCATGAGAGATTCAAAAAGTCCATGGACCAATGCCACGCATGTCAGAGTCTTTTAATCCCATGGTTCCATGAAATTTTTGACACCCCCATATAACAAGTGGGATGCTGATTGGCAATATATGAAAAGGAGTATCCCAAAAATAAGCCTGTAAAATTCTGAGTTAAAGGTTTTTACCAATAAATTTCACAAAGCGTTCACTGTCCATCTCTTAGGGAGACAGGACTTTTCCACAATTATATATTCAAAAATATTAAGTAAACTATTTGCCAGCATTTGGTGTGGAAGTTAAGTTAGCTATTCTCCCTGAAACTCCCAGTTATCTGAGACCTTTGTGTGTCTCACAATAGAGCTGACTCCTCTGCTGTGGGCAGATTCACATGCTGTTGTTAATGATCTCTAGTGTAACCTCTTTAGCCACCTCCAGGAGTCTGGGGTCTGGTCTTGTCACATGGGACCCCATACCTCCCTTACCTATAACTTGTGCATATGGTAAAACCCCTTCTTGTGATGCATACAATATACTCCAAAGGGTATATATGGATTGGACATAAGAAACAGCCTCTCTCTCCTCCCTCCTCCCTCCTCTCTCCAGCCTCTCTTGAGGCCCCTCAGCGCCAGACACTCTTGGCGCCTCTCCCTCATGTAATCCCTTCCCCCACTTGCTGTCTACCCGCGTAGACGACCCTATCGATGGAGATGAGCATGCTACCATAATGTGATATATGTCTGACTCTTATTATTTCTCTCTGTCACATGCTTACTATAATTTAATATGATAAATAATAATTACCTCTGTACAACTACACCTATCAAACCCGTGAGGTATGTATCAGAGGCTGGCCTTCCTCAAATACTGCTCTTCATACTGAATTTTCTAGATTGAACCATAGTATGAAACATTCCCCAATGTAGTTGAGAAAAATATCTATAGATAATAATATTACCCAGACCACACTTTGGGAAATACTGCCCTAGTCACTTCAAGTAGGGGGATGGGAGGGGGCCTAGGGGGATAAAAAGGAGGCAGAGTGCTCACAAGTCAAATATCCCATTTTAATCACATGAGTCACACTCCCTTGTACTAAACCATGGGGAAGTGCAAATGCCTTCGGCCACAATGTAAATCTGCTGGATTAAATAGTGCTGTGATGATTAAGGAAATCATTACACTGTAGGAATCATGATTCATTAAATAATATTTGGTCTTAATGGAGATGTGGATATTTTAAAATATGTAGGGGAAGATGCTGCAGAACTGCAGTATTTCATTCTGTGCCTTGAGTCAGCACTGACTCTGTAATACCCACCACCACCAACGTCAGGAGAGAGAGAGAGAAAACTGGAGAGAACCTCTTCCCCATTCACCCAACCTTTGCATTCCTGGCTTTCACTTAAACATTGGCGTCCTATGTGAACTCTCTCTTCCTGAATACTCAACCATTACTTGCTCCGAATAGCAGATATTTTCGCTGGAAACACAGGGCAATCCAGGAAGGCTTCCCTTCCTATCTGCTGCACAGCCCTTCCAGAAAGGTCCAGGGTCTCTGTAGGCCCTTCTAGTCTTCATATAATCTATGTATTATTTTCCACCCACAACATCTATCACAATGCCTCACATCAATCACATTCTTTCTTAGGGCAGAGAGCTTGTTTCTGAAGAACTACAGAAATATTAAGCAATCATCATATCAACACCTTTGAGTATCATTTTTGTTTACATCTTTCAACAGATAATAAAACACTCATTTCTTTGCTGTATTCTTTCAGAATTCTTACAAAATAGTTCAGACAGGTACTCTTACTGCCCTTTTATAGACAAGGAAAATAAAAGACACACAGAAGTGCAATACATGACTCAAAGTAGTTCAGCTAATTAATGATAGAGATGAAATTAAGATCCTGTCTCTCCCAATTCCCATTCTAGTATTCTCCCTACAGATGTCACAGGACTATTTTTTGTTCTAGTGGAAGTGACTTCCATGGCTGAGATTAGCATCACAAAGAGAAACATAGGAATTCAGTGCAATACCTTCCTTCATGCACAGCAAACTTCTTCATTAGTTTTTCATTAGCACTTCTTAATCTTTTGTTAAGCCATCTGTCTGTATTTAGAACCATGTTTGAAACCGGTCCACACCAGTCCAGTAATGGTAAACACAGAGAAATCAGAACAGACCCCAATTTAAAAAAATACAATCAAAGATAACGACAAACAGAATTGGGGGGGGGGGGGCGGAATTAGCAGTCAAAGCCCTGGAATCAGAAATTTAGAAAAGGTGTAAGGAGTCCTTTCAGGTGCCTGGTGTAGGAGACAGGGGTATTGCCAGCATAGTGGTGAGAGACACACATCCAAAGTGGTCCAGTTTTCTGTCATTTTTGGGGGGAGGGGGGCATTATGCTTTACTCTGCTGAGCAAGAGATTTGGTTGCTATGCAACACTCACCCTGCCTTTGCTTTCTAAGCTAGAGGTTGAGTTTCTAGCAGGGCATCACCCTGCAATTTTTCTATCATTTTGGATCACTGCATTTTACAAATTTAGGTCCATTCCAATTGTGCTTCTTCGACCACGATTGAACCAGGAAGAATCCTTTGGATGCCCTGCTTTGATCCACCATGAGAACTTGAGATTTTCGTCTATTACCAATACTTGCCCACCTCATTCAGGGAGAAGCCTGAAGATAACAAACTCCCTGTTTTCGTAAGGACAAGACTTTAGCAGGCTCCACAAGACAGGGGTGATTTGTTCACACAAATTATTTACACCTACTGCTAAGTCCCAGCAGCAGGAGCAGATGTATATGAGTTCCCAGGGTAACTAGAGCAATTTTACCACAGATAGGCATATATGTGCCCTAATACCTAATGGTTCACAAGGACGGTGTTTGCTGTCCTGGAGAGATCCAAGTAATAGAACCATTCCTCAAGGTGGGGCCCTGAAAAACCACAATTGTTTCCCTTTTCTAATAACCCGATCCATCACATTTTATTGCTAAGATTTGAACATTGTGAAAATATAAAAGAAATACACAATATTAACTTCAAATTTTGCAGAATTGAGATTTACAAGCTAGAAAAAAACGCAACTGTGCAGTAAAAAATTGAAAAAATATTGGGGGAAAAAGTCTGGCTGTCCCCCTTCCAGGAAAAAAATGGTTTCTTCTCAGCTCTGCTACAAAAAATGAGGCTCTTTCCTCAGAGTTAACTTGCTCTCCAGTCTAGTTCTAGGGCCCAAAGAAATCTATTTTTATGCAGTCACCTCAGGCTTGAACTGCATGCTATGCAGGCTTGAAGTAAGCCAATGTGAAAAGTTACAGAGCCACGAAGGAGCGCATCGCCCAAATCCACCCATTTCATGTTCCAGGCCAAAATGCTTGAACCTTTAACTCCTTTCTGAAAATGAGAATCCTACCCTTTATACCATGCTACGTTTCATATACCTATAATATAGGTACCAGAAACCCTGTTGGCATAGTGGCCTATAAACTGGGCTACTACTTGCAAAGTTAGCAGTTTGAAACTACCAGCTGCTCCTCGAGAGAGAGAGATGAAGCTTACAGTCAAAGAAACCCACAGGATCAGCTCTCCCCTGTCCCTGTTGAGGCTCTGTAAGTTGCAATCAACTCAGTGATGGTGAATTTGGTGTATGAGGTAGGTAGGATCTCCGGTAGCATAGTAGGATTCACATTGGCTTTCTAACTGCAAAGTCACCAGTTTGAATCCACTTGCCACACTGTTGAAGAAAGGTGAATCTTTCTGCTACTGTAACAGTTTGCTGCCATAGAAAATCCAGGGAGAAGTTCTCCACCATCCTATAGTGTCTCTAGATGTCAGAAACAACATGGTGGCGGTGAGTATGAGGTAGGTTCACTTGGAATAGCTCATCGGAAAACACAGGCCTTGATTTATTCAGGTCTCTGAACCACTCCTTATCCTACAACTGGAGTTCAACTTTAAAAATAGCTCTATGCAGAGACAGAAAGTCCTGGGATGGGTAATGTTAAATCACCCAAATAATGAAATGAAGAAAGGAAAGATGGTTATAGAGAAACTTCTCTTTAGCTCAAGTGAAAATATTTTGCTTCAAGGATCCTTTGCCTCTTCTGAGTTGGAAGGGAAATATGCATTTTTTTTTCCTTTAGGGAAATCTTTAGTATTATCAACACTTCCAGCCCCTGATTCCCTCATGGAACTACTAACACAGAGACACATATTTATGAAAACATAAAAATTTTATATCAAGGACAGCATAAATCCCACCACACACATCAAAACACAGCTTTTTAAAATCTTCCCAAAGTAAGCTAGTCTATTTCCATAATATCCTGGACAAAAATCTCTATCCCCAAATGTAAGCATTCTAAGATTTATCATATAATGAATCCCATCACCTATTTATCTCCTTGAGGCGTCGCTGTGGAAGTAGGATGTCAACAAAATAAGTGGCTAGTGTAGATAGGCACACTGCTTCTCTCTTGAACCAGATAACTCGGTGGGCAGAGGTAGGTAGGAAGGGATAAGGGAGCAGTAGGAAAAAAAAGAAAGAAAGAAAATAAAAAATAACAGAAGTCACCTCTCAAAATCCACTACCCTAAACTCTAGCACCACTTCCCCACTGTGCCCCACTCCCATCACTTTGGCTGAGCCTGTGTGGCTCTATGAAGGTTATGAATATAAAGCAGAAATCTCCTCAAAGACACATTTCTCTACTTTTCAAGATCCCCCTTCCCCAGCTCGATGTTGCCATTCGACAAGACATAGGCAGGAAGCATCGAGTCAGATCATGGGTCTGCTCTAAAACTTTCTGAGATTGAACAAGATGTTGATATATGTGTTCTGGTAAAGATGTTCCCAAGCATCGTTGGCCCCGATAATCATGTAGGTCAGGCAGTGGTTTATTACATATCAAGAATTTGACAAAGCTTCCACTTTATTTTCTGGCACCCAAACAGGATAATGTCTGCAAAGTAAATCTTCATGCTCTTGATTAGAGGTAACTGAGAGGGGATGAGAAGAACACTGAAGTGGGGAAGAGTAAATTTCCCCCAGAGTCACAGTCGTGCCATCAATGCAGAAGAAAAAACAAAACAAAACAAAACACTACTCTCCATTCAAATCCTATTTTTAGTAAAATTATAGGGTTTCAGAGATTATATAAGTTTAGTAAACTTATATAGGGTTTAAACTTTTAAAATTATTTTATTGGCATATACTTCATATATCATTCCATTTATGGACTCAGTCATATGAAGAAGAATTATGTAGTCCCCACCACTTTGAATTTCAAAACAATTCTCCTCTTCATTATTGATAGTCCCCTAGATCCCCCACATTCCCCTGCTATACGCCAGATGATTATTAATCTAGTGTCTGTCTCTATAGATCTACGTACTCTGGATTTCATATTCAGAAAACCACACAAATGCAGACAGGAAGCAAGCAAAGAAACCCACAACAATGACTAGACAGCACATAGAAAAGTTTCAATGAAAACAAAAGCAGAAAACACTAAACACTTTTAAATGGGGCCAAGGGAGATCAAATGGTAAGGTATTGTTACATCAATCTTAATGGGTGCAAACATTCTCATCGTCCTCTCAAGGAATAGCTGGTGGATTTGAACCACCAACCTTTATGCCAGCAGTCCAAAGCCTCAACAATTGGGTGATTATGTTAAGTCACTGCCCCTGGGTTTGCTCATCTGTATAATATTGATGGAGAAGGGAGTGGTTGATACCTGCTACTTTGAAAATCTCCATATTACTTTCCCTCTACTCAGTTCAAATCAGCAGACATTCGCTGATTGATACGATCTGTTGTTACTAAAATATTCTGGATAGAAAAGTATCAATTCTATACAACCTAAACAGAACTAAATACCTTCTATAGGTTAAACCAAAAATCTGATAACATTGATTCCATCAATATACAGAGCTACATTTTCATATACAGTAGAACAGCTTCTGTGTATTTCCAAAGCCGTGGGTTTTTATGGGAGCATTTGAAACCACTGGTGGATTTGAACTGCTGTACTTAAAGTGAAAAGCCCAGGTACAATCTCCTATCAAAAGTGCTCCTTCTATGTCTTGCAAATTTAACCCAATTATCATGGCAAAAAAGAACAGTGTAACAGCATGGTTAAAGCCTTGTCTGCTATTCAAAATGTCATAATCTCTAAATTCTGTGACCAATTGCTTCAATAAAGAATTACAACAGTAGTTAAGTTCTTTCTATGCTCTAGAGTCTTGATGATGAAGAAGAAGAAATAGAAATGACAAAAACCACCAGCAGCAAATATTGCTCACCTACTTAGAGTAGACTACAAAGAAATTGCCTAAAACATGCATACTATCTATATCAATTCAATACTTTTTAAATAAGCACATCGTATGTTCCAGTAAATATTATGGTAAAGTGTGGGTCCTGTCCTCACATCTGTATGAACTTAAAGTCTAAAAGGCAGAAAAATAAATTCTCAGTGTCTCAATGGACCTTATGAAAGGAATATATAATTTAGTGCACTCCTGGCTTGAATTATGAACAAAAAAGAGCAAATATCTTTATGAAAACAATGTCATTCCTTCAGCTTAGATGCTCAAGAGAATCACAAGTGGATTTATCAGTAGGAACAATGGGATTCCTCTGTGGCCAATCTTATTGTCCTCCAGATGGAAAAAAATGAAATGTAAAATATGACCTCTGATCACCCTGGAATGGGCCTCTGAGCCTTCAAGTTTTCATGAATTTGTATCAGGATAAACAGTATGAGAATTGTTCAGTGACATCTCATGTATTTCTCTTGGGTATTTGTTAAAACATTTATGGATAGAAAGCCATTTAAAAGATCCATGTTACTTTTCTATATTAAATCCTCTTAGAATTTTCTTTCCTATTCCATTTGTGGGAATTTGGATATATCCTTTAAATAAATTAAAATAAATGAAGATTAAACAAATTAATTATCATGACCAGGTCCCCAATCACCGATTTTATTCCCATAACTCAAGAGCTCTTCTGTTAAATTCTGCAACTATCAATGATCCATTTCTAAGTTTTATTACTACAGTCTTCCTTTCCCCAGATCTGTGATCTCTGCTTTCTTTCCTAACGCACCACTAAAAATGATAATGGAAATGCTACTTAAGTCATAAAATGTTACAACAACGTTACTGGTGTATTTCTTTTTTCAACAAAAATAAGCTTAATGCTTACTCTGTGCTAGGAACACTAGTAACATGGTCCTCATATCAGCTTGCAGAAATGGCTGTCCTTTGTTCCGAGACATCCAACTGCTGCTCTGAACCAATAGTGTAGTGTTGTCATTTTCTATTGGGTGTAGTGTGATGAGAGAAATAATGCTGTGGCCCTCAAATCCCACAGTGAAAGATCCTAAGCTTTCCCCCCATCTGTGTTAAACCACTTTTAAGACATAAGTCAGAAAATAAACTAGGAAGCATAAACCCTGGTTGATAATTTTAGTTGCCACTCACTTGAAGCCATAGTTTTATTCTCTGCCTCAGATTTCCCCTCTGCCAAATAAGAGGAGCTCTGATTTTAAATCCAGCTCTGTTATTCTCTCAATCTGTATATGAAAGATCCCCACCCCCACTTTGCTGTATATCCTAGAAACAAAAATAAAGTTGATTTTCTGATCACAAGTTCTTTGGAACCTTAGTGCCCTGTAGTATGAATTGACATTACCTTTGTGTAAATAATCTACAGTTACTTAAGGACTTAACCTGGCAAGTGCATCTATTGTGATTTGCAGTTACCGACCCTTGTTTAATCTCCCTTTCTAAATTGTGCTTTAAATAAATTACCATGGTCTAAATCAATGTCACTATAAAATTAAAAAACAGAAAGGCCTCACATTCCAGGGAGATGATTGCTAAGATTCTCTACAAAAAAAATGACAAAGACAGCTTTAAGGTGAACCAGAGACAGATAAAAACAAAATTTCAGGAATGGATTTTAGGCTCACATGTAATACTAGCTCCAAGAACTATTAGTTCTTATGGCATGGCCCTGCTCCATATGCACCCTCATAAAGGAAACACAGAAGATATGAGTGCTATAACAAAGTGTAGTAAAGAAACTAGATGGTGCCCATCTATCAGAAAGAATAGTATTTGGATTCTTAAAAATCTTGTTTTCAAGCAAGCAGCAATCTAAGATGTCAACTAAGTTCACGTGAAAGACATATACCATCTGTGATCCAAGAATTGTGTGTACAAATGATATAATTCAAGTTCAAAGGAGGGAATGATATCAGGTCTTAAATTTTAAAATTCTGGTTTTCAGAATGCTATAGATGACAACGGACCCCAAAATACATTCACAGAATCTACACATGGAATAAACCTCTAGTGATCTCTGCCTGACCATAATTGAGGGATAGGAATAACTTTTTATCACAAAGAGAATATTTGAAATATTATTATAGTTGATTAAATAATAGTTCTGACTGAAAGTTAAAATCTTGACATTTGATTTCAATTTTGATACACTTTGAGGTTGATCTGGTTTTTAATATTTTCTGTTTTGTTTGTTTCTCAAATTGGCACATATGTCTCTTGTATTTTGTTATTGTTGGTAGCATACTTGCCTGCCTGTTATGTGTCTTTCTATGTTTTTCAGTACATGAAACTCAGGATGGTTGAATCTATAGAGACCATAGGTAGAATAATGTTTGCTGGGGAGGGGCCTGGAGCGCAGAGAGAGCACAAGGTTGGGGGGGTCTGTCATGTGCATGTGTCATGGGCAACAGATGTCAAGGTGTATCAGAAGGAAGACAATACTTTGAAACTTATTGTGATAGTGACTGTAGGAGAGTTCTTGATACAAATGGATGATATAATATCTGGATTCTATTTCAATAGAGTTGTTTTAAAAAAAGGGGAAGGATCTTTAGTGAGTTTAGCATAATTACTAGAGCCTAGACTCTGGAGTCAAACTTCTTGGGTTGAAATCCCCACTCTTTTTTTTACTAGCTGTGTGACCAAATTACCTCATCTTTCTAGTGCTTTGATTCCCCTCTATGAAAAACATTTAAAATAAATAAATAAATAAATGAGGGAGGCAGGGAGGGAGAGAGAGAGGAAGGAAGGAAAGAAGATGACAAGGCTCATAGAATTGTTGTTAGAGAAAGCATGTCACTGTGTATGAGGACTTAGAACATTGCCTGGCCCACTCTGAGGGGATTCACTAAGTGAAAGCTACTATTATTGTTATCTTCATAATTGTGATTCAATGTATTTGAGAAACTTAGAAACAAAAACCAAGTTGACAAGATTTCTATACTGAAGTCACGTTTGTTTCCCTCAGCTTTCCATGCCCATCATTGCTACCCTAGACAGGGCTACATATCTTGGAATTGTTTTACACCGGAATCTCCCCCTTCCTATATCCCATCCTAGAATTTATTCAGAGACTTCTGTCAAAAGGGACACAATTTGGAAAACCCTACTCTAGACAAAAGCTTAAGATTTGAGGGGTTCTATCTTGTTGCTCCTACTATCTTGTTGCTCCTACTCATTGGATGTGTGACTCGGGGGGAAATGCTGTAACCCTCTTGTAAAAGTGAATGCCTTGAAAAATCTTACTCTATGTCTTTTGCTATATGGAAAATTTAAAGATATTATGAGGATTTCTCCTAAGACCAAAGCATTATTCCTACTTGATAGATTATGTGCAGTGACACCATTTTTATCCTCGAACATCTTCTACAGAACTATTTCTAGAGACAATAGACTTGGGGTAGGTTAAAAAACTCTGAGAAGGCACAGAAAAAAATTAACTGATAAGTCTAAGATAAAAAGAAGCTCTTGGAGAGGTGGGGGAAAGGAGGTGGTTTTGACCAACCCAGGGAAAGGGGAACAATAAGTGATCTAAAAACGATGGCAAGGAGGGTGTAGGAGGCATGGTAGGGATTGATCAAGAGCAATGTAACAGAGAGAAAATACTGAAATCCAAATGAAAGCTGAGCATGATAGTGGGACAAGAGGAAAGTTAAAGGAAACAGAAAAGAACTAGGAGACTAAGGGTATTCATAGAGGTCTAAATATAGGCATGTACACATGTAAATATATTTATGTATGATGATGGGGAAATAGATATGCATGTATATATTTACAGGTTTATTATTAAGGTAGCAGATGGGCATTGGTCCTCCACTCAAGTACTGTCTCAATGCAAGAACACTTTGTTCTATTAAATTGGCATTCCACAATGCTCACCAACCTGACACGAATGTTGAAGACAAATATGTGCAAAAGCAAAAATGGTGAAGAAAGATGATGGTGCCTGGCTATCAAAAGATATAGCATCTGGAGTCTTAAAAGCTTGAAGATAAACAAGTGATCATCTAGCTTAGATGCAACACAGCGTACATGGAAGAAGCACACCAGCTTGTGTGATCACAAGGTATCAAAAGGATCAGGTATCAAGTATCAAGGAAAATAATCATATCATTGTGAATGAGGGGAAATGCAGATTGGGGATCCAAAGCCCACATGTGGGAGACTGGATATCCCCTTACAGAAGGTTTGCAGGGAGGAGACAAGCTGGTCAGGGCGGAGTGTTGCAATGAGGAAACAAGCAAATTATTAAATGCTTCCTCCCCCCACTATCATGATTGCAAATCTACCTTACAAATCCAGCTGGATCAGGGGATCTACACTGGTACAGAGAGGAACTGGTAATACAGGGGAATCCAGGACAGACGATCCCTGCAGGACTGTTGGTGAGCATGACGATACTAGGATGGTGGAAGTAAGGTGGAGTAGATAAGGGGAACTGATTACAATGATCTGCTCAGAACCTTCTCTCTGGGGGATTGGCAATAGAAAACTGGGTGAAAGGAGATGACAAACAGTGCAAGATAAGACAAAATAGTAATAATCTATAAATTTTGAGGGTGCATTAAGGGAGAGGGGAGCGGGGTGGTAGGGGAAAAATGAGGAGTTGACATGAAGGACTCAAGCAGAAAGCACCTGTTTTGAGAATGAGTAGGGCAACAAATGTATCCATGTGCTTGAAATACAATGGATGCATGTATGGTTTGTGATAAGAGTAGTAGAAGCCCTTCATGAAATGACTAAAAAAAGACTCTTAGACTTATTGTTCCACTGTCTTAGTTTAGAGCAGAGGAAATTAAAGTCTAAATAGGAGAAGTTTTCCACCAATCAAAGGCACACAAAGAATTATTCATATGTTCTACTATCTCACAAAATGTGCTGGCAGAGTGTAATGAGAGACCTGAAATTCTCTATACAGCATGGCATTGATAAATATTGAGACATCTATCACATTTTGCTGTATACTTTTGAGTTGATGTCAACTTATAAGTGCCCCTATAGGATAGAGCAGAGCTGTTCCATGTTGCTGTTCAGGATATAAATCTTTAAGGAAGCAGACTATCACACCTTTCTCCCATGGAGTGAGTTGTAGATTTGAGCTGTGGACATTTTGGAAAAGAATGAAGCATTCAACCATTGCGCTTCCAGGGTTACAAATGCCTATTTAAAGCAGAAAGTTGCTAGTGGAATTCACTTGATAAAACTCACTGTTTCTTGTAAAGAGTGAGTAGGAAGAGACCCAGAGAGAAACATTCTTTGCCAATGTCCTGCCTGTGCTTGTGTATATGTGTGTTTACACATATACATATTTGTGTCTATGTATTTAGTTTTAGCCTCTTCCTTGGCACAATTCAGTTCAAGATGTTCAATACTAGAGAACAAGTTTTTCATTAACAGGCTGCAAGTATATGTTCCTAGAGCTTCTAAAGTTGAAGATTCACAACTGATGGGGATTCTCTCAGCTCTTTGATTACCAGTTAGACTCCTTACTTCTCCCTTAACTTTTTATGTTTAAAAGATGTTTCCTCCCATAGCTATGGCCTTATTTGACATTGTGGTTCAACTTTATGTCTGGTCATGCACACATTCCATTTCTTCTTCTGTAAAATAGGGATGTTCATACATTTTTAACAGGGATGCTTGTTCTTGGGTAACATGTAAAGAGCTTGAGCTTGGTTGCTAATCTGAAGATTAGGTGGTTGAAACCATTGAGCAGTTCCATAGACAAAAGACTTTGGCAGTCTGTGTTCACCTAGTTTCTAACTAGAAAGTCCCATGGAGCAGGTGGACGCTGTAACACAGAAATACACAAGGAGACAGAATTGAATTGATGCTAATATCTTTGAGGTTTATCTTGGTAATAGGATTGTTATGAATATTAAATGACTTGATGCATGTCAAGTGCTTAGAGTAGTGGCACCATATGTTGTTATTTCATAAACGACGACCATTGGCTTTCTTCCGCACCTTCGCACGCTGCTGGTGTCATGAAAATTAGCACTGTCTGCTAAAGGGCTTGGAGCCCTGCTACTGATATAGGGTAACATTTGAACTTCTAACTGCAAGGTGGGAAGTTAAAATTCATGATCTATTTCAGGGAGAAAGATGACGCTGTCTGCTCCAATAAAGATGATAGCCCCAGAAACCCTGTGCAGGATAGCTATGAGTCAGAATCTACTTAATGGCCATGTGTTTGGGTTGGTTTCTTGAGGTAACTTTTTCTAAAATAATTATGAACTTCTAAACATTTCTCCTAAAAATAAGTGTGATGCAAAAATGACAGGAAGTACACAAGGATATGTACCAAATTGTTAAAATATTTTGCCTGATCCATGAGGGGGGAAGGATTAAGATTTGATTTTTACATTCTTTATGCCTTTCTGTGTTTATGTAAGGGACTATGGTGACACTGTTGAGGGAACATTGGTCAGCTAGCTTCAAAGTCAGTTGTGCAAACCCAGAAGCCACTCTGTGAGAAAGGTGAGACTGTCAGGCCTTATAAAGATCTAAGGTTTGGGACTCCTAGGGAGGGTTGTTATGAATCAGGATCTATTATAGTACATTTGGTTGTTCATGATACTGCTTGAAATTTGAGAAACATTTTAAAAGAAAATCATAAAGTTTTCATTTTCAGGAAAAATTGTAATAAAGAGTCACTTGCTACGCCCATATGTTCTTGGCCCCAGAAATTTCCTTGAAACCATTCACCTTGTAACCCATGTGCTCATTCTGTGGGCAAATAGTAGCACCTGCTCAATATTGCTATAAGATTCTTGCAATGATTCTGGCCATTCTTTGTGCTTTGGAGTCTCTCTTTGATAGGAGGATATGAAAATGGAGAATAAAGAAACTCCAAGTTGAAAGAGCACACAAGAGCAAATGAAGGGGGAGGAAGAGAGAGTAGAGTACATCCTGGTTCATCGAACCTCGAGAATGATCTTCCCACTCAGGACAGCCATTGCACAACCCCACTATGAAATATGGTGTCCCTATGGGAACAACAATGGAGAAGCAGGGTCAGGATCCCACCTAACCCTGCACTGGGTCGGATCCCACCACACCGAGGCAAGGGTGTGCAGCAGAGCAGCAGGAGGAGCAGAGCATAGAGTTCCTGAAGGAGTGCCAAGGATATACTTTGGGGCCTGGGTGTGGTACCTCATCAGACTCAACTGGGAGACATTCCTGGAGGTCAACAAACAGACATTGAACCATTTACAGGTTCTTCTTTTGTTACTATTATTTATTTTTTCTTATTTATATATTTTTCCTGACATGTTTTTTTTTATTGCTGTCATTCTTTTGTTTTCTTCTGTTGCTTCATCATGTGGTGTCATGTATTTTTCTACATATTATTATCTCTGCAAGTCTACCTAGACACGATATGTTGGATGAACAGTCTGGAGGAGAAAACAACAAAAGTGATGATTCCCAGGGGACATAGCAGATAGGGAAGTGGGGGAAAGGAGGTGGTTTTGACCATCCCAGCAAGAAGAATACAGTAAGTTATCCAAATTCAGTGGCAAGGGGGGTGTAGGAGGCCTGATAGGGAATGATCAAGAGAAATGTAACAGAGGAAGTTACTGAAACCCAGATAGAGGATGAGAATGATGGTGGGACTTGAGGAAAGAAAAAGGAACTAAAGAAAACTGTGAGGCAAAGAGCGTTTACAGAGGTCTAAACACAGGCATGAACATAGGTAAATATACTTAGCTATGCTGATGGGAAAATAGACCTATGTACACATACTTAAAGGGTTAGTATTAAGGCAGCAGATGGACATTGGACCTCCATTCAACTACTGCCTCCATGCAAGAACACTTTGTTCTATTAAATTGGCATTCCTTAATTGTCACCTTCCCGACACAATCAATGAAGACAAATGTACACACAAGCAAATGTGGTGAAGAAAGTTGATGGTGCCTGGCTAACAAAGATATAGCATCTGAGGTCATAAAAGCTTGAAAATAAATAAGCTGCTAAATAGCTCAGAAGCAAACAAGTGTACACGTAAGAAGCACACCAGCATGTGTGACCACAAAGTATCAATGGAAGCAGTTATCAGGCATCAAGAGCAAAAATCATATCATGGCATGCCCACCTTCCTGATATGGTTGCTGAAGACAAAGTTGTGCATAAGCAAAGGTGGTGAAGCAACCTGATGGTGTTTGGCTATCAAAATATATAGCATCTGGGGTCTTAAAGACTTAAAAATAAACAAGTGGCCATCTCGCTCAGAAGCAACAAAGTCCACATAGAAGAAGAACACCAGCCGGAGGTACCACAAGGCATCAAAGAGACCAGAGATCAGGCATCAAAGAACTAAAAAGCATATGCAGTGGAGTGCAGATTGGGAACCCAAAGTCTATCTGCAGGGGAAGAGACATCCCCCTACAAAAGGGTCATGGGGAAGAGACGAGCCAGTCAGGGAACAGTTTAGCCATGATGAAATATGCATCTTTCCACTAATTCTAAAATGCTTCTTCCCTCCCACAATCATGATCTGAATTCTACCTTAAAAGTCCAGTTGGTCCGAAGCATGTACACTGGTACAGATAGGAATCGGAAACAAAGGGTATTTAGGACAGATGAGCCCTTTAGGATAAGTGGGGTGAGTGATGATTCTGGGAGGATGGAAATATGGTGAAATAGAAAGGGGGAACCGATTATAAGGATCTACATATAACCTCCTGTCTGGGCTGTGGGTAACAGGGAAGTGGGCAAAGGGAGACCATCAGGCAGTGTTCAACAAGCCAAAATTATAATAGTTTAAAAATTATCAAGGGTCTGTGTGTGAGGGGGAGGGGTGGAAAAATGAGGAGTCAATATCAGGGACTTAAGTGGAAAGAAAATGATTTGAGAATGATGATGGCATCAAAGGTAAAAATGTGCTTTGCATACAATGGATGTGTGGTTGGTTTATGCTAAGAGTTGCAAGAGCCTCCAATAAAATGATCTTTAAAAAACAAAAAAAAATCCAAACAAATCCCAAAATCACTATATTGAGCTACATGGCACAGACAAAGGCATTCCAAACAAATACCCATGCACATGAACATTCCATCACAAATCATCTCTCTCCCATTCTTGGCTTCCCCACCCACAGCTGGTTCCTTGGGTAAGTTAATATTCCTGCATCAGAATTAACACTTGTACTTTGGGCCAGGTTGTGTCACAAGCTTAGCATTATTTAAACAAAGGTATTTTAAAAGTATCTATTATTGAATTATAATAATAGTGCTAAGGGAGACCATCGCATGCCTGCACCACCATAAAAATTCTGCAGAATGCCAGCTTCCTCAGCTGGCTGTGCTGTCCTTCAGACAGCAGTGACAAATGGAGCAGTCTGTGGAGAACTCCTCCTGGTGACATGAGTTACCTCGCCAACTAGGGCTCATTACAAAACACAGACAATTGCATTGGGCTGGGACAGAAGGCAATTTTCAATTCATTTATAACTCATGCCACTCACTTGCTTAACCTCAGCTCTTCAGAGGATTGCTTTGCAAACATAAGCACCCTTGGCCATATAAATTAGTAACATTTACAGGAATGGTATTTTAAAATATGATCATTCCATTTGTCTTTAATTGTAACTAGAAATGGATCCATTCTGACTTGAAATTTACATGTAAGCTTTGAAAATGAGATTACCAAGTAATGTGCCAAAGTTACAAAGCATTTTTACTAAATATCTCAATAATACCATTTACACATTTAACAAATAATAGAAGAATACAGCTTGACTGATTTTTTTGTTCCCAATTCATTCTAGAAATCAATAGTCCCGCTATCCCTTAGTATTCTCACATTAAAGTACTTTCTAATACTGACAGGGAGCAAGTCCCTATGCGAGCTAGATGCCACTGACCACAATTAACAAATCCATTCATGGGAGTCCAATTTGCAGTTCCAATATTAAGAGTCTTCATTGGTTACAGAGAGCTTTATCTCTTGGACAAAGATGGGCTGGGAGGTGGATGGTCTTACATACATGGTCACATTTAAACCTCAAAACTATTGTTAGTTTACTGGGGGCAGAAATGCTGAAACCAGTGGAACTATTAAATTTGCTTAATGTCCGGAAATCAAACTCAGATTCACATGATATTAAAGCCCCAGGCTCTTTCCATGATTATAAATAATGATTATGTTGATGATGGGAATAAATTTGATGGGCCCAGATAACTGTCTCTTTCATTTTTAAAGTGAGTCCTGCAAGGAGCTCTGGTGGTGCCGCTGATTCAGCACTGGATTGCTAACTAGAAGGTCAGTGGTTCAAAGCCACTGGCTGCTCCTTGGGAGAAGGACGAGGACAGCTGCTCCTCTAAAGATTTACAAAGCCTCAGAAACTATATAATCGAGTTGCTATGAGTTGAAATTCACTGGATGGCAGGCAGGTAAATATGTGAGTTTCACCAGCCTAGAGAAATAAAACCACAGGCTGGAGGAAAACACCTTGTAATCTTTATCCTAAAACCACAGCTCGTCGACACACCATAAACTTCAAATATTCAGAAGCAACGAGCCAGCATTATCCACTAACTGCTAGTTTCCTCACACCTGCTTTTGGGACTGAGTACCTTTTCTTTCCCAGTAGGGAGTACAGCAACACTTTGCATCTACTTGATGCGGAATCGATTGCTCTCGCTTGCTGCCATGTGCTTCCCCAGTTCCCCAAGCTCGCAGGGACATGCAATAGGCTTTATCCCCATGTTCTTTGCCAATGGCAGACCCTTTCTGCAGATGCATGGCCAAGAGATTTGCCCAAAGAGTCTCTGAAATGCAGAAATAGGTTTGAGAGCATCTAGGCAGAACAAACCACTGATCGTATTTTATGATGTTAGAAAGAGCAAGGAGACCACGTGATCCAGTTTCCCAAATGATGAATTGATGCATACAATTCAGTATCCACTCTAATGGGCAGAAGACTTTGATCACTTCATCTGTTTGAAAAATCTGTCCTTTTGCAAGTTCACCATATCAGGGTCCACTACACTATCCCCTTCTTACCACAGACATAATCTAATTTCTGATCATCTCTGGGATACATCAAGGACCATGTCTCCTAGCTCATGAGTCCTCTGCACATCATTCTGATCATAATCTTGTATAGCTCTAAAATTCATACGGGTCCATTTTCCAATACTGTAGTCCAGTGGTTCTCGATCTTGACTGTGCCTCTGAACCTATTTCTATGGACCTAATTTAAAAGCAAAATTATCCTGGAAGCCGCTCAGATGAGAATTGCTCAGAGAAAGACCTGATACCGCACTTTTAAAAGCTATCTTCTTGACTCTCCTGTGCCCTGAAGTTTGAGAACAACTTAATCCAGGAGTCCAGGTGACATAGTGGGTTAAACCCTAAGGTGCTAGGGTCTGCTCTCCCTTGGGAGATTAACATGCCCCCTATAACTATCAGGAATTGTCCTGTTTTAAATTTGGGAATAGTGCAGGACCGGGCCATGTTTGAGTGCCTCAATAACACCTAACACTATAACATAATTTAATGTAAGAGACCCTGGCAGCACAGGTGACTAGATATTGGGTTGCTTATTACAAGGTCAGCCCTACTAGTGGACTAGCAATGATAAGGGTTTCTCACCCATAAAGATGGGCAATTTCAGAAAGTTTTGTACAGGCTCACAATACCTTTTGATAGACAGGATAGGGCTATGTGCTGCCATAAAGCTAGGAGCCTACACCACACTACAGGACAGTTCTACTCAGTCATGCAGGGCACTGTGTATCCAAAGCAATCGGAAGATACTGAACATTATTATTTTCCAGCTCTTCATGCAGCTGTATTTCCACTTACCTCATGTTTACCCATCTGACACTTTATCTTATATCCAAACATTTATCAGGTATTTTTGTGTTCAACATTTGAGGGCAAAATTCAAAGGGATGGAGGTTTGGTTTGCTTACTGATTTGTTTCCAGAGCATAGAGCAGTGCCTATCATCCTGTGCATACTCAGTAAATTGGTATTAGATGGATAAACCTCAAGGAATTGATGGAATGACAATTGAAATGTTTCAGCAAGCTGATAAAGCACATTTAGGACAGAAAATCCAGAAGACATCTACTTGGCCAACTGACTGGGAGAAATCCATACTTTTACCCATTCCAAAAAAAGATGACCCAAGAGAATGCTGAAATTACAGAATATTATCATTAACATTCCAAGCAAGTAAAATTTTGCTGAAGATTATCCAATGACACTTGCAGCCATACATTTGACAGGGAGAGACCAGAGGTTCAGGCCGGCTTCAGAAGAAGAATTGGAACAAGGTGTACCATTATTTATGTAACATGGATCTTGGTTCCGTACAGAGAATACTACAAAGATGTTTAATTATGCTTCATTGAGTATGTAAATTATTCGTTTTTGTGGATCATAATGGATGGTGGATGACCTTGAGCAGAAAACTTTATTGTGTTTGTTTGGAACTTTTTATCTGGATCAAGAGGCAGGAGTGAAAACAGAACAAAGAAAAACTTTATGATTTAAAATCTGGGAAGGTGTTCATCAGGGATGTGTCTTCCCATCATACTTATTCAATCTGCTTGCTGGGTAAATAATCAGAGGAGTTTGAATATATAAAGAAGTATATGGCATCAGAATTGAAGGAAGACTTATTAATAAGCTACAATATGCACGTGACATAACCTTGCTTGCTGAAATTAAAGAAGACTTGAAGCCCTTGCTAATGAAAATCAGCGATCACAGCCTTCAGTATGGATTGCAACTCAATGTAAAGAAGACCTAACTTCTCTTCACTGGACCAGTAGGTAGCATCATGATAAATAGACTGACTTTGTCACAAATTTAATCTTGCTTGGCTCTACAATCAGTGCTCTTGAACGTAGCAATCAAGATGTCGAAGGACACATTGCATAGGTAAATTTCTTGCACCAGATCTCTTTAACATGTTGAAATTCACAGAAGTTGATTTGGAAACTAAGGTATGCCTGACCCAAGCCATGATGTTTTTATTTGCCTCATATTCATGTGAAAATTTGACATTCAATAAGAAAAACTGAAGAAAAAGCAATGCATTTGAATCTTGGTGCTAACAAAGAATACTAAAAATATCATGGGCTGTCCAAAGAACACTTCATTCTGGAAAGAAGTCCAACCAGAATACTCCCTAGAGGCAAGGGTGGGGCGACTTTTCTTCAGGTACATGGTCATGTTGTCAGGATATACTTATCCCTGGAGAAAGACATGCTTGGTAAAGTAGAGTGGCAGCAAGAAAGAGGATGTTCCTCAGCAACATAGAAGGACACGGTGGCTGCAACACTGGGTCCAGAGAAGAACAATTGTCACAGATGGTGTAGGCCCTTGCTATTGGTTTGTTCTACTACACACCGAGTTGCTATGAATTGGAACCAACAAGATGACACGTAACAACAACAAATGAATGAATCAAATGACTAAGTGCTGTAATCCAGGTAAAAAAAATCACTGCCATTCATAGTGGACCCAGAGGGGAAAAATAGAGCATCCCCTGTGGGTTTCCAGGGTTGTTGTGTGTCTCTGCAGGATCAAAGAACTTCAAGTTTGTCCTGAAGAGTGTCTGGTGCGTTTGAACTGTGTGTAACTGCTCAATGCATAACCAACCACATACATCACCGTAGTTGCTGAGTGGGGTCATATAACTTTACAAGACAAAAAGGAAGATTGTAATTCAGGGGTATGGGAAAGTGTGTGTGTGTGTGTGTGTGTGTGTGTGTGTGTGTGTGTGTGCACGGAGAGAGAGGGAGAGAGAGAGAGAGAAAATTCATATAATTCCCATTAAATAACATGTTCTGACTGGGAAAACAAACCCACCTTTGGGTTCCATAGTATTCTCTCTGTGCTTTTAATAATAGCAGTGGCTGTGGCCAAGTCAGCCTTGGTGAGTGGAAGTCCATGTTGCTTTTCATGAATTTCATTTATCTGGTTTTCTTTTGCTTCTATCATATTTGATATATATGAGAGAGCATTTGCTGTGATATATATATATATATATATATATATATATATATATATATCCCAAATGTTTAATATCCTGACAGCTGAAAACATCCTCACCAAAACTTTTGGTTACTTTATGTACAAATTAATTATTTTTAAAACAGTCCCAATCTGTAACCACCCCATTGGTAGTTACAATTCATAACCACTCTATAACGAATTTCTGAGGCTGGACATCAGCGAGGGTACAAATAACCCCATCGTTCTCATGCCAAGTGGCTGATGGACGTGGCATGCTGACCTCAAGGTTAGCACTGCAAGGCTGATCCAACACCACCACCAGGCCTCCTTCACAATCCTTAATGGGGACAATTTTGAGGTATTGTCAGCTTTAGATTCTATATTTACTATCCATATGATGTGGGGCAAGTCCTTTCAGACTACAGGCCCTTAGTTTACGTTTCCCTCACAGGGGTTCTGCAGGAATGTGTGCAGATACAGTGCATACAGACTGCCTATATGCATGCATTATATACGGCTATATATTTTGCTGGTGTAGCATCTGACATATGATAGATTTTATCTAGATGGCAGCTTCTACTCAAAGGGGATGATGGAGTTTGAAACAGGTTTTGTTTGTGGGGAGTAGCACATTACATGATGTCACACTGGGGAGACCAATAAGGCTATGATGGGCAGGTCCCACCTAAATTGATGTGTTATCATTATAGACACTTGCAGAGTGCCTCTATGGATATGAAATAGGCAAGAGCATATGGTGACTGTCAGAAAGGAACAGAAAAACAGCTGAGACTTAACAATGACCTTGAACCAGACATCTGATTGGGGACAAAACATCTAAGGGAAAAGTATTTCATTAAGAACCAGACAAGTCAAATGCAGTATTAATGGGCTACTCTCAAAAAGCAGATGTCAAAATGAATGCCCTCTGCTCTCAAGGGGGTTGAGAGCATGACTTTTAGTGCATTTTGATGAGAAGTTAAACTTAACCAGGGCCTCTTATAAAATGTGTGTGAATTTCAAGTGGCAAAGCATACTAAGCCACATGGAGGCATGCATGACATTGCTTTTACAAACTAAGCAAAGGTCTCTCTGCGATAACATCGAGCCAGCATCTGAGTAGTTTGATTTTCCAGAGTAGCTACTTAGGTTCATTTTTCCCTTTGAAAGAGATAAGAAGGAAATGCTGCAGCAGCTGCCACTAGGTAGAACTGCTGAGCCATGCGAACAAACCCTTCGTGAAGTCCATTGTATCCACAATGCTAACAGGGAGTCTCTGCTACAAGAAGAAAAAAGAATGAGGCTGTGAAACTAATGATTGTTGCAAGGTCAGACATCAGACACAGAAAGAAGAAGAAACAGAAGGAGAAAGGAGAGGGCAGAGAGCAGTACCAATCAAAGCACAACCCTATTAGAGTAAGGCAAATAATCCATTCATCTTTCCAGTAGCCCTGGCGGGGCAGTGGTTAAGCACTATGTTGCTAATCAAAAGGTTGGAGACTCAAATCCATGAGCTGCTCTGAAGGAGAAAGATGTGGCTGTCTGCTTCCATAACAATTTACAGCCTTAGAAAACGCACAGGACAAATCTACTCCTTTCTCGAGGACTGCTATGAATTGGGATAGATTTGATGGCAATGTAATTGGTTTGGTTTGGTATCCATCTTCCTCTCTCAGAGGTAACAATTGCTATCAAGTGGATTTAAATCCATGAACACCTCATGTGTGGCACGTCAATCTGCTTCATAGGAGGGTTTTTTTTTCGCGGGGGAGGGGAGCAGGGAGAGTGTATAAACTTTTTGAAAGCAGTTTGCTAGTCTTTTGCTCTACTGAATCCCTTGGTGAGTTCAAACCACTAACCTTTAAGTAAGCATCCCATTGCTACAACATTAATGTAGGTGCTGAGTTAAATAAATATGGGCTAAGTTAATGTACATATATCACACTTAGCAGCTATAATAATAATAATACTAATGTAACTGGTTTGTGCTAAGTTTTAATTTGGTGTAAGCTGATAACTAATCTCTGATTTTTTTCCAAAACTCAATACTTATAATTTTAAAGGAAAAAGATATATAATCCTTGAAGGGCAAACAACCTCTTCAACTTCTATTATGAGACATCAAAGAAGTGCACACAAGTTTTCTTGTTAACATAAATGGTGATTTTCCAATTTTTTAAACCCCCTTTCTTTCTCACAGAAATTCTTTTTTGCCTTTGATCTGGTCAATGCTTAGGCTTTCTGAGGACCTTCAGGAATAAATGATTGAGTGTGGTTCTAGATGTTTAGAGATGTGCCCAATGTAAATATGTCCAAGAAAACATAAGACCCTTTCACAGGGGTCACCCAGTTCAGTGGCAAAATTACAGTTATGAAGAATCAATGAAAATAATTGTATGGTTGAGGGATCACCATAAGATGAGGAACTGTATGAAAGGGCCGCAGTATTTGGAAGGTTGGAAATCACTGCTCTAGAGTAAAGAAACCTTGCTTAATGTTCTTCAAACGCCAAACAAAACTCACTGCCACTAGTGACCTTCTGACACATAGCGACCTTCAAAGGTAGAGTAGAAATGTCCCTTTGGGTGTCAGAGGTTGAAAATCTTTACAGAAACAGGAAACCCGCCCCCCCCCCCATAGAGCTGTGATGTGTGTGTGGGGGGGGGGGGGGGTGGGGAATGGGGGCATTTACACTGCTGACTTTGCAGGCAAACTCTGAACTCACCAAGCCAATAGGGTCCTTTCAATGCCCTCACTGCCTGTAATCCAAGCCAAGTAAGACAAGATTCAAAGAAGAGATTTTGAGATTTAGTATTTAGTAGAAATAGTAAAAGATTAGTATTTAATAGAAATACTAAAATATTTTAGTATTACATGAATCCCCAGAAATTAGTTCAGTCAGCTTTCTCTTCAGAAAGTTCCACCACTAACAACCATTTATTCAATATATTTTAGAATTGTTATATTCATTTCATCACCACCCCAGCTCTGCAAGACCAGCATTAACCCCAAGATAAAAATGAGAACATTAGTAATAGCCTCTGCCCCCATCTCTTGCTATTTCAAATTCACACTGCCTTTGAGGATGGAAGTAGTATGAAAATAAAAACTAACAATAATATCCGGCATTACCTACCTCATAATGCAAGCTATATAAAAGCCTGGCTTTCCTCCTCTCTTCCACTCTGAAGATTCGATTCATTCTGAACCACCCCACTAGAATACAGTCCACTGCTGTACAGATCCTAAGTTTCCAACACTGTAAAGACATCCTTTAGAAGACACTCCTACATAATCACTGAGTAACATTATTCTAGAAGGTACATGTGTACCTGACTACCCGATTTTAGTAGAAGATTCCAGCCTCCCGGTGACTGATACCAGGATTACCTTAAGTAAAACATAAAAATATAAGGACTATCATTAAGTCAATTTCAATTTCCAATGAACCTGTAGGACAGAGACAGGAGTAGACTCATCTTTCTTCTGTGGAGCAGGATGTGGGTTCAAACAACTGGCCTTTGGGTTAGCAACACAATGTAATCCACTAGGCCACCTGAGCTCCTTCCCTCCAGCAAGACCCCTTGGCAATGGGAGAGGGGCACGCCAGTAAATACAGCTTATTTACATCTTGTCTTATGGTAATACTCTACTGCCAATGAGTTAACTCTGAGGCCTAAGGGTTCCCAGGCTGTCAATTTTGATGGAAACTGACAACCTTATCTGTTTTTCCTAGAGTCCAGGACTAGGTTAAATAGTCTCATGGCTTAATGCCCGATGCCTGCTTTGCAGCACCACCCAGGCTCTTGATGGCAATATTAAAATTTAAAGTATCAACCTGAATTTGGCTTTTATAGGATTCACTTCTCAAAATCTTTTTAAAGCCAGCCAGATTTCATTGGACTATTTCTAATACCATTGTCCATCCTTGCCAAGAAAGAGTCCCATTAAGTGCATGGGGAAAAAATGTGCTGGTTGTCGCATGTTTTCTTCTGAGCAGATGAAGCGCTGTTCAATAGAAGTATAATAGAATGTGTAAATCTAGTATGACTTGGGAGCTGTGTACCTGACACTGAAGATACAGAGCTGTCATAGTAGAGATAACCTGTACATGGAGCAGCAGAAATTACGGTATGGATAATGTATCTTCTGACAAGATTTGAGCAGTCAAAACAGATTTAAGCCAAAATAAAACACCAACTAGTCTATAAAAACAGCTACCAGCAGCCACCTTCTCAGCATACGTTAAAAATTCAATAGGGATCATTGCCAATTAAACAGGCAGCCCTGACATTTAAGCTGCATCGTGATAAGTAAAAATGAATTCAGAAACTGGTCTGGTTATAGGGAGCCTACGAGCAGAATATTCTCTGGCCACACTGACCTAAGGACAGAGTGGGATGATTGGTTTATAGCAGCAGTTCTCAACCTGTGGATTTTGAACCCCTCGGGAGTCCAATGACTCTTTCACAGGGGTGGCGCAGTTCATAACAGTAGCAAAATCACAGTTATGAAGTAGCAACAAAAATAATTTTAAGGTTGGGAGGTCACCAAAACATGAGGAACTATATGAAAGGGTCACGGCATTAGGAAGGTTGAGAACCACTGGTTTATAGAGACAAACTCTGACAACTAAGTTGGCATCTCCATCTAGAAAGTGTTCACTTTAAATGATGCTTATAGAGAAGACACCTTTGGTGGTTTGGAGGAAGGTGGGGTGGCACAGTGTGTTAAGTATGAGGCTTCTCACTGAAAGGGCTGGATTTGAACCCACCAACCCACCCAGAGAGAAAGAGGTGCTAGTCAGTTTCCATAAAAGAGTGCAGCCTGAGGCTGTCCTACCAAGTTTGATAGGTTGCTATGGGTCAGAATGCACCTTAGCACAGCAAGTCTGCATCTCAGGAGAGCCTCCTATCAGCTCTGAAGCACAAGAGGAATACTTTTCAAGTCTCCCACCTCCACATTTATTCTGATATCAGTTTAAATAACCCCTCTACACACCCACTCACTAACTTCTACACTCAAATGGGAAATCAGAGAACACTTTCTGTTGCTTCTATGATATTTTGTTTTTCTTCTCTATGCAGTTTCTTAAACGGCTTTAAAACTTCTTCTGAAGAAGTCTTTGTGCTCACACCAAACTGTGGGGAAACTGCTTTCCCAAGGCCAAGAATACAACTTCCCTACGAGAAGGCTAAACATGCTACCTCTTCTTGTTTGTTTTTTTTTCTTTTTTTTTGCCACTGACTCCATCATAATGGCATGGATACAAAGTCAGATTGCTCCGCTATAACATTTCAAAACCAGATCACCAGACCTGTCCCCAGAGGAGAAAATCTAAATCTAGGTGGGTCGGAACATCCAAGATATGGACAAGCAGTTGAACACTTAAATATTCGTGCCACTCTAGGACTCCAGGAAAGCTACGAACTCACTTTAACCTCCCTGCCACCTAGTCAACTCTGACACGTAGTGACACTCAAAGACAGGGTAGAATCACCCCCGTGAATTTCTGAGACTGGAAATCTTTATGGAAGGAGACAGCCCCATATATTTTCTATGGAGTAGCTGGTGATTTCTTACTGCTGCGCTTTTTAGTCAGTGGCAGAACACATAACCCACTAAATGGTTGCACATAATAAAAATTTTTAAAAATAACGATTTCTGTTGGGTTGATTCAGAAACAAGGCAACCCCCTGTGTACTAGAATATAACTATGCTTCCTTGGGTTTACAGAGCATTGGTCTTTACCAGAGTAGATCACGTGGTTTTCTTCTAAAGTGGCACTGGGTGAACGGGAGTCACCCACCAACCATTCAGTTAGCAACTGAGCATGTTCATTTTGCATTGCCCAAAGACTCTTTCATGTCCTTAGAAATTGCTTTACCATTTACACTTCTGGGAGGTGAGTGACCCCCTTATGTGATTCTAGCATCTCCATGGCTGCCACAGGAGAACACCTATTTCTCATTCATATCTCAGACTCAACTAGAGTGGCTCTAAAACCATGGAACCAATTATCAACCCTCTACTTCAGTAACAGTCAGCCCGCACACTGACACACTGTGAGGCCAACAAATGAGAAAATCTGAGCATCATCTTATCAAACAGAAACTCATGGTCACCAAGTCGAGGTAGGCTCATAGTGATTCTATAGAGTGGGAACCCTTGTGAGTTTCAGAAACTGTAATGATTTTTTCTTTAAATCCTTTCATGTAGCTCTAATTCTGTACTGGAGTAGAAAGCCCTGTCTTTCTCGTGAGGAGCAATTTATGCTTTCAAAATGTTGACCTTTCAGGTCACAGCCCAATGCATAACCCTTATGCCACCAGGGTTCCTATATCATATCCTATATTAATATGTTAGGGATCAAATTCTCCTAACATGCTCAGCACAAACAATGTTGAGCTAAAGCATATTTACAGAATAAGGAGTCTAAAGAGAAGGAATAACTTGATGATAATTCAAATTGCTAATATGATGAGGGGAATTACTAAAAAACTACAGAGAAAACAAAGATTTGACTACTACATAAATACTGAGATAATCAATGTCCCCAAACAGAACTTCATCAGATGGACCATAAAACTCAGTGAACATAACATGAATATTTAAATTAACACAGTTGCCTTCTAACACTTCTCATTCTTGAATCATATCCATTTGTATTTGACTTCAGGCTATTTTCTCCTCCACAGAAGACAATGTCCTATTGATGCCCTCTATATGACTTCGAAGGTTAAGATGATTTATTATAGCATGTATTACAGTAATGTGGCAGATTGCTAGTTGCCCCTACTTATTTTCTCTTTGTTCTTTCAGTAAGAGAACCTCTTTCTGGTTCCAACCACCCATTGCTACGCAGTTAGAGACTACATTTCCCAACTTCCCAGCTAGATGTTACTTTGTGTGTAGTCAATAGATTTTGAACAGAAGTGATGTGTGCATCTTTTGCTTCATATCCTTGAAAATAATATACGTTGCTCTTCAGTGTCTCAGAGTCTGTTGCCACTCAAAGACACTCTATACACAACCAAAGGAAATACTGAGTGGCCTGTGCCACCTCTCAGTCTTTCCTGTGTCTGGGCCCGTTGTTACCATCACCATTATGTCAACCCATCTTCTCAAAGGGCTTCCACTTTTTCACTGGCCCTCTACTTGGCCAAGCTGTCTCATAAGGGACTAGTCGCCCTGATGACATGTTCAAGGTTTGCTAAATGAAGTCTCATCTTCTTCCCCCTCTAAACAGTATGCTGACTGGATGACATGCTGGCAAAACAGATTTGATCATTAACTACTACCATAACTCGAAGCACCAATCCTTCTTTGGTCTTTCTTATTTATCATCCAGCTTTTTATGCATATACAAATTGAAAGCACCATGGCTTGTGCAACAGGCATCTTAATTTTCCAAGTGACAGCTAGGTTTGAATTTTAATACTTGAATGAAATCTTTGTCAGCATGCATGCCCAATATAATCTCTCTTTTGATTATGGATCCTAGAAAAAATGAAATTCTTAACACCTTCAAATGTTGTTCCATTTAGTGGGATACTACTTATGGAGCCATTGGTGTGAATTTTTCAGTTCTTGAATATTGAGATGTAGTTCATATTGGACACTGAAGCATTTGATCTTCATCAGTGGATCAAGTCCTCTTACCTTTTTGGCAAGCAAGGGTGTGCGATCTTCATATCACACAATGAATCTTCCTCCAATTCATATGGAACGTTCTTCTGCACATAGTCCATCTTCTTAGATTATTTTCACAGCATTCTTCTTGAATGAGTATAGTGAGAGGATATAATCCTGACGCACACCTTTCCTGATTTTAAACCATGCAGTATCCCCGTCACTCTATGTTATTCTTCACTCCCCAAGGTCTGGTATGCAGTTGCAGTGGCAATCAGGTTTTTACTATAAAGGGAATGGGCATTCCCAGAACTAGAGGGAGGGCACATAAAATGGAAGGAATCTGTTTTCTTATGCAACCTCTCAGAGCAGAGCAGAGAAGCCCTACCTAGTCTATGAAAACAAAGAGAAACATATACTTTAAGAAAACCACTACATAGGGGCTGAGCCCCGGTGGCGTAGTGGTTGTGTGAGGGTCTGCAGTCCACTGGGATGGAGGTTCAATTCCAGCAGCGGCTCCACAGGAACAATGGCTGGGACTCCTACTTCCACCACCAGAGGGCAGCGATGCCCCAAAAACAAACAAACAAAAAACCACTCCATTATGATAAAGTTGCTTAACCTATACCCTAACAATTGTCAGTGGGCTGTTTAAAAACATCTTCTTTAGGAACAAGCACAATATGAAACACAACTTCCATATTATACACAGATGAGCACTTTGGGTCTCAATTATCTCACCTGTGAAATGGAGCTAATAATGCCCTATAGGTGTTTTAAAGCTAATGAATGTAAAGTGTTTAACATGGTGCATAGCTAATGTTAAGTGCTTACTAAGTGTTATGTATGGCTATATTTGGGCGAACATACTTCTGTGAGTTAGGAATAAACAACTAGAACTTTTTTTTTGTTTTTGTCAATTAAGTAAACAAAGGGGAGTCTCTCTGACTGGCAAAAACCTAAAAATAGTAGAGAAAGTTTTGCTTTGAGATTTCCTGCTGCATCATTACTGAGAAACTTCTCAAGGGAATCCATTTCATTTTGACACATTGCAAATGAGGTGCAAGTTCTGCTCTATAGAAATCTGTTAGGAAAAGAATCTCTAAAAGCATAGATGATCCTGTCCATACCAAATAGGTTTCCAAAGAATATGCGGATGAAAATAAATCAGTGGAGAAGTGACCTGTTTGGATGGCAAATCATTAGCACAGGCAAATCACCTCAAAAAGACCAGGGAGATAAAAATGTGCCACAGGAGAGACCCAAGAGATATTGGCTTCTCCAAAGGTCAAGCCCTTGTCAGGATGCAAGCTTCATGGCAGATGGTAAGAAAAAAAGAACATGTAGAACTGACTGCATCATTATTATTATTTCTATTGTCAACTCAACCAGGTATTTCATAGAGGCAGAGAGAGGCAATAGAGTTCAGGTCTTAGAAATGAAATTGTAGAAGATGGGAAGATGCTTTCCAGTGAGAACTGTTGCAACATGGGAACTCAAAAGCATTGGTGATGTTATAAGAGCCCCACCATAGAAACCAGCCTCTTTTCTACTCTAGCCATTCTTACAAATGACATGCCCGCTCTCTGCATATGGAATTCTATTTCTGGAAAAGAGAGAGAGAGTGATTAGTTTGATTAACTTAGTTGAGTGGTGTCCTGTGATTGCACAGGAAACAACATTATCTCTGGGTTTTCCATGTGGTAATCACTTATCAGAACTAGTAAACAATGGCATTTGTAACTTTCTAAACAATCATAGCAATTGTTTAGGTATCACCCAGAAATAACCCAAGGCAGAAATCCTGTGATATTCTGAGCAAACGCAAGCCAACAGCAAATATTGTTTTTCCAGAGGTGTGTCTGATGTTCATTGGTGAGTTATATATAAATATATATCACATATATCCTGCATATGCCTATATATATTCACCTATCTTATCTATAGATACGATATAGAAACTTTGTTTCCTGGCCAGTCATTACACTACATCAAGTCAATCCCAACTTCCATCAGTTTTTCCATACAGTGAGCTGGAAGCAATTCTGTCATTATTTCAAATAGCAAGATCACCCATAGTGCACAGATTTCAGTGAAGCTCCCCAACTAAGAAAAACTGGAAATAACAATGAAGCAACTAGATTTTTATGGATCCCAATAGAACACTACCAAAATTGCTGACATGTCCCTAAGATGGATTAATAATACATGAGGGCATCAGGTTTGGTGAAGTAAAGAGACCGCAAGAAAGAGGAAGGTCTTTGGTAAAATGGATTGGTATAACAGCTATAAAGATAGCCTAGGACATGCTGGTGACTGTGAGGCTGATTGAAAGCTGGGCATAATTTTGTGCTGTTGTGCATAAGGTCACCATGAATCAGACAAGACTTGAAGGCATCTCTCTATATAGTATCTATCACTAGAGAGAAAAAGGCAGCTTTCTTTCCATTTTTGGTAGCTTTCTTTTCATTTTGAAATGAAAATCTCTCACTTTCATTTAGCCAGTGTTCATATTAAAAAAGGTACATAAATAAGAATCACTAAGATAGCAGCAAATATTTTGCTTCTGAAATCTCTTTACCTGATGCCCCACCCTTCTCCTTATTAAGTATTGCTTCTTTTCTTGTCCAACACTTCCACGCTTTAGCTTCCAATGTCACAGATGACAATTTCCAGCCTTCATATCATCACCCAGAATGTGTACCCTCTGTTTATGATTAAGCAAGCTAAGAAATACTGGGTTTATTAGCAAAACTTATGTCATCACATAAGTCTTTTCCGACTCCTAATACTTCCCGTGGGATCTTGGATACAAAATACATATGACCTAGGCCTAGATCTTCCTTTGTAAAGTGAAGATAATAAAAGTAATAGCTACTTTGCTAGATTGTTGAAGAGATTACATGGGACACTACATGCACAACATGGCACTGTGCCAGACTCCATTATGCAAGATTTCCCACTTTCCCCAGTCAATATGCTGGGCAATCACCGCCCCACGCACACTATGCAGCCTCCAACGTCATTGGTAGAACTCCACTAACATTTCATCTAAGGCATGCCTTTCCTTAGCATTTTTCCTGTCTTTCCTTATGTCTTTGCCCTGCTAGGCCCGAGTATATCTAACACCACACTTTAGTGGTGAGGAGCATCTGAGTACCCTGAAGATGCCGTAAGCTCAGTGTGGAGATGCTTTGCACAGTGTTTCTGCACATGTGTGCCCAGGCTATAAAATGGTTTATGAAAGAGACCATTCTAATCGTCTTTCTTGTCCTCAAATACTACCCAAAATTCCCAGTTCTACTATTTGGTGTGGAAATAGGCTTAGCTGTGAGTCACAATTCAGAGCTGTAGGTCCATGGCTAGTTTTACTGCTAGTACTTTACACACACTTGTTTGAAGGTTTTCTTCCTTTGAAAAGAAAAGACAAGAAATCAGTGAAACTTAGAAGAAAAAGGAGCTTCTGAGAAAGAGAAGTTCTAGATTGTGTGGGGTTCCAGAAGTGTCCTAATGATCATTCCCAAGGTCTCTCTCTGGCATCCATCTGTCCCCTGGGCTGCCTTCCCCTGCTTCATAGGGATAATTTTCTCTTCCCTAAGAAGACAGTTGGGAAATTTGGAACCTGATTTGAGGGCATCTGGTCTCCTCTGCTCATGGAGAGAAGACTTTTGGGGGGTAAGGAAAGGCAACAATAGCTACCTGCCCTGTAAACAAAAAATAAATTTTAATAAGTTGAGGGAAATGCTATCTTTTACAAAGAAAAATATAAAATCGGAAAGATATCTCAGGGATATATTTATTAGATCAGCAGCCTGCTGGAAGATAGCTGATACAATTCCATTCATTCACTTCTAGCTTTTCTTTTCTATTTTCCTTGGGTTGTCATTCTCCCATCAATGGAAGCTCTCCAAATCCTTCAGTGTATGGCGTTAAAAAGTATGAGGAGCCAACACTGAGATGCTCTTCTCCAAATGTGTTTCAAAATGTAAATGCATTCGTCATAAGTCTTTGTCAGGCCCTTTAAAATTAGTATTCTCCCTGATTTTCACTAAGTGACCCATTTACAATGAACCCCAATTACAGTTGACATTTGAATTGTTATTCATCCTACTCACTTAGTGCCCACCACTGAGTAACTTTAATGTGCTTCCCTGATCACTTCTTTAATCTAATTAATCCTGTGTTCATCCATGGGAGACCAGAGCAAGCAGCATTCTAGAACTATTCTCTCTTTATAGATAAGGAGACCGAGGTAGAGAAAACTTAAGTCCAAGCTCAGACAGCTAACTTGGAGGCAGCTCCAAGAGTCCAACCTTGTTGGCCCTGTATGCCCGTTTAGTATTCAAAGACTTTTTTTTCCCTAAAGAGCCTTTCAGGATGTGCACTAACAGCTGGAAAATTTACTCAGGCTTCTATGCAAAAATCCAACGTTTTCTGAAGTCTCACCTGTCTCCAATAATTTCCATGGTTTTCCTTCCCCTGATCTCTTGTTCTCTCACATCCCTAAATTTTCAATAAGGGTCTGCTTACGGAGTGACCAAGCAGGATGTGTAAAATGAATAAATGGCTAGGCTTGGCCTACTGTCTCTTAAACACACTTCTAGTTAATAAACAGACGGTGGCATTTCTCCCCTCTCAGTACCCTAATTCTCTCCTCCATCTGTGACAGTCACTGATCTGCGTCAGGGTGGAGCTTAATCTGTTAATCTGGAGATAGCCAATGAGTCAATGAGGCCTCCAATGAGCCAATGAAGACATGGCTTTCCCCTTAGAATTTTGGGAAGTCCAGTGTTGTTTCCCAATTGGAGAAGAGAGACTTGACTCAGTCTCTTGGAGATGGTCTACCGACAAGACAAGATGGCAGCACAGACGCTGAGTCCTAAGAAGAGGAGAAGTGGGAGGAGAAGCCACACAGGTTTACCCTGGTGGAACCAGAACCCTGAAGCTGGAAAAGCCACAGAGAGACCCCTGTCAACACTGTGATGCTTCTACTGCCAATGAATACTGCTGAGGGACCCTGAGCCCTGGAAACAAGGAGCAATGGGGTGACCCCTGACAGCTCCGGGATGCTTCTACTGCCACTGGATACACAAGACTCTACACCCACTGACCTGTGATAATCCTTCTATCATTGCATGTGCTTCATGAGTCAGAAGGAGACTTTATAGATTGGTATCAGACATTTGGGCTAATATCGGACTTATGGCCTTAGACTGTACTATGTTAGGATACTTTCTTAATGTTCCATTCCTCTTGTATATAAACCTCTTCCTTATATTCATATGTGGGTTTATGAATTTGTTTCTCTGTTCTACCCAGACTAACACACCATCATTAGAATCAACCAAGTTATTTTCTAAGTTATAGTTTTCTCTCCATTAAATTCTTAAATGAGTTATATTTAAAAAACACATGTTTTAACTAAATATGAGCAGTGATTAAATTAGCCTATTATTTCTTTTGTTATTATATATTCACCAGGAGTCCCTTCCAAACATAAGTGAGTTTTCCCATGCACATGCTTTGCTAATTGTAAATGGAATCCTTTTCCACATTAGTACATTCTAATTGCCAGGCTGGTTCATCTTAACTTTTCAATTGGTATTAGTTCTAAATACTTGACCTTTGTTTCTTGGCTACCCACGTCGCCAGAAAGTTCATAATCTATTAAAATCAGCACTTAAAAGCGGCAGATGCTTTACATATTTTAATGAACTGCCCTTAATGGAATCATTCAGTAATGTCACTAATGGCCTCCAGTTTTTTCTATTAAAGTTAGATTTGGGAGAGGTAAATAGTAGATTTTCCAAACTGTGGCCACATCTCCGTAGTCTGTGAGCCATAACAGACTATTTTTCCCTACTACTATTTTTATGTTCTCTTTGATTTCAAGATTTTAAAATTCCAAAACACAGCTCCCTTGTGTGCTTTAACTGCCACCGAACATTTGATCATCTACGGTTATAAGCTGTTTTTCTATTCTCAGGCACCACCGACCCAAAATGTAGGCAGTTTTTACTGAAACCCATGAGAATTCTGCATAGTATTAATACTCAGCTTTTGGTAAGTAGTTTTAAGATGGTAAGTTATTTTGAAAATATTATTTGCAAATCGTCACAATTGAGCACTAACCTTTATGCCTAATTTAGAATGAATGGCCAGGAACAGCTCATCTCCCTCCAGGGCACCCAGAAGACTGCTGACACTCACTGCACATTAACAGCCATTTAACCAGCAACGGATGCAGTGATGGAGAAGGAAGACTGGCAGTTTGGGGTAGGGAGTGTGTGAGATTTCTAACATGGATGGTTAAAGAGTTGTTATTTCCCACGGGAAGGTCACAATGCATCCTTTAGAACCTTAAAAACATAATAAAGAATTGAGGGCTGAGGCATCATATTTTGTCAGAATTGAAAGCTAACTTCTGCACCATCTATTTAAAACTTTTATGAGTTATTTGCCTCGCTCCATGTTCAGACTATGTATATTTGTTTGCTTTACATTAGGCATAATGCATTTACTTATAAATTGCAGCTGGGGTTAAGTGTTTAGTCACATAACAATTAAATAAGTAAATGTTGCCACCTCGGTTCTCCTGCTTCACTTCCTATCAGAGGAGTCTGTTTCAGATTTACCTTGCTTTAGGGCAGGGATCACACCTATGGTATATGTTTTTCATGTTGTACTGGATCCCTGCCAGCTGGATGCGTAAATACACATTTAAACAATACGGTTTGGGTTCCATGGAGAAACAAACTTCCCATTCCACTGTTCTGGTCCTGACCTAGGAACACAAGCACCAGCCCTTCAATTTAACATAGTTTTCATATATAACCTACCCACATGAATAGCAGGCATAGGCTCGTATAACATGCTCAGTGCACACAGGAAACTAATGCAGGAGGGAGTTGTGTGGTTTTCTAAAATCATTTAACATCCACATGACTTGCATCAAAACATGGTATTGCCTCAGAGATTTAAGAGCAACTAGTTAGCTACGTATGAAACTTTCTTCCACAATCCATCTCTATCAAGTAAGGTAATCAAAGCCCAGTAATTCTTAACAACAACAACAACAACAACAGCAACAACAAAAACAACAAAGTCTCATATGATTTCCTTTGTCCTCAGTGGTCCTCTGCACTTAGATTTGTAATATTCACCCTAAAAAGTAGAGTTCAAGTTTTGTTTTCTTATGTCTCTTAGACATGGTTCCATGAAGCTGGAAAGTGATCCTTAGGTTGGCATTATTGGCTTAAGTACATTGTAAATACCAGACTTGGTTTGTCTTTCAACTTTGACTATGCATGTCCTAGTACCCTATCTGGCATAGTGTATCCCCCAATAAATGTGAAATAAGTTATCTGGCAAAAACATTAAGACAAAGGACAGAATTAGGTAAGAATACTTAAATTTTTCTCTTCTATTATCTATTTTCTCATCTCTATGTTTATTTCTGTATTTGTAGCTTTGCACGTTGAAAGACAACAGTTGACAAGGAACTGAAGGTGTCTATAGTCTTGGGATTACAGATGGAAAGGAGTCATTAGGAAAATTTATTTGCAAATACAGAAAATAAAACCTCCAAATGTCTTAACTCCAAAAATAATTCATTGCAGTGTATAAATGAAAATTCCAGGTAACTAAACCTGTCTTAGTCTCCAATAATGCATCAAACTCCTGTATTTCCCCTCTGCTCTCATCCAGCTTACAGGCTATAGGGTGGTTATAGAAATTTCACATGAACATTTATATAACTCTAAGGACACTCACAATAGCATAACTCCTGTTCCTAGAATCTTGTCACATCAGATGTTCATCCCTCCTCGCATCACATGTCCATCTCTGAACAAACCTTTGAACTAGGTTAATATAAGATTCTAATTGTTTAAAAGCTAGATCATGTGGCTATCTCAAACACATTACCTGAGAATAAGGGATGATGGATGTAATACCGTCAAAGGAAATAAAGATACACTTTCAGGCAACAATGAGTGAATTCTGAGTGGCAAAATAATCAGCAAACAAATAAAAGCTACTCATGGCTTGAATAAATGAAATACATGATTGCAAAATTAAAGTAGTTGAATATAACGCATCTATGATAGCATTACCATAGGGATATCAGGAAGGGCGTATAAGCATAGTATCTAAGTAATTTTCTTGATTTCATAAACCTGTTTATTTCTCACAACTCAAGGACAGGAAATTTTCACTACTCATGGTACCCGGAAATGGTTTCACAATACCTTCATGGTAGACATGCAAAGGGCAAGGATTGCTCTCATCCACTCAAAACACTACAAACAAGTAATTGATTAAATTACCCAATAACACAAATTACCTTGGTTTGAAAATCAAAGTATGCACAACACAACATCATTCTGAGGGTACAGTTTTCATGTAACTTCAGAGGAAAACATTTAAAATACACAGAAGATTTCATATTTTATGGGAAAACTAAAAATTATTTTTCTTTGTGCTTTAAACATGGGTAAATTGGAGCAAAAAGAGAGCTTATAAAGAAATCTGCTAAAGTTTGGACTATTTTCAACAAGGCGGTATCTACCAGTATCCAATAACCACTTAACCAAGTAAGTGATCATTTAATTTATTGAATTCCAGTACTGCCTTTTATATAAGAGCTTGAGGGATGAACAAATAATATTTCATCATTACAACCAACTCTACCAATTAAAGTCTCTAAGTGCCTTAACAAAGAAGAGAAGGTGGGAGAATCCATTATAATTGAGAAAGAAAAAGAATGAGGTAAACACATTTTGACACTACTCTAATTTTGTAAATGATATAACGTGGCTATTTTTAAATAATCAAACATATAACTCTGAATGTGTAAATGCTATTAGGACAAATAACATAGATTTCATTTTTCAGTAAAAGCTACCAGAAAATGATTCCAAAGTAGCAGCTAAAACTTTATCCTGAAAAGTGACTAATATCCATTAGATCATCCTCACAATAAGACATTCAAATAGGAAGCACACTGTGAAACTTGAACATGCACTTAAGTGCATCTCTTTTTTGTGCCATATGGAAAGGTGAGGTCCACATCATGTAAGGACGTGGCAAAGACCCCACAAAGTAGCACACCTAAGCTAGGAGGCATAACCTAGTAGGTATATGAAGTATATACATCCTATGGATACAGAAAGAAAATATTTAAGATCCATAATATTGTTTGTTTCATCCTATGCATAATATGCATACAGAGGTGTGTGAGCTCAAAACAATTTTTTCTCATCATGGTGTCAGATCAAATCCGTTTGGAAAGTCCGGTCTAATTAAAGGCATAGCCCAGATTCAAAACAGCACTTTTTTCATCACCCCTGCAGTCCTCCCCAAAACCGAACAAAGGCAGCCTTGCGAAGAAGTTGAATGGACACTGTCCCCCACTTAAGGGCTCTCTTGCACTCATTGTCACTGATGCATCATGCATAGTGATCCTCTAGGACAGAAGGGAATTGCCTTTGGAGGTTTCCAAACTGTAAATCTTTAGGAGAACAGAAAGTCTCAACTTTCTTCCATGGAACAGCTGGTGGCTTTAAACGGCCGCCCTTGAGTCTGGCAGTCCAATGCTTAATTCATCCACTCCCATCTCCTTCCCTAGAGACTAGAAGACAGAATTATTATTTCACTCTGGACTTTTTAATTCTTATTTTCTCACATGTCTGATTCATAATGTCATTCATTTTTTCATGAAGCTCACAGATTAAAAAGAGAGAAATCTAACTATCACGGTAACATCTTCTGCTGAGAATATTCAAAGGAAATAAAACTTTTAATAAAATATAATCAAAACCAAAGAATACCTCTCACACCTCATCTAATCCAAAATACAAAAATCACCTTTGAGGATTTTTTGAAAGAGGTATACAGTCAGTATCTGACATGCTAATTGAGTTATCAGTCCTCAAAGGATGATGAAGAGTAAATCAATTATCACATATACTTTGATTCTACAGCTTATAAACTGATAAATAACACTGAGGCCACCCCCAACTGGGCTCCTGCCCCACATCCCTGGCACAAACACTCTACTGGAGTGGCGATATGGTCTATAAAATAGAAAATATGTGGGAGTAAAGCTACACTGATTACAACTTGAGCTTAAATGATAAATTTAGGAGATCACACAGCTCTAAGTTCCTTAAGGATGTAGCATTTTCTATATCTATAAGGAAAAAAAAACAAGGATCATGGGAACATCGTATTTTCACCCAAGATTTTAATAGGGAACTCCAAATATATATGAGCCTCTCTACAACACTTTCTTTGCAATTTTTAATGCAGCATAATTTTATAATGCAATTTTATAATATAATTTGGGCATTTCATTAGTCTATGCCTCCTTGGATAGTGTTCAAAATAGGTGAATATTCCATATGCTTGCCTCTGTAAGAGTACAGAAAATAGAATAGTGAAGGCATAGCTTCTGAAGCCAGACTCCTTGGCTTTTGAATCCAGGCTCCAACACTAAGTAGTCCTCTAAATTTCTCAAAAATAAACAAAAAGAAAGTTACTACCATCAACTTGATTCTGACCCATAGAGACTCTGTAGGATGGACCAGAGCTGCCTCTGTGGGCTTCTAAGCCTTCAAATCTTTATGGGAGCAGAAAACCATATCTTTGTCCCTTTGAAGACTCTGGTGGGTTATGAATTGCCAGTTAGGAGCCCAACACATAGCCCACTATACTACCAGGCTCCCTCTGTAACTTAGACGTGTTATGTACTTTAGTTCTCTAAACCTCTGTTTCCCTGTCTTATGGTTGGTAACCTTCTTGACTCTCTATTTTCTGTTTTTCAGTATATGAAACCCAGAACGAGTGAATCTCTAGAGGCAAGAACTGGAAGAAGAGTTCCTAGGGGTACATTAGGGAAGGTAGAGGGGTCATGGGGAGCTGATATCAAGGGGTATAGGAAGGAAAAACATGTTTTTGAAATTGCATCACAAATTGTACAACACTTCTTTATGGGATTGAACTACTGAATGGTATATGTCTGGATTATGTCCTAATAAAAGGATTTTAAACAATGGATATAATGATAACCCACTATTATTGAGTAAATTCTGATTTGTAGAGACCCTATAGAGGGTTCTGTGGGCTGTAAAGCTTTATGGGAAGAGATAGCTTTGTGATTTTTGTTTGTTTGTTTGTTTCCCATGGAACAGCTTGTGGGTTTGAATTGTTGACCTTGTGATTATCAATCCAACACTCAGCGAACAATTAAACCAGGGCTCCTGGATGTAATGATAGAATCTAATTAATAGAGTTGCTGTGATAATTAAATGATACTATGCAAGGTATCTGGCAAAGATTAAGTGATTAATAAACTGTAGTTGCTATGGTGATTATAATGGTGGTGGTGAGATTTGGGGATTTGGGTTGTTAGTTAAAATGTAAGCTAACCAAGATATATATGATTGTTTTGAGTTATTATTATTTAGCATTCATTCAGCACCAACCAAGTATGGGGATACACAGAAAATTATATCAAACTAGAGTCCTAGCTGCAAATAATTACTTTCACTAGACTTCATTGCACATCCGAAATAGTGAAATATGGCTCTCTTACTTCATATCATCCACGGTACCAACTCAACTTCAGATAGCTTATAGTGAACACAATACTCCAACTGTTCAAAAAACAAGTGTGAGAAAACTAACTCTAGCTATGGATTTATGCAAAAGAAAATGCTAAATTCCAAAACAGCACATCCACAAATGCTATTTTAGCTGAGATACCAAAGCCAGTGATATGTATAGACCTTGTGAAGGAAACTATTTTCATGGAATAGAAAATGATAACCCTGCTACCAAAAAAGTTGAGGCCAAGAGGGAGAAATATTATAATTACTCTAGATAAAGCAGTGTTTCAACTGCAATAGAGACCCTTGTTCTTTATTAAAAGTCTTTGTTGAGACTGACAGCAACATTTTGAATTTCAGGTAACTTTTCAGTTTTTATAAGTACCATCTTAAAATGGGAGTGTGACAGGATCAACAGAAAGATCTCCATCACCATTAGAAAATATATTTCATTTTAATATAGATAGCAAATACGCACTATGACAAATAAATGAAAGGCACATCGAGTAAGAGACTCAACCCACTTTGATTCATGTTGAATTAGCTAATTTGCCTCTATTTGTCCCAGTTTCTCCATCTGTAGCATGATACATATCTCATAGGTTTCTTGTCAGGATTGAAAGAATGTGTCTATACATGTGTGCATTCATAAGCAAAGAGATATATGCTTATAGATGCATGTGCATACATATGCATGCATATTTGTCTATCTAGTCTAGGACCAGTTCTAACATCTAGAAATGTCTATACAGATGTTTATTGTGTTTTTCATCACTTTCCACAGAAATTCTAGACTGCATAAGACACAGTTTAAAAATCACTAGAACTTGATTACAATGTGGGAGAGGGCTAAAATCATTCATGTGAGATGGGAAAGGAATGGCGTCAAATGGTTACCAGTCAATATTGGAATAGGAGGGGAAGGTGCTTTAAACATAAATGACCTTTTTGGCTCAATGTAGATGATTGGCTTTGGGTGGGGAAAATACCTAAATATTATGCTAGTTAGTAATACATTTATATGATTTCCTAAAAAGAAAGGAAAAAAAAGTTTAGTGGCAAGAATTCCGCATATGACCAGACTTTCTCTTGAAAGCACTAACAATAGAGAAACATCAGCTGATAATGTGACGGATTTCATGAAGATAGCCACTGAGATGGTTCTGAGAATTGAATAAGAGTCCAGATTTAGTGGTCACCTTTTATGAAGGCATCAGAAGAACTCTCCACTTGGAAAAAGTTATGCAAACTAGGTACTTTGCTTCATGTCCACACATCATAATGCATACTCACAGCTGTGAATGCACATCTGGATAGCATGGATGTGAGTCCAGTCAATCTCTAAAGGTGCTATTATATCAAGGCAAGTGCCAGTAGAACACATTTGAAGCCTACACACTTTCTCATTTTAACACAGACCTCCTGTTTCAGATCACAGGATTGTGGACTCTTATGTTATATTTTTCATAATTATTACTACTTTTTTGGGGACAGTTTCAGCATATTATAAAACACAAAACCTATTACTATATTCTTTTGGCTTTCCATGAAATGTTTCTTTTGCTTTCCTATATAGGTTTGTGTTTGGCAGTCGTAATAATTGTCCAACAAAATATTCGCCAAAACTGTTCTTCCTTGTCTTATTAAATGTCCTCAGAAACATGATCCTCAAACTATTCTCAGTCCACAAATACAAACTTCTGAATTAAATGCAACAAAATGAAACAATGACCAATGTCATCTTTAACGAAAGACAAAGGCTCCTGGACTGATTAGGCCCAGGATTTTTTGAATCACATTATGTGCGCTGAAGGGTTTAAAGATGTCTTATACTACAGTGAAGGTAAAATTATATTAGTGATAAGGGGGGCATATGAGGTTAGCGGTAGAAAGAATCTTAGGAAATGCCTAGTTCAATCTCTTCACTATTTAACCCCTTGGAGTTTTCGACTTCCCCATTTTGCAGATAAAGAAATTAAGGCTTGGAAAAGTTAAACCATTTGGCCTGTGCAATGCTCTTCACTAATGGCAATGCCTGAGCAAACATTGAGGTCTGTTCCTCATAATACGTCCCTGCCCCCCTACACACACACACACACACACACACACACACATCATCAGATGGGCAGCAACATTGAGAGAGAGGAGAATTTATTGGTTAGTGAAGATCTGCAAAAGGCTCTGACCTGAGAGCTGGATGGGTATATGAAGGTGCAATAGAGGCAAAGATGAGCAAGGGGCAACCCTTGCCAGGAGAAGGAACAGCAGAAACCATAGTGTGTTACTGGTAGAAAAAACTGTCATTTCTGGACATGAGAAGTTTCTGGCTCTCACAAGTTTGGATAGCAACCTGTACGTTTTCAACAAGCATGCTCTCTGCATATCCGATAGCATAATTTTAAAATGGTCAGAGTCTGATTCATTCACTGTTCATTAAATATTCACATCATCCTCTAGTTATGGTGACAACCACAATTACTCCAAGATGTTTCTAAATGAAAGCAGCCCCACTGTAACATCATTGAGTATAGAATGTAGAGTATCAGGAATATGAATTGTATTTAAAAAGACTGGAAGTGTAGATTGGATCCAAATAATAGACGAGTCATAGAAAATAAAAACATTTTCTGTAGACCTGAAGGAATGACAGACTATTTTAACAAGGTGACAGATAGCATCTGATATGCTCTACTGGAAGGATTCTGGTAGCAATGTAGAAAGGCACTCAGGTGAGAAAGGTTGCAGACACGGAGACTAGCTCCCTAATTCTAAAAGTGGTGCATAGTTCCTGTATTTCTTTTTTTCCAATCCTGCCACTGGGTCTACTGGGACTTTGATATCTTCTTTGACCACTGACTCCTAGTTTATATTTTGAACTCTGAAATATGAGTTTTGCCTCAACTTTGATAACAGTAAAACTCTTCATTTCATGTTTTATTCTTATTCATCAGCCTGTGTTTTAGCCTTCTTTCTGTCTTTCAGACCTTAAAAGAGGCTTTGTAGCATTCCAAGGCATATTGCCACCATGTTGTTTTGAATAGTGTTTGCAATTTAAGCTTTAGGTTCCATTATGCTTACAGAGTGGTTTTTGTTGTTGTTTTAAAATAAAATGCCTTATTTCAAACTTTTCATCTGTGTTACCTGAAGTTTCACCCCTTCCCAGAAGCATTCAGACTAGCTAAAAAGAAGCCCAAAAGGTGTTAAGTACACTCCCTGCAAGCAGATGTTTGGTGTTTTATGGGACACACACGAAAACGCTCTTTTACTGAATGGGAGGATGCTCAAAACCCTCACGTTAATGAGATTGTGTCAGCGTTTTCATTAGAAACCCCTGTTTTTCTAGGCATGTGTATTTTCTGCTTTAGAGATGAGTTGGAAAACATCAGATGGGTTGTTTAAGTAGAAGCATTAGAAAAATATCACTGTTAGACAAAGGCATTATGCCCAGATGTCACGTAAAAGAAAGCACAGTGAGAACATGAATCAACTCCCAGGAACAAATCAGTGACAAACCATTGGTTGGTGTGCTCTCACATTTTGAAACAGCCAAGCGAAGAGTCTGCTCGTCAGTGACAAATCACCTTCTGACGCTGTAGCTGGTGGACAGTCCCCAGAAACTTACTGGTGCTAATTTCTTGAAATGCAGTAGGGTTTGCAGAAGTGGAAAATGCATTGCACATGATCAGAAACATCCAACGAACATTGATGAGGCAAACAAATAAATCTGGGGTGCAGCTGACTTGCACATATTCTCTCTCTGACCATCACTTGACAAGACAGTTGATATGACGACCAGTCACATCGGTTCCAAGATGACCCCAAGCACTAGCAAGTCCCCCAGGTCACGTAATGTCCTCTGAAAGATAGTTCAGTGAAAAATACACTCCATGATTAACAACAACAACAACAAAGAGAAAACTGGCCCTTAGCCTGAAAATAATGGTTCATTCCTGTCATTGTTATATGTAGTCTTTGAAGTTTATAGCACAGTAGCAAACACCATGGACTCTAGAGCCAGACTCTGGCAGTTGGAATATGAGCTGCACCATTTATGAGCTGGGTGACCTTAGGCACATCTTCTCTCTGTACCTCAGGGAAGATAATTCTAGTACCTCACCCAATGGGTTCTTGTGTGAACATTTGGAAACATGTAAAATGCTTAAAATGGTGCCTGGAACACCATGAGAGTCTAATAATGTTCATTTCCATGATAATGATGATGATGATGATGATGATGATACCAAACTATGAGGGCAAATGAAACAAAATGCACTGCTACTGAGTTCACCCTGACTCCTAGTGACTGCCGAGGATAAAGTTAATTGCTCCTGTGGGTTTCCAAGACTTTACATCTTTGCAGGAGTACAAAGCCTCATCTTTCTCCCAAGGAGTGACTTGTAGTTTCAAGCTGGTGGCCTCGTTGTGTTTAGCAGTATAGAATACACTACATCACTAGGGCTTGAAATCAAGGAAAATGGACTCATGAAGGTTAAATTTTATATGGCAGTAGAGTTAAAGAAAGCAAGACCAAAAATGAACTCATGAGGGAGGTAATATGATTTTTTAAAACTTTTCCTCTAAAACTCTTAAACTTTGACATGAGGCTTGGAATCTTGGAAGGAGTCTCTATGATATCTTTTACCCATTCCCAAAGCACAATCAAATCAAACTCACTGCCGTCAAATCAATGCAGTGACCCTGTATGTGGTTTCTGAATCTGTAAACCTTAAAGGGGAGCCTCATTTTTTCCCATGGAGTGGCTGGGTGGTTGGAACTTGAAACCTTGCACTTAGCCGTCCAATGCCTAGAGTGTTTCTAGGACTCCATTTTCCCACTTCAGTAGGACACATTGGGCTGTTTGTTTTTAAATTGTAAGCCCTTTTTCAGGGACATTGGACTCATTTACCCTTACTATATAGACAATTCATAAAATGCTATGCTTGAATTGGGCAATAAGTGCTGAGCCACCTCGATCACTCTGACCATGTCAATGCAAAGGTTCAATTCTCCCCCAACCAATTTCAAAATGTCAAAATCTGGGGGGCAATTCAGATCTGATGGGGCCTTTATAGGTCACTCAAATCCCAAACCAAACTCACTATCAGCGTGTTAATTTTGACTCATGACAATCCTATAGAATAGAATACAAATGCCCCTGTGAGTTTCCGCCAAACTGTAACTCTTTAAAGGAGTGAACAGCATGGTCTTTCTTCTGCTAAGGAGCTCATGGATTTGGTCAGCAATCCAACATATACCTAACAGTGTCCCCAGGGTTCTTTTTTACCTTGGTTCTTGGTAAACCTTTCTAGTAGTAACTTCTCTCACTAGCCTACAAAGGTTTCTTAATTGCTCAAAACATGACAGAGATTCTTCCAGTACCCTCTTGATTTCTTTCTTCAACCCATTCATTCAAGCCACCACAGTCCTTCACCTGACAGTTTAACTTAGAGATTCTACCATGTTTATTCGAATCTACCCTTGGCTTGAAGTCCCTGGGTGGTGCAAATTGTTAGGATCCTTAGCTGCTTAGCAAAAGATTGGTACTGCCAATCTTTCTACAGGTATTTTGGAAGAAATACATTGTGATCTATGTCTGCAAAAGCAGCCATTAGAAAGCCTATGGAGCCCTGGATGAGTAGTCATTACAAGTTGGGCTGCAAACTGCAAGTTCAGCAGTGCAAGACCCTCACTTGCTCCAGAGGAGAATGATGATGCTTTCTACTCCATAAATAATAAGCTGCACAGCAGTTTTCTGTTATCCAAGTGAGTCACTGGAAGTCATAAATGACGTGATGGCAGTGAATTTGGTTCTTAGCATAGCTCTACCATAACACATAAGGGTCACCTTAAGTAAAACGTCAACTCAGTGACAACTCGTGGACCAGCTTGATCGTCACAGGTAATTTGCTACTTGTGTTACAAAGAAATAGGGCAATGACAACCATAACAACAATAATAGCTATACTAAATAAAGGTTTAGAGTACATTATAAACCCTAAACATAGGTGCTAGCCAAACTATATGTATTTTCTTGTTTAATTATCACAATAGCCCTGAAAGACAAACAAACAAAACGCATTAGGCATTTTTCCAATTACATAGGTAAGAAAACAGTCTTTAAAACCTTAAGATTTAATTCAGGTTGATAAAATGGTGGATTGGCCCAATAGCTATCTGATTTTATTATCCATAAACATTGGACTATATTGATTTTCATAAGCACAAGTGTAAAATATGTTAGGGCAAACTGAATGCTTAGTGATTTGTCAATGGCTGCTCTGCTAATAAGGGGCAATGTAGGATTTGTATTGAGATCTTAAAACCTCAATACCTAGGATCATTTCAAAAGATCCCAAGTCTACTTTTAGACAGAATATATAGAACTTGATGCCTTTTATTATGGGTTATCTAGATTTACAACATATTCATAACAAAGTGCATTTATGGCCCTCCTTTTGTGTTTGCTTGTTTGTTTTGTACATCTATATCCTTGGGAGGAAGTTATAGAAAATCCATGCCAGGGATATGGGGAAAATCGCTGAGTTATATGAACATTATTTGATCAGGATAGCATTATGGAAAAGGTAGACTGGTTTAAGAAGATTCATATGGAGAGAATGTTGAATTTAGAGAATTGACATAGTAGAATTTATGGGATTTTAAAGAGAAAAGAGATGGTGAGGAAGATGAAGAAGAGAAGCTGTGAAAAATTTTAATGTTAAGAGAATTTTCTGGACGCTAAACTAAATCAAGGGCTACAGTTGCTTGAAAACATGGATCCCAAGTTTGGTAAACAATCAAGTATTGCCACAAAACCCATAAAGAAAAAAAGAAAGATAGAAAAGGACCAGAAATCAACTTTCAATAATTTTCTGACTAGAAAAGATATCCCCATTTTCAGGACTGATCCAGCTGATGTGGAAGCTTCCACAAGTAGGTTTTAGTATCCTACTGACAGTATGCTGATGATATCCAGGTCTTCTTCACCATTGGAATATATTCTTTATTTACATACATTTTAATGTACATACTTATGTATTGAAAAATAACTGCAGATTCACATGTAATGTTTTCCATTCCAAGAACCAAATAAAGATCAACTTTATTTTATTTTTTCAAAACTTTATGTTACAAGGCAATCAAAATGAAAATAATTTAAAAATTGAGGCACTCAACTTATGCCGAGCTAATTTATGATGAATTATTGGAACAGAACCCCATAATAAACTGGAAACTATTAAATTAATTTACATGCATGGGTCTCCTGTAACTAATGATAGAATAGAAAAGGAGAAGATTGCTATCTTTCAAGATGGTTGTGTGGTATAATTGCTGGAGCAGGGTCTAAGGGGTAACGGGTACATTTCAATCACTGCTACTCTCTAATTTTGGTTAATGTTCCAAAAAGTAATACATTATTGGAGGGACGTTGTTCAAATTTGGGGGATCCCAAAGACAAAATAACATTTCTCATTTGTTATGTGAAATTTAGGGGAAGGGATGTTGGGTTTAGGAATAAGGTAAAGTAGTTCATCAGTTCACAAGGGATAGGGTTACATTCACTACTTAATCGAAAGACTAGCTTATACAAACACTATGAATTTCAATACCAATTTCTCAAGGTTCTGCTTAAAATACTTGCAACTCATGTACATATTCTTAGCAAAGTGCTAATACTGACAGTAGCAAATGATATCGCTTAAAATGCAAATGTCCTTTCCATTATAATTCCATTTTCTGTCACTCATGACTGTGCCAACCCTCCTGCATCATAGCTAAAATGCATCATTCTCCATTTGACCTCAGGCTCAAACTGACTCCCCCCCCTTTTCTAAAAGGAATTTGACAAAATTCCCCATTATCTATGTCTGAATCACTACCAAGGAAAGTGTGTAAAGTGGGGAGTGGGGAGGGAGTTCTTATTTTAAACCAGTAAGTGAAGAAAGTGAAAAGAAGATTTGTTAGAGTTTCTGTATTCGTAGGGGAGTGGGGGGGATAACTGCTACCTAAACTTTAAAACTCAAGATGATATACTTATCTGTGTGTGAAAAATTGACCAAGGATAAGTTATTAACATTTAAGCATGGCTTGCTGACCTAGCAGATAGCCTGTTCCTTAAATGGCAGTTATAAATGAAGAAGGCAAAAGACCTACAGGGCAAAGAATGTCATAAGAGACTAGAACAAGGAGTCAATTAATTCCTTTTCCCAAAGGATAAGATTTTGGCTTAGCCCCAGGGGTCCAATCCATTCTGGTTAGATGTGGTCTTGCTAGGTTCAGCTCTCATCAGCTCTTCATGGCCTTCTCTGTCATGTTCTATTCTTAACAAAGAGAATCCAAATACATTAACTCATCTATATAAGGACAGAAGCATCTATATTGTCAGTCCTTGATGACAAGTCTCAGTCATACCATCTATAATTGAATTCATATAATTGTTTCTCCAGGATAAATATGTTCAGCAATACATGTTTTGCTTTAAACATTAGAAGAAGACTATAGATAAATGTCTTCCTAACATTATTTTTTGTTTGGCCTGCTGGTTAGAAAAGTAATTCATTTTCATTTTTAAAGTGTGAAAAAATACAAAGGAATAAAATGAGAATTACCAATATCCATAATACAGTGAGATGAGACTATAGCATATATTCTTCCAGCCTTCTTTCTCTAAACAATAGCCTCACCCACACCCACCCAGTCTTCTTTGTCTGTCTGAATTGAGTGCCTCCACCTAGTCTTAGGATTTTATATACCATTCATGTGCTGATGACTCTCAAGCATACATATCCAGTCTGAAAGTCTTTTTGAGTTCTAATCTGTGCATACAAAGCCAATGCAATACTTTATTGCAGTCTCCAAGCTAGCTCCTCTTCCAGCATTTGCCATCTCACTAATGCATAATTTTATCTTCCACCCCAAAACTTGGATCCCTTTAATTCTCTCATATCTCATATACCAAGTGTCAGAAAATCTTAAGAATGTGTCTGTATTAGTAAGATAGAAACACCATCATCTGTTTTCCCTATTATTACAATCTTCTTTTAAACTGGTCTCTCTGTCTCTGACCTTGCTGAATTTAACTATTGTAAATGCTGTGACCAGAATGACTTTGTTAAGATGTAAATCAGAATTTTGCAATCTTCTGTCTTCTCTTTTACAAAAATAAGACCAAAGTCTTTACTAGCAGTTACCAGGTTCTCTATGATGTTGGTCTCTATGATCTCATCTTCTTTACATCTCTGACCAGACTCCCACCCTTGCTGTTTCTTGAATGCCCATGTCACACACACCCCTCAAGACCTCTGTTCTCAATGTTTGTTTCCTTTGCTGGGAATATTCTCTCCCTAGATATATTCTTGGCATGCTTCTTATATTCCTTCAGTGAAACTTTTTCTGACCTTTTCAGTTAAAAAAAATGACCATTCTTTTATGTCTTCTCTTCATCTTTATTACTCCATATTATATATTTTATTTATCTTGACAGTGATTTTTAAAGTTGCTAAATCCCCAGCATCTTGAGTACTGTTTGACACATGATGAATCTTGAGTAAATCTTTAAAGAATGGATAAAAACAGTGTCAATTGAGCATTCCCTAGGACATGTTCCAACTTTCAATGGTTATTAAAGTGACTATGCATCCTTCATGGGGTACCTGAGGGAAACCACCAGTTAGTATGAAAACTGGTGGTTTGAATGCACCCAGAAGCAGCTCTGCAGAAAGGATGAGAAATTAATTTCTGAAATGTCGCTGTCTTGAAGAGACAGCAGAGCAGTTCTACCCTTAGCACATAGCTTCCCCAGCAGGAAGATGCAACCCACCACAACTACTATCAAGCCTTTCAAGATCTGTTGACAGACTGCTTCACGAGAAGGTCTTCCCATTGAACTGCATGGTATTAAGGATTTTACTTGAGGTCAAGGTAAATATCCCCAACCCCCCAAAAAAAATCTCAAAAAGCAAATGCACTGTCATTGAGTTAGTTCTGACTCAGTACCCCATAGAACTATTCCTATTGGTTTCCAAAGCTGTGAACTATCTTGAGAGGCAAAAGCCTCACTGGTTCTCTTGGGGTTTGGACTGCCGAGCTTTCAGTTGGCAACCCAACAAAAACCCCAATAAAATCACCAGGGTTCTGGAACTGCTAAAAGGTTGTGTAAGAAGCACTGCATAATACCTCACACCCCACTCCCCGTCTGATTACTTCTAAAGAATGCATTGCTCTGCACATCTCAACGCAAACACACATGGACATCTGTTCCCATTTGATAGAAAGGCTCACAATTAGCCGTAATCATTTAGATGCCAAAGGGGCCTTGTGTGAGTAGTAACACTAACAGAAGTAAAGATTTTGTGAGAATAATTCTATTCATCACTTTTGCCTGACTGTTGTGTTAGTACAGGTGAATATTCCCTTTCAGAACACACATGTTTCTCTTAAAGTCCCATGAGTTGGATTTTCTTTCCATGACAATGGATTTTCTTTTTTTTAATTTAAATTTTATTTTTAATAAATCATTTTACTGAGGGCTCTTACTGCTCTTATAGCAATCCAGACATCGATTATACCAAGCACATTTCTACATATGTTGCCATCATTGTTTTCAAAATATTTTCTTTCTACTTGAGTTCTTGTTATCAGCTCTTCCTTTTTTCCCCTCCCTCCCCCAACCTCACACACTTGTAAGCCTTTGAGAAATTATAAATTATCATTACCTTTATATTGTACACTGTCCTCTGACCCTTATCCCATGTTTTTTTTTAAATTTTCATCCCTTGGGAGTGAGGTTATACATCTATTATTGGCATGGGTTCACCCTTTCTCCTTTTCTGCTCCAATTTTTCCGGTAAACTCGTGGTATTGTTACTCCAATTACTGTTGCTGAGGGTTTTATCTGTCCAGGATTCCATGGGTTGAGAGTTCTTATCCGTACTGGTGTACATGCTCTGGTCTAGATGTGCAAGGTAGAACTGGGGCCATGATAGGGGGAGAAAGAATTCAAGAACTAGAGGGGTATTGTATGTTAAATTGATGCTATGATGCAGTCTGATGGGCTTGTGCCTTCCTACAGATAGGCTTTGGGTCTCCACTCCAGCTCCCCTTGCTCCCATTGATATGATTGTATGTTTTTGGTCTTCTGATGTCTGATACCTGATTGTGAGCACCTCATGATTACAAGCTGGTGTGCTTCTTTCATGTGGATTTTGTTGCTTCCCCAATAGATGACCACTTGTTTTTCTTCCAGTCTTTAAGATCCTAGATGCTATATCTTTTAATAGTCAGGATCCATCAGCTTTTTTCACCACATTTGCTTATGTACCCATTTTTGTGTTCTGCAAACGTGTCGGGAAGATGAGCATCACAGAATGCTGGGTTATTAGAACAATGTATTCTTGCATTGAGGGAGTATTTGAATGGAGATCCAATGTCTGTCTGCTACATTAATACTTAAAATATAAATATATGCAAATGTACCTATTTCCCTGTCACTACATATAAATATATTTATATATGACCATGCCTATATTTTCACCCCATAAAGTTTTTTTGCCTCCTAGTTCTTTCCTGTTTCCTTTTACTTTCTTTCTGACCCACTCTCATTTGACCTTCGTTCGATTCTCAATAGTTCTCCTCAGCTACATTGTGCTTGGTCAAACCCCACAAGGCATTCTACACCCTACTTACCATCAATTTTAGATCACTTTCCTTGTTCCTGGGTTTCTTGTCTCTCCCCTTCCTGTTCCCAACCTGCCTTTCTCCCATGTTCCCACAGAATTGTCGGTCCAATTGTTTTCTTCTCAGGATTATTTATCCTGCCTATCTTATATACATATACATGGGGGAGATGAGTCTATCAATAGTATCAGGTCTGTCTGCTGACACTTATGAATGTTTTCTGATTGAGTTGGATGAGTTAAAAGCCCTGCACCCAAGTCAGGATTCCTGGGGACCTTCATTGCTTTGCTCCCCTTGCTGCTCTGTGGCATTCCCTTTGTGTTTTGCATGATGCTGGGGGTGTGCTGGGGTGTCAAACTGGGCACAATTCCCTCTCTGTGTCTCCAGTGTTGTCTCCTGTAGTGTGATGGGTCAATGAAGGAGCATCATGTCTCATGGCAGGGCTGACTCAACGGTCCTTTCTGTGCATTGCCTGCTCTAAGTAGGAATGTTATATGCAGGAATTGTTGGGCCATGGTGTGATTCTCTCTCTCTCCCTCTTTGTTTTCTGCAATGTGGTCTGGGCAGACCTGCTTGCTTTCCAGGCTGTATCATCAAGTGTTCTTCTCAATAGTGCATTCTTCTTGGGAGGGGGTCTATATAGCTGGAAGTACAGCAAGAGTCCATTCAGGTAAGCTCATGAAGTGCAATGGGGTAGAGGATAAGCTACATAATTCATAATGCCAGGTTGAGATCCAGGTACTTTGGGAGAGGTTAGACCCAACTCGGGAATGCATAGGGCCTCCAACTAAAAAGGAAGGGAAAAGAATGAATGAATGAATGAAAGAAAGCTGGATGGATGAAGGTTGTGAGGGAACAGGGCACTAATCCACACCCAGAAAGGGTATTGTTTATGTCTCCACAGGAAAGAGAGAGTGACTAGAGCTCTCACCAAGCCTTGAGAGCAATATACCAACACAGAGAACTAGCAGAGAGGATGATGGGGCCTGACCCAATCTGAGCTATGTTGACTCACCTCCCCAGAAGAATGCAATACAGGGAACAACACTGAAGATATTTCCCAGGGAGAGTGCTAGGTCTGTCCAGACAACAGGGGTGAAAACTAAGAGGGAGGGAGGGAAGGAGGGAGTGAGAGAACATTTAATCATGGCCAGCAAGCCCTGAGGAATACATTCCTGCTCCCTTTATTCAACATATGTTTCTCTTAAAGTCCCCCAAGATGGACAATTAATATCCCCAAATAGATTTGAATGTAAAAGAATCTTATTTAAAGCAACTCTTTAGGTTTGCTTTGGATCAGAATCAACTAGATAGTAGTGCATTTTTAAAATTTTATTGTTGGCATTTTAGTTTTCTGTGTGTTATCTATGGTATAAGTTTGGGTTTTGTTCTATTACATTTCCTGAAATCAAGGTGCATCTGCTTTAAGTTGAATGCAATCTAATTCAGTAGGATCAAGTGTAGCAGCTTGGGCATGTAGTATCCCTAACAATTGAGAGAGTGAAAGCTAAAGATATCATTTTTCAAACTCTGTATTTTCCAGGAAATTTAAAAATTAAATTAAAAAAATAAATGGAAGTATTGACATACATTGATCTGTACTTTCAACAATTTTTGTGATTATTTTAAAAATGCATTATAGAAAAGACACTGAACTTGAGGAACAAAACACCCAGTTTCACATATTGACTTTTTCATTTACTCATAACCTTTAAGGAATCCTGGGGTCATAGTTGTTGTTAATTGGGCTATTAATTACAAGGCTAACAGTTCTAACCTACTAGTTGCTCTGTGGGAGAGATATGAGGCTTTATGCTCCCGTAAAGATTTACAGTCTGAGAAACCCTGTGACTTATTTATTATCTGTCCATAGGATTGCTATGTGTCATGGTTCACTCAATGGCAGTGATTTTGACTTTGGTGTGGGGGAGTTCAATGTCCCAATTTACATAAAATACAGTGCTTACTGTTGAATTGATTCTATTATAGTGGCCTTGAAAGAGCAGAGTTTCCCCTAAGGCTTGCAAGGTTATAATCTTTGAAGAAAGAAGCCTGGTCACACAGCAGTTAGGCACTTGACTACTAATCAACTGGTAGGTGGTTCAAATCTCCAGCCAGTTTAAAGAAGAAAAGGCCATCTTCTCCCGTAAAGATATAAGACTAAGGATACTTGTGGGGCAGTTCAACCCTATCCTGTAGGGTTGTTATAAGTCAGAATCTGGACCAGCAGATCACAACATCTTTCTTCTGCTGAGCAGTAGCTGGATTGGAACCATCAGTCAATTGTTTCACAGTACAGTGCCTAACCACTGCACCAGCAATGCTCCTTCTCACCTTACAAAGTGGGGATAATAGCCTGTATCTTCCTCACAGGACTACCATAAAGTCTAAGAAGGAACGAGGTTTATGAAAGTTCTTCGCTATTCTGGATAGAAAATATTGTGATAGAAAAATATTGCAATTGAAAATACTTCCCATGCTATTTTATTTGCTCCAAGATGCCCTGAATTTGTGCCATTTCGCATTTCAGAGATTCGGTTAGGTTTGGAATAAACAAATAAAAATCTGGAGTGGTAAATTCTAAGGAATGGTAGTACAAATGATTTGTGGCAGGATGTAGGACTGAACCCTGGATTTCTAACCCCTACAGTGACTTGGGATCTCTGATAGAGTATGCTTAGTGCTTGTTAATCACAAGCTTTTCTACATTGCTGTCTGGTTTTCTTGTGTTCCAGGGAAAATTCTGTTATACTGCCAATTAATGAATGCAATTCATGCTCAAGACTTCACAATATTTTTATTTGAAAATAATCCTTTTTTGCATTTCTTTTTTTGTTTTTTTTTTTGGCGGGATGTATCACTGCTCTCCAGTGGTGGGAGTAGGAGGCCCAGCCCCACTGCTGGAATTGAACCTCCATCCCAGTGGGCCGCAGTCCCTTGCACAATCACTATGCCACCGGGGCTCAGTCCCCTTCTTTGCATTTCTTATTCAACTTAGTCAACTGGTTAACATTTACAATTCATATGAAATGCCATTGCACACAGGCATCTTGTTAAAGGACCATCTAAATGCTAAACTATACACATAGCAAAGCGATCTAACTTACACAACAAGATAACCTGATAAAATCATCAATACCATATTAAAATTTCCATTGACCTACTGATTTTATTGTAATAGGAGCAATCATCTGTGATTCTGCCCTTGGTGACTTCTCTAACCCTCTTCTTTCATTAATATTTTCCTAGTCTGGCAGAGAAATTGCCACCCTGGTCCCATGTCACATCTCCAATTTTGTAAGTAGCCTCTCTCCAATCAATTCATTTAATCAATGCTAATTTCAAAGCACTATGAACTTCTCACAAAATGGGCATACATGCTAACAAGATTTTTGATTACCAATTTAAAAACTTAGATTTCAATACCCAGGAGCCACATTTTCATTTAACAGTAGTGGTGTCCATCAGATTTAAATTGTATGAATCATTTCCTTAATCCTCATACTCAAAATATGCCTGGGAGGAGAATGTGAAAGGGATGGACATTTTGTAAATCACCATGATCATTCCCTTTATTCGATTAAGTAACTGCTTTTTTTTTAAAACATAAGGACACTTGTCTATTGCAGACAAGTGTATAGTGTCATTACACACTTACACAAGTGTATGTGTATAGTGGTCATTAATGGAGTCAACATGACAGGCAATCAGCAAAAAAAAAAAAAAAAGACAGTGGTCTTGCCGCAAATCTGCTCAGAACTTTCTTCTGTACCCTAAATCAATCATTTAACCTTCCATTCATCCACTGCTACCAGAGAGTATCCATAAACTGCCTTGAAAGAGCTCTAATTCTTGATTTCTTTTTTTGGGGGGAGGGGCATCACTGCCCTCTGGTGGTCGTGGGCGCTACCCAGCGCTGCTCGAGAGCTGCCGCTGGATTTGAACCACCAAGCACTCAACCACTTAAGCAGAAAAAAAAAACAAAAAAACAAAAAACGTCTTTTGGGGAAGAACACACCCATTGTAACTCACTGTCACACAGTCTGTTCTACAGACAGGGTAGAACTACCTCCGAGAGGGATCTTTCCACAAGCAGACTGCCAACTCTTTCACCCATGAAGTAGCTAATGGGTTTGAAGCATTTACAAGCACTTTAAATGCTCTTCCACTAGGTTTTCAGCTGGGGAAGCAAATACTCTTAAAACTGAAGCAGCATTAATAACAAGACAAGAGAAAGAAACAGAAATTGAAACAAAAGTGTCTAAATTTGCTAATGGCTAAAATTCTCTGGAAAAATACAGTATAAATACATGCTCATTAAGTGTCAATTATGCACATCTGCATATGCTTTATTTTCAAATGTCTCTAACCTAGCAAAGGGAAATGGTCTCTTGTATTAATATATTGAATCCATAGCTAGCAATTTCAAATGACCACACCACAGTCACATTGTTGTTACTTCTAGGCAAGACATTAGATCAAGTAAGGAAGAATCTGCAGCAAAAGCTACTGATCAAGGTTCTGCATTTAAATTTAAGGGAAAAAATCCACCAGAAAGCAAAATCAATTCCATTGTCCCAGTAACTTGGACATAAGCCACCCAGAAATGCAGGGACCAATAGAAAGGATGCAAAAGTTCTAAGCATGATTTGCACTGACCATAGAGTCACAATGTAGCTCAAATCCACTGTCTTCAAGTGAGGGTCTGTACGGGGCTTGATATTGACAAGAAATTGAGGGTTCTCTCTAGATATGGCTGAGTTTGGTATATAGTGTCTCCTCATATCTCTCACCGACTCTGTTTGGGTTTAACTGCTGGAGAAGATTCTCAATATGTATTTACTGAGACTTTACTTGGAGTTTAGCTCTGTGCGTAGCATGAAACAACCCACACATACACAAACATGCACAAATAAACAGAAAGTGTTGCTATCAAGTTATCCAGGTGATTTTAACATGGGTCAGAATAGAACTTTACTCCAAATAATTTTTAGTGCCTGAAGGTTTGGGAAAGTAAATAATTAGGACTTTCTTCTGAGGGAGCTCTGAGTAGACTCAAACTTGCAACCTTTCAGCTAGCATCCAAGCTTCACACCACCCAGGGAGATTCCATATCAAGGTTAACTTTCTAAAAATAAAACTTAGATGCTCTACTCAACACATGGGTACCAAGTCAATTCGATGCCATGGTAACTCTGTAAGACAGAGTAGAATGCTCCTGTGGGTTTCTGAGACTTCTTTAATTCTTTGCATGGGTAGACAGCCTTGTATTTGCCCTTTATAGAAGTGGGTGGTTTTGAACTATTATTCTTGTGGTTATCAGATCCATGAGCAACTCATTATGCCAACAGATTTCCTTTTTTAAGAACTTAAAATCTAATAAAAATCAATTATGCTCTGAGCAGAAAAAGAACTTGAATGAGAATAGAAGTAGTTTGGAATATTATCCCACATATGTGGAGTACATAACCAAAGGCATTGCTTAATCAAAGGGCACTTAACAAATGTTTTACTCTTGGTAGACTAGAAAAACAAATCCACAGAAACTCACATGTATGTAAGAGAGAGTTTTAGATACAAGGTAAGAGCACACTAAGAAAGCATCCCAACCCAGTTCTGTCTAAGCCTGACACTGATCTTCAATGTCCTCCTTAATCTCACAAAACACACACTCAATGACACTGAGTACAGGAGGAAAGTCAAATCAGTGAGTGTAAGCATCTCAGTGCTGACAGAGGTCTCCACAGGGCTGCTCCAGCACCCATGACTGCATGAGGGTTAGGCCCATGTGTCTTCTCCTTAAGTATGTCTCACAGGAAGTGGGGCTTGCCAGCTCTGTCAGGGAACTAGCTAAGGCAGCTGCAACCTGGTCTGACCATCAGAAAGCAACAGACCCAAGAAACTAGAAAGGTGTGGCACACGGAGCATATTTCTCTCTGCCCTTGGATTAATCTGACACCTGTTTATTAGCCAGTTTGGAACAATAAACCTTAACTATCTCAGCAAATGTAAATACACAAATATGAAGGAGTGGGATCCCAAACCCAAAGAACGATCACTTTGCTCTCCAGAGAAAAAACTGAAATATGCTTGGATACTGAGCACCATTTGAGTAAAACTGCATATACAAACAGAGGTTCATAACATACCTAACAAGCATCGCATCAAGCCAAATACTAAAATCTTCCTTAGATGGTTGCGTTCAAAATTAAATCATGTGATATGACTCAAATAGATCACTATTCTCGTCACAACTATTTAAGTGTTGAGAATGTGACATGCTAAGCATATCCCATGGCAGTTAAAGTATAACCACAGTTTCAAAAAAGGGGGATCGGGAACCCTAACATAATAAATGAATTGGCTATACTTATTCAATCATTAGTAATTCAAAAATTACATTTAAACGTCTATAAGAGTTTCTTTCCTACACATACACTACTACTACCACTATCACACAACAAAAAACAAAATAAAATACTTGCAACTGAACCAGTTGACATCAAGTCATATAGAAAAAGATAGAATGCTATCAAGGATTTCATTTTGCTTCACTTCACAATCAACACTTATGAAAGCGGCAGTGAAAAAAACAAAGAATATATTGCACTGGACAGAAATGCTGCAGAAAACTCCTTGGAAGTGTGAAATAGCAAAGATGCCACTTTCAGAACTAAGGTGTGCTTGACTAAGCCAAGGTGTTTTCAATCTCCTAATATATTTATGAATCACCACTTCTTTGTCAGTTCATCATATGCGGGTGAGTTGTGTGTAGCTGTGATACTGAAGGTTATGTCACTGGTATTTCAAATTTAAGCAAAATGAACAGGTATCAGCAGAATGGCCAGAATCAAAACAGATTATGAAGTAGGAATAAATAGGTTGCCTACTTCAGAAGAATTGGCCACAGAATGCCCTATTGTATAACTGTCAATTACTGAAGATGTAATGAACAGAAGCAGACAACTGGTAGAGATAGTGCCCAAAGATGAACCTCTTAGGTCAGAAGGCACTTAAAATATGATTGGGGTAGAACTGCCTTCTCAAAGTAAAGTTGACCATGATGATACCAATAGACTAAAGTCTGTGGGGGCAAAGTCTTTGGAACCTTCACTTGTTAACGGGACACAGCTCAACATGAGAACAAACAGCTGCAAACACCAATCAATAATTGGTACTTGGAATATACAATGTATAAATGTGGGAAAATTAAAAGCTGTCAAAAATGAAATGGGTCAAATAGAGATTGTTTTCTTAAGTGTTAGTGAGCTGAAATGGACTGGTGTTAGTCATTTTGGAACAGAAATCATGGTTTACTATGCAGGGAATGACATAACCAATGCATCTATTGCTGAAAAGGACATGTCAAGATCTATCTTGAGCTAGAAATCAGCTTGTGATAGAATTATATCTATCCACCTTCACAGAAACCCAATAAGTACAACTGTTATTCAAATTTATGCACCACCAACAAAAGCTAGTTATGAAGCAATTGAAAAATTCTACCATGCAAATTGAAATTCATTGATTATTATTGGTGACTGAAGTGCAAACATTGAAGGAAAGAAAGGTCATTGAAAAATATGGACTTGGTGAGAGGAATGAAGATGGAAATTGCAAGACCAGCAACTTGTACCTAGCAAGCACCTTTTCCAACTATACAAAGGTCACATACAGGTGGACTTCTCCATATAAAATAAAGAGAAATCAAATGGACTACATCCATAAAGAAGAGAAGATGGAGAAGCTCAGTAACAGCAGCTAAAGTCAGGCCAGCTCCCGACTGTGAAACACATCATCAATTGCTCATGTGTGGTGAGTTCTGGTTGGAAGGGTCCTGATGGTGTAGTGGTTACTTGTTTGACTGTTAGCCACACAATAAGCACCTCCAAACCACCAGCCTCTTTACCAAGGGAGAAAGAAGGGGGTTTCTACTCCCATGAACAGTTACTGAAAAAGAAACCATGAGGGGCAGTTATACCCCCATCTAATAGATTAACTGATCACAGTGAATTTGGTTTTTGTTTCATGTTTTAAGTTCAGATTGAAAATTTTAAAAAATTAAAACAAGTCCATAAAAACAAAAATATGATCTTGAGGCTATCCCACCAGAATTTCAAGAATACCTCAAGAATAGATATCTTGTACTAAACAGTAAGGGCAGAAGACTTTATGAGCTATGAGATTAAATCAAGACCATCACATATGAAAATAGCAAAGATAACTAAGAAGATAGGAAGAAAAGGAAATATCAAAGTGGCTGTCACAAGAGATTCAAATTTGCTCACATATTATAGAGTTGCTGGGGCAGAGATGATGATGTCAATGAGGTAAACAGAAAATTCCAAAAGCAGCTTGAGAAGATTAAGTAAAACATTAATATGAAATGTGTAAAGACCTAGAGTTATAAAACCACCACCACCACTACAACAAAAATGTGCAAAAATGTACTCAGCATAAAAACGGAAAGAGCTACTGAAAAAAATTAAGCTTAAGAGTTGCAACATTGAAAGATCCTATGGGAAAAATATTGAATGATGTAGGAAACATCAAAAGAAGATGAAAACAATACAGTCAATATGCCAAAAAAAACCCTAATTGATATTCAATGATTTCAGGAGAATACATATGTGCAGGAACCAAGATGAAAGAAGTCCAAGCTGCATAGAACATATTAGTCAAAAACTGGCTCCAGAAAGTGATGGAAGAAGTGAGATTGAAATGTCTCAAAAAAAAAAACTGATGAAGCACCAGAAGCACACACTAGTGTGTACCAAGAAAATTGGAAGAGAACTACTTGGTCAACTGACTGGAATAGATCTGTATCTGTGCCCATTCCAAAGAAAAGTAACTGAAGCAGAATGCTCAAACAATATTATCAATGTCACGCAAGCAAATATTTGCTGAAGTTCATCCAACAATAGTGTAGCAGTACATTGAGAGAGAGCTGCCAGAAGTTCAGGCCAGATTCAGAAGAGGATTTGCAACAAGGAACATCACTGCTGATATCAGATGGATCTTGGCTGCCAGCAGAGAATACCAGGAAGATATTTACTTATGTTTCCTTCACCATGTAAACTCATTTGACTGTGTGGATCATAACAAACCATGAATAACCTTGGGAATAATGGGAATTCCAGAACACCCAGTTGTGCTCACGTGGAACCTGTAACTGGATCGAGAGGCAGTTGTGTGTACAGAACAAGGGGATACTGTTTGGTTTAAATTTAGGAACAGGGGTGCCAGGGTATCCTTTCACTATATTTATTGAATCTGGATGCTGAGAAAATAATCAGAGAAAATAGATTACATGAAGAAGAATACAAGGCAGGGACTGGAGGAAGGTTTATTAATAACCTTGCTCGCTGAAAATAAGGATTTTGAGAATTTGCTATTGAGGGTCCACAATTGTAGCTTTCAGTTTGGGTTACTATTTGATGTAAAGAAACCCCCAAATCTTCACAAATGGATTAATAGGTAATCCTGATAAATGGAGAAAAGATTGAAGGTGTCAAAGATTTAATTGTGTTTCAATCCACGATCAATGCTCATGGAATCAACATTTGAGATTGCAAAAGTCTCATTCATTGCACCTGGATAAATTGGCACAAGATCTTTTTTATTTTAATTTATTTTATTTTTGCAAGACCTTTTTAAAGTGTTGTAAAGCAAACATATTACTTTGAGAAATAAGATATGCCTAACTGAAGCCATAATACCTTTTTTAAGTGTTGTAAAGCAAACATGTTACTTTGAGAACTAAGATATGCCTAACTGAAGCCATAATATTTCATTTGCTTCATATGTATGTGAAAGACAAACATTGAATAAAGTGAGACTGAAGGAAAACACTGACTGTTTATAAATAACATTAAAAGTACTACCAAAACGACAAACGACTCTGTCTTGAAAGTATGGTCAGAATGCGTCATAGAGGCAAGAATGGTAAACCTTCATCTTGCAGGCATTCAACATGCTATCAGGAGAGACCACTTCCTGGAATAGGACATGATTTTTGGCAAAGTACAGTGTCAGGGAAAATCAAGCATACAATGTGAGGATGGGCTTGGACTTTATATTAATAAAGCATCCCAAGCTAGTGCTGTCCAAGCCCCATCAGTCCAACATTTGTCCATATGTCTGACACCCATCTACAAAGTCCTCCTCAGTCTCACAAAACACAAACATTGATCCTGACTTCAGAAGGAAAGCTGAATCAGTGAGCACGTAAGCATCTCAGTGATGCTTACAGAAGTTTTCATGTAGCTTCTCCAGCACCAAGGCTGCGTGAGGGTAGGTCCTTGTTTCTTCTCCTCAGGGATGTGTCATAGGGAGTGAGCCTTGCCAGCTGAATCAGAGAACAAGAGACAAGACAGGCGAGTCTCCTAAAGTCATTTAGCTCTCTAATGACTTCAATCACACATGTGTTCATCAGCCAGCTCGGTACAATAAACCTTAACTATCACACCATACGACATAAAGAAGAATGTGACATCAGAATTGGAGGAAGGTTCATTAACAGAAATAAGTAGATGACACAGAGTAGTTTGCAGAAAATGAAAAAAGAATTGAAGTACTTGCTGATGAATATTTAAAAAATACGTTCTTTTGTATGAATTACACCTCAAACTAAAGAAAACAAAATTCCTCACAATGGCATTAAGAAGCAACATTATGATAAAGGGAGATCATATTAAGTTGCCAGATATATTATTTTACATGGAGCCTCAGTCAAGGTCAATGTAAGCAGCAGTTGAGAAATCAAGTGGCCTATTTTATTGGGAAACTTGCAGCAAAAGTCTTCTTTAAAGTTTTAAAAAGCAAAGATTTCACCTGGAACACTTGTGAGATTGACCCAAGTCACGGTATTTTCAATCACTTTATAGGCCTGCGAAAGCTTGTCAGTGAACAAAGATGACAAAAAAAGGATAGAGCATTGGTAAAGAATATTAAATATATCTACTCAGAATAATAACCAAATCTGTGTTGGAAGAAATCCAACCACAATGCACCTTGGATGTAAGAATGGTGAGCATTCATCTCATATACTTTGGACACGTTATCAAGAAGGACTAGTCCCCAAAGAACATGTTAACCCAAATCACTGCCATTGACTCAATTCTGACTCATAGTAACCCTATGTATGGTTTCAGAGTCTCTAATTATTTATAGGAGAAAATAGCTTCTTCTTTCTCCCATGAAGCTAGTTGTGGTATTGAACCACAGACCTTGCAGTAAAGAGAGAGAGAGAGATAGAGATAGATAGATGAGAGAAAAAGCGAGAGAGAGAGAGAGATATTCAATAGGATTAATTAGGACAGTGGATGCAATAATCAGGTTAAATATGGAATTTTCTGTGAGGATGGCATAGAATAGGGCAATGTTTTGTCCTATTGTATATACAGTAACAATGCTTTGTAACCAACTCAATATCATCTAACAATGGCAATTTATCAACAAACACTTTTAATGCTTTGCTTTCATTATTTCTCACACTTCCCAGAAATAATAAATACTATATGAACTCCTTAGCTCAATCTATAAATAGCCATGGAACTTTAAGTCTTGTATGTATAAACATATTTGTGGCCATCATGAATTCTATTTCTAATTATAGACAGTTCAGTTCTTCCCTGAGCTGTGTGTATGTTTAGGTCAATCCCATTTACAATTAATTGTGCACACTTGGAATTTGTTGGCAGGAGTTAGAGTCATGTAAGAGAACAATAATTTATTCAATAATCAAACCTACAGTCTGGATAGTGAGTTTTATAATGTTCTAAAACATGTTTTCTTCATGGACCCCTTCCATGACCCTACCATAACCCCTATCCTCCTCTATGCAAGATTAATCCTCTCTATTTATTCTTATAAAATGTTCTCATTTGTAATTATGTAATTACAATATTAATATGTATTGCTTCCCAACCGGATGGCAAACTCCCTGAAGGCAAAACAAAGGTATACTCTGTTATCACTAGCATTCTACCCAGGGTCTGGCCTATGGATTATACTTAATGAATATTTACTGAGGGAAATGTCCCTGAATAACGAGAAGCTTGGAAAAATATGCCTTCAGAACTCCATCTTATTGTTAGAGTAATTATTCCACCAGTTATTAAGGAATTCAACATTCTTTAAATTTTCAGTAGTGGTCAGAAACTGGTCTCTTTAGTTTGCTATTTTATAACTTTATACCCACGTAAATTATTGACACTAGAGTGGGCCTTGACCAAAAATGATATGTAGCTTACTTTTTCTCCTCAATATAAGGAATGTGAGACCCAGTGAGATATATAACTAACAAGAACATGCAACTAGTTGGTGCTGGCATAGCTGTGTATTTCTAAAACTATTTGGGTTTTCAAAATTTGTGGTAAGCACACAGAAACATTTTTAAAAGAAGAAAATGACCAAAGGAAACCAAATCATTACTATAGCCCACAGCAAGTTGTCACAAGATTATTTACAGTGTCAGATATCATTTTCATGCAAAGTTCAGGAGATTGTTAAGTGACTCTGGCTGTCTGATATTTCTGTAGTGGCTTCTAACATGAAAATGTGTAAGCCTAGCAGGTGCATGACCAAGTCAGGCACTCTTGTCTTTTGTTCAGAAGAAGCCTCCTTCTCTGAAGTAGCCTTTCTCATTGAATGCCCAGAAATAGCTTCCCAGAATGGGTTCCACTCCGCTAAAACATCTGCTTGTTGCTCCCCCTCCTGCCAGCAATACTGCACAGTCTTTGGCAATCCTCTGAAAACTCCTCTGAATTTGACTTGTGGGAGTGTTCTGGAGCTTCTCAAATGGAAACACATCCAAATTGTGATGATGCTCACATTGGCTTCTGTTTCTTCACAGGATCCCAAAATGGGAACACACAGAAAATTTTACAGAATAAGTGAATCAATCTGACATTGGCCCCCTCCAATTGCCCTTTGGCTTCTCTGCAAATCAAAGATTGAATAGACACCATTAATAACATCTATCCCAGTAAATGTAATCTCCATGACATCACTGCTATTAAAAGAAATGGTATCAAAAATAGCACAAAGTCTGACTATCAATAAGTCGTTTATTATTTGGATAAAATGAATGTGGCCTATGTCTGGAATCTGCAAAACACTTCATTTAGAATAGCACCCACACTGGTGAGCATGCCTCCAAGAAGAATATCACCCGCTTCTCAGAAGGATCCCTTATTTCAAAATCCTCTCAAGAATAATGTCTCCCATTGCCTTTTCCTAACCAGATAGCCATTTTGCCCATCAAGCTAGCTTTAAGCTTTTCTGAATAAATAACAAGTGAAGGGACCATAAAACACAAAACCCTGACAATCAAACACACAACCATTATGTTCATAACTAGCTATTCCTCTACCCTCTATCCATTTCTCAATTGTCTTTTTCCCCCTCAATTACCTTTTTACATATTCATTTTTAAATAAATAGGCTCATCAAATTTAGGAACTACTTAATATCAAGTAGGGTTTATTATTTAACTCATAGTTTCAGCAACATAAATTTGTTCCAAAAAAATTTAAAGGACTCAGATCCCCATTATTTTCCAAGATAGGAGTGACTCTTCTGGACCCATTTTACCCGCCAATTTGATTTTAAATTATATCAGCTCATTTTTTCCACACACATATCATGGAAAATTGACATGGAATGCAAATTTAGTAGAATTTTATATGTGAGTAAATGAAACTTTCAAACTCTAGTATCGCATTTGACATGCAATTTGACTTCATTCTTCATCAGCTTGTCAATTTTAGAGCTCAGATACATTGACTGTATATCAACCGGTTTGTGCAAACTGAAACACTCTGTGCCCTCAGGATGGTTGGAAGAGTATGTGTCAAGACCCTGTGGGGAAACAGATGGGCTAGGCAAGCAGGGCTAAACTGTGATCCAAAGGTAGATGGAAGAAGAGACACCATCAGGTGCAACCAGATATGCAAAGACCTCAGACAATTACATCTCTGCTGGTGGCATGATCTTTGGCCCTATCCTATTTACTCTATGTTCCTGAATAAATTATGCCTTCTCTGCATGCCTAACTTTAGTCTCCTGGAATACTAACACTGCTTCCTAGTCTTTCTGTATCTTCTACCCACTCACTCCAAATTATATCCTTACTGCTACATTCTTCTGGGACCCCATAATTGCTGTCAGATTTATGGATTTATTTTGGTGTTCTTTCAGGTTACCAAGCTGTTCTTGGCATTTCCAATGTTTCTTCCACTTCTAGAATTGTACAACCCTCTATGGGTACTGAGATCTTCCTCACTTGTCCACTACTTACTAGATCTCAAATGTGTTACCGGTAATTATTTACCACGGCCTAACAAACCATCATCTGTTATGTTGGCAGATGTAGTACCATCTTGTCTCTGCTGGATGAAGTAATTCAGCTGGTAACTCAACTGAGAATTGAAGGATAAACTTTGAAGATGAACTGCAAAGTAGGTGCTACAATTTCACCCAGAGCTGTGAACCAGGGTCCTTGATTCTGTTCCTTGTGGGCTTTCACATGGACTGCTTTGGTTTTCTCACAGCATGGTGGCTAGGTTATAAAAGTGAGCACACGTTTCTTCAGGAAGAGTACAATGTCACTTTTACTACATTCTATTGCTCAAGCAGTTATAGGACCCAGATTCAAGGGAAAGGGACATAAACCTCAATCTCTTAGTGGATGTAATGTCTAAAATTGGTAGGACCACGTTTTTAAAAACACCACATACATGAAGGCACAAGTTATTTATCTCTAAATCTCAATATTTTTATTTTGAATAGTATTAAATCAATACACCCAGAATTCTTTTTTTTAATCTGTTTCATCTCCTCTCATACATTTTCTTCAAATCTTAGCTCAGTTAGAATGATCTTTTAAGAATGTGGACTTTTCCCCTCTAACATTCTTTGCCATGAGCATGGGTTACACCTTGATCCCATAACATTCTTCCATGTAATGAAACACCTTCTTATTCAACACCTTCCAGTCCACCTCTATTCTGTGATGATCACATAGTCACCAACTGTAAATGAAAGCATTTCTGAACCATCTACCACATGCAGAGGCTTATTCTAGAAATATATTGATTAGTTACTAAGCTCTATAGAATCATTTCCATGAAAAAAAACACAAGACACAGGGGTGGAGGGTCCAGGACCCCATATGTGTGTTATCTTAAGCAAACTCACTGACCTTCCAAGATCTATTGAATTTTGGAATCAATAACCATCTCAGTCTTTTCAAAAGCATTAGTTAAAAAGTAATATATCATATTAGATTTATGAAAATTATTTAAAAATATGTTTAAGGAGATGAACCTTGCACAAATGAATTGATCATATAAGGACACTCCATCCACAGTGGATTTGTTTTAGAGTTTGAATATTTCCCATTCCTCCCCTCCCCCTTAGGAATTTTCAATATGCTCTTTCATGCCTAGAATGACTCTTCCCAGGTTGATTATGACTCAAGCTCCAGAACTCAGCTTAATTTCCATGTCCTTATGCGGTATTCCCTGACTCGCCATCCCCCTTATGTCCAGCCAGATTTTTCACTCTATTTGGCCTTTTTTTTTACCCATTCTCTTATAAAACAGGCTCCCAAATGTATTTATCCAACCATGCGCTTTTCAGGGAAAACACTCAGTGCCCACTGGCAGATAAAACCTTTTATACAGTAGCTCCTAATCCAAAATGAAGTGTTGGCATCCTTTTATTTCCTTTTATGCACCCTTCTCCCTATCATTTCAACATTCCACTGGGGACTGTATCATCCACTTTTGGAAACACTGTCTTAGATCCCCATTATTTTACTTCAGAGGAGCTATTGGTTATAACTTACATGGTATAGGCATTGTCTGAGTCTGTGTATCATGATTTTCAGATACTCAAGGAAGTAACCCAACCAGAAAGCAGAGTGTAGACAAAAGGATGGGGGGGAAAGGATGGGAAGTATGAAAGTAAGGAGGGAAGAAAATAATAGTAATAGACAATTAAAGGCACAATTCGTATTACAGGAATATAAAGACAAGGAAATTGCCGTGATTTAACATTCTTAATCCATTGTATTCAAATTGCCTCCTATGCATATGAAAATTGGGCAATGAATACAGAAGACTGAAAAAAAAGTGATGCATTGAACTATGATACTGGCGCAGAGAGCAACATGACATCCAAAGGAACAAACATCTGTCTTGGAAGAATTACAACTAGAATGCTCCTTTGAGGCAAGGATATGAAAACATCTGTGTCATGTAATTTGGATATGTTATCAAGAGAGGTCAGTCAATATGTAGAGAAGGACATCATCCTTGGCAAAATGGTGGTGCAGAGGTAAAAGAGGAAGGCCCTTAATAAAAGCATTGACAAAGTCGCTGCACCAACGGATGCAAACAGAGGAACAATTGTGAGGATGGTGCAAGACAAGGCAGTGTTTCCTCCTGTTGCGCACTAAGAGTCGAGAACAATTCAATTGCACCTACCTACCAATCATTTTCCAAGGAAGTCTCTATGAAGAAAATAAAAATTGAATGAGGCCTTGAAAAAAAGATTTATCTCAGGGTTGGGTGTGGAAGGAGAAAGCACATTGAGAACATTCCAGAAAAGGGAGAAGGGGGAGACATAAGGGAAATAACAATAATATTTATTTGGTAGTGGGAATGATAACCATCATTTTACTTACATAAATACATACATACATCTATTTAATCTTCATGCCACCCAATAGATATTATTGTTCTTTTTTATGATTGTAAAATAAGGAAAGCATCATTTCATGTGCATGGAGTTAACACTTCATTCCTAATACATTTATAGTATTTATCCAATTGATCAATGTGAACTAAAAAACAATATAACAAATATGTATGGAGAAGTTATTATGTGCTAAATACCAAGCACAGTGCAAGAGAACTATCCATCCGATGCCTAAAAGTACTCCAGTTATCTTTGAGAATATAACACAGCTTTTAATGAAAGACTCCTCCCTACCTATATATTTCAAAAAGTTTGCACACATCTACACTATTAAGTCAGCCAAGTCATTTAGCCTAATCTTTATTTCTATGTATTCCCCGTGTGATACTAAAGAATTGCCTTGTTTGGGGTTTCCTTTTTTCAAAAAAAAAGATTTTGTTTAGTCTGAAAACACTAAAATTATCATTAATATACTGAAGCTCTATTTGCAGTATTTTACAAACCTCAAACAGCTGTGACTTTTGTTAAAAGCTTTATTCTTTCCATTAATATTTGTACCTGATTAAACTTCAATACAGGTGCACATGGCTTGATAATCACACTTTTATATTTTGCATGCAGATTAGTGGCAAGGGAATTTGCATAAATTTGTTATGCACTGCTGCAAAAATGAATGCTCAAGCAACTTTTATTTTTATCTAATCAAATCACTGCTTAATGAAAAACGACTGACTGCTTTCAGAGGTGCACTGAGCTATACTCTGGGGATGAGGGCATTTACAATTCAGTCGGGGGGAAGAGGGGAGGGAAAGGTGGAGCTTGGGGGGGGTGTTCCCTGCAGACATTTGACTCCAATACTAGTACTAAATTACTAGTGAAAACTCAGCCCTGCAAAATCAATCTGAACTGCTCTGCTCTATTCAGTGGAATGTATATGTGTGTATAGATAGATAGATGATAGATGGTAGATAGATAGATAGATAGATAGATGATAGATAGAACCCATTTACAGAATAGACCATGTAAAAGAAAGTCAAAGGGGGTCTGTTGCAGGTACATCAAATGTCAAATATACTCATAACCCACAAAAAAACTTAATAATCACACTCTGTCCAAATTATATGAGTTTTAGTAAAAAGGAATGGAAAGACTAGAGCCAGTGGTTCTCAATCTTCCTAATGCTGTGGCCCTTCAGTACAGTTCCTCATGTTGTGGTGAGCCCCCAACCATAAAATTATTCTCATTGCTACTTCATAACTATTATTTTGCCACTGTTATGAATCAGGCGACCCTGTGAAAGGGTCTTTCAACCCCCAAAGGGGTCATAACTCCCAAGTTGAGAACCACTGTGCTAGAGGGAAAGGAACACTTTATTTTTCATATTCTTTCTGATCCATGCAGCTTTACACATAAAACTTTCTTAAGGAGCATTGTTCTACAAGAATAAAAAGTGACTGCACAGCATACGTAACTCCACTCTGCACATCTACACTACATTTGAAGTAATTTCACATACTTATGCAGCATTGATAACCCACCTACATCCAAGGAGATTCTGAGATTAATTATAATGACAAAATTTAGATAGCTAACAATTAATGAAAGTGATTGTCATACAAGGTTGCTGGTGTTAATAGAAATGCATATATACTCGAGTATAAGCTGACCTGAATATCCACTGAGGCACCTAATGTTATCATGAAAACTGCATTAAAAATACGCTGAAAGAATATAAAAATGCGCTGAAAATCTCAGCTTATACTTGAGTGTATAGAGCAGTAAGTGTTCATTAAAATTAACAACATAAAGTATACTGTGAATTGCCTGGCTCAGATACTAGACCCTCCTATTTGTAGAATTAATGAATGAATAAACATTGGATAAACAAATAGAATTATGCTTAGGCTCACAGCTAGTCTGAGCAATAAATTGTTTTACAGTTGGAAACACACAAAAAGATGAGCAGCTTGATGAAGTCATACAGGAGAGGTTAATCTACTCTCCTTTGAGAAGTCTACAGTGCTTCCAGCATGGTTCCATCCTTCCAACCCATTGTGTAGCTAGTTCATCCAGAAGGGTAGTGACCTTATGGGGCGAAGTCAAGTTTCCAAGACTGTGCTTTTTCATGAAGTGGTTCTCCCACAGAGAACTGATGGCTTTGAAGAGCCCTGAACTGCTGCACCAATTAGGGCTTCCAAGGAGATTTGAGATAACATTTCTTTGAGTTCAAGAATCATTTTGAAAAAAATTCTCAAAACAAATTTTCATAAAATATTGAAATGCATCCAAATCCAGCAGCAATTCACAATATTCTTCTCTCTTAAAATAGTCATTCGTACTATACCCTTCCCCCCCAAAGATCAAGATTGCTTAAAATATATTCAGACCACATTTACCTCATCAACATTTATTTATTTTTTTTATTTTTTGGGGGGGCATCACTGCCCTCTGGTGGTTGTGGGAACTACCCAATGCTGCTCCTGAGAGCCGCCACTGGATTTGAACCGCCAAGCCCGTGGGCTGCAGTTCCGCACTCAACCACTTACGCCACCAGGGCTCAGCCCCTCATCAACATTTATTAATGCCACATCCTCCCTGACCCCATCTCCACTTCACTCACCAGTCCTTTATGTACAGCAAACTTAATTATCCATTCATCATCTCACACTCTTATTCCCAACCCAAAGCTATTCCTCTATCGCAAGAACCACGCCCTTGATGAGCAGTGAGTTTAACTTGCTATGTGCCTGCAAAGAGATGTTTATGAAGCTAAAGTTGATTTGTGTGACACAGATTTGGATTCTTTGCGGGACTCTTCAGTCTGAATGCATGTCTCTGAATCTCTGTCAGGCATCTTAAAAATAAGTGGCCTGGGCTTCAGAGGCAGCAGGCCAGAGGTGACACCAACTTGACTGCTAACTTTGCACTCGATTGCTAACTTTAAAGTTGATGCTTCGATACACACAAGAAGTATCTTTCTAAATACGACAGCCAACCAGACCCTATGAAAGCAGTCCCACTCTGTAACACATGAGCTCTCCATGAGCAGGAGGCAAAGAAACAGCAGCAACGGAGAAGAGAGCATCATTTGACCGGTGGGTAAAAGCATACATTCTATTCCACAAGTTCTACTGCAAGGAGGTCTGGGTTTTTATCTTTATATGAAGAGACTCGGCATGCATACCGCATTTGCCCAAGATTTTCATTTGCCCTCTATTTTCAAGTCCAAGTAAGCTAACAGCAAGATCCTTTGGTGCCTTGGGCTGAAGGAAACCTCAGAGGCCATTAAGTTTCCCCCAAGCAAAGAAAAGTAGCTAATGACCAGAGGGACTCTCTTGTAATCCTAACATTTTTTGTGCTGGGTGGCCAGAGAACATTTGACATTTCTCTGGATGAATGATGATTTTTAATTTTTAAGTGGTCCTTATTATAAGTCAAAGTGTTTAGTTCCCGTCTATTGTTAGACTGTGGTTTGCAAGCAGAGGGAGGTGCACTCCGAGTTTGCAAAATGTTCTTTAAAAGGCTCTCTAAACAAATCTCAATTACTTTGTATGAGAATGATGAAAATGTAAAAACAGATTTTTGGTATCCAAATCTGAAGAGGCAGACACAAATCTGAAGGAAACAAGTGGCCTCAAAGAGGGAACATAAGAGCAATTAGAACTTTGAAAGATGTATCACTGCATCGTTAAGAAGCCAGAAAAGAGGCATCCACAGTAAACACAGTCCCCCAAATGGAGAAGGAATACACATACACAACTCATTGCATTTCAAGGTTAATTAAATCCTCTAATGAACCATACCAGACACTATTCAACCTTTTTAATTGGTCTCCGGCATAATTCTGAGCAGTAAGTAGTTAGTTTATACTGTGGTTTCTATAAAAAATGTAAGCAACAGCAGGCATTTAAACCAGTATATCCCAAGCAGATTAGTTGAATTCAAAATAAATAATACAACTGCCATTGAAATGTTTTAAAGTGAAGTGTCAATATTTGGTTTTGAACAGGAATGGTTGTTTCTGCATTCCTTACTTGACTTTGACATCTAAAAGTGAATCCTCCAGCCACATTGTTTAGCCGAATCAAAAAGAGATTCGCCTTCCTTTCATGAAGACTTTGTCACCATGGCCAAAAGTCTTGGTGTGTGTGTGTGTGTGTGTGTGTGTGTGTGTGTGTGTGTGTGTTTGGGGGAGGGTGTTGGGGGGGTGATGGTAGACTCAGTTCTGCATCAACAATGTGGAGATAGAATGCTGACGACATACTCTGAAGCATTGAGCACGTTAAGCTGAATCTATGTCTCTGAAATGTTTAAAGTCAGCTAATACCTCAAAGTGCTAAATAACCTGAGTTGCTATTTAAGAAGCTCTAAATTATTAATGTTTTCTAACTCTGGACTTGGCACTGCTATAAAATGAACATTTACTGAGTAACTAGGATGAGCAAACAATGTTTTACAGTGAAATTCCAAATCAAATAGTGGAGATCCTTGCCCTGGAGACCTTTCCAGTTGACCACAGGGATATAATGAAGTTGTATTTACACAAACACATGCAACCTTTATACAGGGAAGTGCACCAATTCTCTAAGAGGCCTTGCGCTTTTTCTCTCCTTGAGGCCACTAAAGCCTCCCATGGTTATTTACTCCATATTGGATCCCAAATGTGAGGTCAGTAAAAGCCCCGGGGAAGCTCCAGCAAGCACTTCCAAATGCTTATAAAGCAAGAAGAATGTTTCTTAAAAATAGTTGGCCCTGTGTCTCTTCAAATAATATGATCATAGCCCATCACTTAACAAGAAGAAACATGGAGCATATAGGTTATGTGGACATCAGACTCTGAAGTTTAGGTAACATTTTTAATCAGAAAGAACTGATCATTGTTTGGTCCCTTCACCCACCCTGACTGTTACCCTGTGCCTACAATTTAGTTCAAAGATCTGTATTTAGTGACTGGGAGCCCGAAAAACTCTGGGTAATATGAGAAAATTACTTCTTACTAGTTCCTACTGATTGACTCAGTAGATCAAAATAGCTATGTAAAGGGTCATTAAATACAGTTTTTATAGGCTCCCACTATTTTTCTGCCATATTATTCCATTACATAGAAGTGATTTTTCTCAAACTAGATAACTGAGGCTTCTAACTACAGTATGTTAGGGTTGTACTTATAACAGAATAATTTAATCATTAGTTCATGGATTTGCTAAGTGCCTTCATTTTCAGTGCTAAAAAAATTAAATACAAATTCTTCTGGATTTTATTCTTTATCTTCCTGCTGACACCTTTGTTTTCCTTCCTAAATCCGACTGCCATAAAAATGAAGAGAATCCTTTTGTGACAATCTAGCAAATTACACAAAATTTAATTTGCAGGTAGTAATGTAGATGAACAGGGAGACTAGAATGGTGGCTACATTTCATAACTCAATATACTATTTTTTAAATGAGATTGCTAACTGGATAGCTAAAACAGGTACCTTTCCATCTAAAAAAATGAAGACTATTAATCCAAATAGAAATACTCATCAACCTATGCAGTAAATTTATTCCAGAAAATTTGAATCTAAACTGAATTTTGTAAATTGAATCATTTCCCCAATGATTTACATTACAGTATCAAAGATGATTTGTTTACATTTCAGGACTAGGCTTGGCAGTAGCATATAGCACTTTGGCCTATTTTTTCTCCCCCACCATTTTCTGTCAATTACAGACATGTAAAGTGATAAATGCACAAGAGAAATTCCAATTTAAAGACAATCCATGGAGAATTCTTTCCAACAAAGTGAAGAAGTCTTTAGTAATGTGAATAATTGCTCTGTACTTGATCTGTCTGATAAGTTTGGCTTTTATTATAATGGTTTTCATAAAGGCAAAGATATATGTAAGGTAAGCATAAGCATCCTTTTCATACACTGAAACCAGGAAATCCACTTGGGAGCACACTGGCTTCAAAACAGTAGAAGTGATTTTTTTCATGCAGATTTGATTTTTAGAGAGTTATGCACAAGGGCATTCCACTGGACACTGCAGTTTGATAACCCTAGAGTCACCACTGCAGATGTCTACGTTAACACAAGGTTTGAAGTGAAACAGATGGCTAGGAAACACTCACTGAGATTGTCTAACGATTTTCAAAGGTAGAACAGCAAGTAGCTGTTATGTATAAATGATGTTCACCATATGGCAAAGCATGATTGAATACTTTAATAAAAATCAAGTTATTATTGTTAGATTGAATAAATGAAATGCCAATTAAAAAAAAAAACTAAAAGTAGAGTTGGGTGTCCCTGATAAATAAGGGACTATGTTTGGAGCAGTAACTCTAAACGAACGTGTAAAAGAAAGGAAAGTAGATAGATGATGTGAGTCTCCTTAATATAGACATCTCTAGTTTCTCAAATACAAATCCCACTTCCATTAAAACCCAATAAAATTACACTTAGAGCAATAAATCTGACACATGCCTAGGCACATGAAATAAAACGTAATATGAACATAACATAAAAGAAACTTTGTGTTCTAAAATTTGAGGTCCCAAATAAGTTGAAAACCCTCACCATACAAATCCAGTTCATATTCCACAGGAAATGAAGACACTAAAAGCCAGATTCTGATCAGAAAATCATCGTATACCCAATTACATTCCCACCTAATACATGAATGTACAAAGAGGATGTTTATGTCTCTTTCTCTAGCTTACAATGGTAGATAGGTAAGGATAAAGCAAGTGGTTATTGGTTCTCTTGGTCAACAGAGAGGAGAACTATAGATGTCCCAAGCAGACATTTACCATTTGCTTTATGCTAATCCCCAAAGCCACCAAAATATAGTCAATTCTGACTCACAATAGCCATGTAGGATAGAGAAGAACTGTTCTCACAGGCTTTCCAAGCCTGTGACTTTTTAATGGAAGCAGACAGACTGTCACAGTTTTCTCCCAAAAAGTGAGGAGTGGCATTAAGCCACTAACTCTCTTGGTTAGCAACTGAGTGCTTGTGGCAGTCATGTGCTTATGCTAATTTTATGGTTGAAATGTAGGGGTGGAGTCTAGCCTGTTAATCTGAAGATAGTCATTGAGTAGCCAATGAGGCGTCTACGTGGGCATGGCTTTCTCCTGAGACTTCTGGGAAATCTCGCGATATTTCCCTCATGAAGATGAGACGCTATCTCCCTAGTTATTGGGAGTTAGTCTTAGCGACGATGAATCACAGAGAAGACAAGATGGCAGTGTCTGAGGAGCTGGAGAAGAAGCCACACGGCTTTGCCCTGATGGAGCCAGACCTCTGAAGCTAGGGCGGCCACAACGAGACCTCTGTCAGCGAAGAGTTGCTTCTGTTGTCGATAGACCCTGAACCCTAGAAGCAAGGAGCCATATGGAGACCCTTGCCAGTGCCGGGATTCTGTACCCACTGACCTGTGACTTCATGAGTCGGAAAGAGACTTTGTAGACTGATTTTGGGCATATGTGTTAATATCAGACTTAAGACTTTGAACTGGACTAGGCTCAATGTCTTGTTCCTCTTGTATATAAACCCTTTCCTTATATCTATATGCTTGTATATGAAATTTGTTCCTCTAGCCTACCCGGACTGACACAGTGCTTAACTATGATGCCCCCTGAACTCTTTCTGTGTATGGTTATTGCAAACAATCTCCTGCATCACTTCTTGGAATGCCTCCATCCAACAGGCTCAACAGGAAAGTTCCTCACCACTGGATCTTGCCACAGTTCATTATTAATCATGGCAGAAGTCAGTGGTGTTCAATTAAGTGGTCTAATTCAATACAGAACACTCTACAACAACAGGTGGTCCACAATCTGAGAAAATTCAATACATAAATATCTAAGTATAGGAGAAAGAAAATAATATTGTGATAATGATGAAAATGATTACTTAATATAGTCATGTTTTGACTATTTATGGGTCACATAGTAGAAAGCTATAACCTTAGGGGATAACCCACAGGCAGGTAAAATGCTAATTTTGGTCCCCCAAAATATTTGCAATATTCTCTCTCTCTCAGAAATAGAAATAACTCTCCATGTTCCAGCTCAACTCCCTCCACATAAAAGTTCAAGCCTCCTTAGGCAATTATCTGTACAATCTAGAGCTCTTTCAATTTGAAGCTCTGTCAACATCTCTAAGAGTAAAACCACTGCTCCTGACACTTAAGACTAATCTGGGAATATTTCAAAAGTCCTGATTCTCAGATCACAACTCATCCTCAATAAAATCTGAATATCTAGGAGAGGGGTTACTGTTATTGATATAATGACTAATAGAAATGAGTATTGGGAAGTGAAAATAGAGAATTTGCACACTACTTGCCTTCAGACATTAAATTAGGATTCAAATGGGTTAGGGCACACCTACAAAGAAGGCTCTAAAATGATAAGCTTCACCTAGTGTCTTAAGTGCTCAGGACATTTGAATGTGAAGAGATTTGCCAAGGAGGCTGTTGACAGATTGAAGAACAGTGGAATTCCTTGAATTTTGAAGTAGTGGTTTGAGGCTGGAAAAATTAAAAACATGGACTCTCTGCTCTAGGAATTAACAGTTAAAAGTAATCTGTGGGCATGTTGAAATCTGTGCTTGTTGAATAAAGTGAGAGAAATGCAGCAATAAAGAGACTGATTGAGTCTGGTCACTGAGACCCTTGGACCTGGTTCAAAGGGACTAGAGAAGAAAGCAAGAGCAAATTTGACTGGTTAGAAGTCCATAACCTGGAACTAGAGGGCTAAGCTGGTTGAGAATCTGTGATGGGGTCAGAGGTCAAAGGCAAGGCTGCCAATGGGCACCCTGTTGAGGCTGAGACATGCCATATTCCGTTTATCAGAACCAACCAGAAGAGAAATTTTTTGAGCCTGTAAACTAGGGCATATTGCTGCTGACTTTATGGATGGTCTGTCTTGATTTGACTTTGTTTATGGATGCTGAATTCACAAGTTTCCAACTCTAAAGAAAATTCCTTCACATCAAAAAATAAGATTATTTCCTCAGAGCACTGGTTTGATGTGAGTGGGCAGTGTAAGAATTGGATATGCAAAATTGGGAGGATAAAGGCATGAAGTGACTAGTTTACAAACTTTCATAAGGTAGGGACTATATTCAAAGGATTAAAGAAGTGTGGTACAGGTGTTCACTTAACTGCAATTGTTAATCATAGATTATAGTTTTGTTCACTTATAGAATATTATTTTCAACTGAGGACGGCATATGTTGAATTGTATGCTTTTTATTTTTATCCTGCTTGATACAGAATTTATTATTATTTTGTTACAGTTATGTATGGATAAAGAGTTGTGTAAGCACCAAAGTGGGACACTAAGGGTATGCAACAAAATGGTAAGGGGAGCAGAGCAATGAAGTCCCCAGGAAATACCAAAAATAGACTGTGGAGACAGGGTGTGGCACCACATTAGACTTGACCAGAAAACAGTCCTCAAGAGACCTTAAACTATCCTTAGGCTTTTATTTACCCCCCTGGTTTTGTTGTTGTTTTGTTCAGTTTAGTTGTTTTGTTTTGCTCTGCCTTGTTTTTGTGTTAATTATTGACTCTGCATATCTATCTGTATAAGATAAGTGGGATAAACAATCTAGAGAAGAAAACAATGGGATGATGGTTCTGAGAGTACCTGGGAGAAGGGGGAGGACTGGGCTTAGGACGTGGGTGTTAAAAAACTCAGGGCCAAGGGCACAACACATGATCTAAAATTGATGCAGAGGAAGGTGTAAGAAGTGTGGTAGAGTTTGATGAAGATCAATGTAACTGAGAGGAATTACTGAAACATGAATGAAGGCTGAGCATGATAGTGGGACAAGAGGAAAGTAAAAGGAAATAGAGGAAAGAACTACAAGGCAAGGGCTTAGATACAGGCTTAAATACAGACTTGTACATATGTAAACATATTTATACATTACGATAGGGAACTAGGTCTTTGTACATATATTTATAGATTTTGTATTAACGTAGCAGACAGACATTGGGCCTCTATTCAAATACTCTGTATTGAAATAAACACACTTTTTTTCTAATAGCCTGGCATTCTGTGATACTCACTTTCCCTGACACGATTGCTGAAGACAACATGTGTGCATAAGCAAATGTGATGAAGAAAACTGATGGTGCCTGGCTACTAAAAGATATGTACGCTGGGTCTTAATAGCTAGAAGATAAAAAAGGAGCCATCTATCTGAGAAGCAACAAAGTCCACATGGAAGAAGCAAACCAGTCTGTGAGATCATGAGGTGTCGATGGGATCAGGTATCAGGCATCAAAGACCCAGAACAAGAAATACTATCTTGTGAATGAGGGGGATTGCAGAGTGGAGACACAAAGCCCATCTGTAGACAATTGGACATACTCTTACAAAAGGATCCATAAGGAAGAGACGAGCCCCTCAGGGTGCAGAATAGCGCCATTGAAACAGATAATGCTCCTCTAGTTCTTTAAAGCCTCCCCTCCCCCACTATCATGACCCCAATTCTACTTTACAAATTGAGCTAGATCAGAGTACGTACACAGGTAAAGATAAGAGCTGGAAACAAAGGGAATCCAGGATAGCCAAACACCTCAGGATCAATACTGAGAGTAGATACCCAGACAGTAAGGGTAAGATGGGGGGGGAGGGGCAACTGATGGCAATAATCTACACATAACCCCCTCTGTCGGGGATGAACAACAGAAGAATTGGTGATGGAAGACATCGATCAGTGTTAGACATGAAAAAATAATACTAATTTATAAATTATCAAGGGTCCATGAGGGAGGGATGGTGAGCAATAGAGGGAAAAATGAGAAGCTGATACCGATGGCTCCAGTAGAAAGAAAATGTTCTGAAAATGGCAACAAGTGTACAAATGTGCTTGGCATAACAGATGTATATATAGAATGTGATAAGACTTATACAAGCCCCCAATTAAATTAACTAAATAAAAATAAGTGAGTTGTGTAAAACTGTTAAGTTGACAGATACATAAACTGTCAATTTTTGAAGTGGTAGAGTCTAGCTTGTCAATCAGGTCACAGTCAATGAGTCTTCTGTATGGGCATAGTCTTCTCCTAAGGATTCTCAGAACTCCTGTCTTCCTCTCTGAAGTCCAAACACATACTCTCTCTAATGCGTATCCCTGTTGACATGCCACATGGTGCTATGCTAATAGTCAGAGCCTGGAAGCTGGAGGAGCCATGTGGAGATCCACCACAAGACTATGCATCCACTGACTAGTGATTTTCTGCATTTGGTATCATTGTCTGTATTGTGTCAGTCTGAAAAGAAATTCATAGACTGGAATCAGACATATTGGTTTATATTGGACATATGCACTTCATCTTGCCTAGGCTGGGATGTTTCCTGAATGTACAATTACTTTTCATATAAAGCTTTTTTTTAAACAAATGTGATTGTCCCTGGGTTTCTTTAGCTATCAAACCCAGACTAACACAATCACTAATCACAATCTTCTCATCTTTAGTCCCACAAAGTCCATAATATTATGTTTCTGTTACTGTTATTATTACTCTATTATTTAGGACAAGATTCTTTCCATCATAATCACCACAAGCAATATTATTATGCTATTCCTCAAAGAAATTTCGGATTTAGACAACATTTGACTACACCCTCTGAAGTGACTTATTCATTCTTGAACCAACTATTAAGATGCTTCTTGATATGTAGCCATAATTGTAAGTGCTGTAATCCTGAGATTCGTGAGGACTGAAAGAGTCAAGGATGGCCTCCTGAAACAGTGAAGTTTATTCTGGGCCTTTCAGTGTTTAAAAGAGTCCATAAGAGGATAGGGAATTCTGCCTGTTGAAAATGACCACAGAAAAGGAAGAAAGATCTCGATGCACTTCTAGGACAGTGGAGTGGCCTCTCCAAATATCAGCAAATGATGCATAATGAAAAGCAATAGTACTTGAACTTGGACAGATAGGGTGGGTCACAACATATAATGCAATAGAAACTAGGCTAAAGAAGTTGGATTTATTACAAATACAAATCACAGAAAATGTTGATAAGAATATGAATGGTAATGGCAGAGTTGGACACAGAGATCACAGTTTCCAACTATGCCATGTTAGATCCTGTACAGTATATTTCCATTTACTGGATCCTATTTGCTTAAACTTAAAGGTATGCACAAGTAACTGTGATAGGCTTTTTCTAGAGAAAAAAACATTTATACCCATATATGGCAAAAGAGGAACTTTAATTTCATATCCAGAAGACAGTCCAAGATATTCCAAACCAAGTTTATATGTACAATGATTGCCAGGGTCCAGTTTAGATTCATGCTGGTGGGGCCGAAAGGAGAAACAGGATACAGGAAGATTAGAGGCCAGGGGTGGAGAGCAGTGTGGATGCAAAGCTAGTGGAGGCATGAGAGGATGCTGACAGCTCTCAGGGTTGGACAACCCAAGATATAGACACAGCAAGTAGAAGGGGGAAAGACAGAGAAAAAGGAAGGATGTTCAAAGTTTCCCTCTTATAAAAAGGCCACACCTCTGAGAAGGCATCAGGTTGTATGTAGCCTGGGTGACAGGTTGAACTTCACCCTTCCACAAATACAAATTAACATAAAATCTAATTGCCACAGTGCTAGTTTTGGCATGTTGGGAAGAATTGTCATTTCAGGCATCAGAAGTCAGTATAAACAAAAACTGGCCATAAACCATGCTAGCAGCAAGAATAGGTACATTATCTATTTATCCATATGATAAAGAGGAGTGAATGCATCAGCCAAGGGCAATGAAGCACAACATACCTGGATTAAAAACCAGGAGCAATGTGAAGGGGCAGGGAGTCATTTATTTGTATAAATTTGACTGGGCTAACTGAACACAGAAAAGGAAATTGGATATGACGTTGGTTCTCACCTCGTTTTCGACTTGAGCCTAGTTTTGATCTACTGCATTTGTTCCTAAAAGCAGCCCAGATAGCCACAAAGGATGAACCATTTAGTTCACTCTCATATAGAGGGGATAGGAAAATAGTAAGAATGAATTTTCAGAAAGTGAGCAATAGCTGCAATTATAACAAATAAAAACTCTAAATATATATATTTTAACAAGTTTATATTTAAAAGCTACTTTAAAATTTGAAAATAGAATGCTACAATGAAGACAGAGGCATAATAGAATGAATTAATTCACTTATCTAGGTGATTCAGAATTGAACATTTTGCCCAATAAAGCAATGATCATGAGAGAGACACAAGGAGAGAGAGACAGAGAGGTGGTTTTCTAGTAACAATGTTTGCCTACAATATGAAAACAGACTAGGCACACAGCAGCAAATAAAAAAGAGGCAGTGAGAGTTCTTTGTAACAGCCATGTGTGATAGCAAGACATTCGTGTATGCAGAGGACGAGGTAGAAAGTTGTAGTGGTACAGTGTTTAAGTGTTGTGCCACAAGGCAAGGTCAGCAGTTCAAAAAACCCAGCCACTGTTTCATGGAAGAATGCTGAGATTGTCAGCTCCCATAAGGATTTACAGCCCAAGAAACACTATATCAGGCATTATGTGTCAGAATTTACTTGAGAGAAGTGGGGTTTGGTTGCTTTTATTTTGTTTTACTGACTGAATGTTCCATAACTGGAACTCACAAGTGACTTTACAGGAAAAAGAGAGAGATGGTAGTCTGCTTCTATAAAGCTGTACATCCTTGAGAACCCTATGGGGACAAATCTATCTCCTGCAGGGTAACTTCAAATGGACTCAAGGGGGAAGGCTTTTTGTTACTTTGATTTGGGCTTTTGCTCAGGGATGCTCATGCTCTATGAGAGCATTTTTACATGAGAAGAAAAGTCGCCTATGCATTGTCCTGACTGAAATCAAAAGTTCAAAACACATCTTAGGGCTGAGGCTGTACCTGTCTTTAAGCAGTTCTGCAAAATGGAAGAGATGTTAGAATAAAGTTAATCCCTACCGTGGTCAAATAAGAATTAGATTTAGTTAACCCTTCTGTCTTCTTCCAGTCAAGGCAACCAGCAGGTCACCTCATTACCATAAGTCACTTTTCCAAAAAAGAACCAAGTTAGGATGCACTGCGTGCTACTGGCGTGCTCATTTCTCCCGTCGTGGGTAGCCAGTGTGTGTGTGATTTCTCTCTTGGCATTAAGGTAATAGCGACACTAGTGCTCAGGATCACTATTGTTCATGTACTCGGCAAGTACAGACTCCCTTAGTGAGTGCCATTCCGGGGTATCAGAGAACAGTGCAATTTGAGACTGAAAGTCAGAATATAGGTGGCATGAACACATATTATTTCATATTTCAGGAACTTGAGAGGAGCGCAAACTTTTTAAATTGCCTACTTGCCTTAACAGATTAAGGTCTAACATCGCTATAAGCTGTTTATCAATAAGTTCCTTGCCTTTTCTCCTGACGTTTATTTGTGATATTTTAAATTTTGCGATATTTAATTCAGAAAAGCTTGATAGACTCCTTTTTTCCCACACTCTCTGACACTAGTCCTTTGTCAGATAAAGTTCTGTGCTTTTAGAGATGAACTGCAAACAGAAACAGTGCATTATCTACCACAACTTTATAGATGTCAAAATGAAAATAACTGGTTTCATAGTTAAAGTGAGCACATGACATACCATTCAGAGCAGGCATTTTGAGAGGACAAAACCGAAATCTGGCTTATTTCAGGCAAGCTAGTATGTATGATAATTCTTGTCTTACTGCACATCATCTTCTTTAAGGAGTCATTTAAAATACTTAATGTTATTGTCTAAGTGAAAATCAAGTAAAATTATTTTGTTACTGTACAATTTTGTGAGTCTTAATACACATATAGATTCTTATCACCACTGCCATCACAAGAAGAAATGGTTCCATAATCTCAAAAGCTCAAGCTTCCAGTTGGTGGGCACATATTGACTCTATCCTTGAGCACTCTGTCATTACAGTTTTTTGTCTGCTGAGAAAAGTCATTGGAATGCAATCATAAAATAATGACACTCCTTTCCCTTCCTCTGTCAATATTCCCTCAAGTTGAGGGAATGCCTCAAAAGATCAATTTTTGTGTTTCTGAGTCATATTTCATTAAATAGATATATCACAGCAAGGGTGGATTCTACTTTAGTTTATTATAAATAAACCTGATATATCTATTTATAGACATATTTTTGTGTACACATAGGATTTCACTTCACTGACCAAGTGTACGATATCTACGTTGCATAGGAACTGATGTTTAGCTTTATAAGAAACTGTTATACTATTTTCCAGAGGGGCTGTGGATAGCAATGGATGCAAGTTTCCATTGTTTCTGCATTCTCACTAACACTAATATTGCTTCCATTATTAAAGTTATCTAAGTCATCTGACAATTGGGAAAGAAGAACTCATTAAGACTATCTTACTTTACAAAGTCTATATCTTCCAGGTTTGTTAGGATTTTTTTTTAAATCATAAAATTAGACTGTGATATTTAATGCTCCTTTCAATTTGTTAACATGATTATTTAGAATATTAATACATGTAAGAAGTTAAACAATACTTAAATTTCTGGTATAAAACCAAATTGGCATGAAGTTGCCATTCATTATTCAAATTAATTGATGAATTTAATTTCTAGCATTTTATCCCTTGCTTTTGCTTCTATGTACAAAACTAAGGCTAGCCTATAATTTATCCTTCTCACAATACACACCTGTGGCAGTCATGTGCTTATGTTAATTTTATGATTAAAATGGTGGGGTGGAGTCTAGCCTGTTAATCTGGAGATACCCATTGAGTAGCCAAAGAGGCATGGCATGTGGGCATGGCTTTCTCCTGAGACTTCTGGGAAATCTCACGATATTTCCCTCGTGAAGATGAGAAGCTATCTTTCCCAGTTGTTGGGAGTTAGTTTCAGAGACGATTAATCACAGACAAGATGGCAGCGTCTGAGAAGCTAGAGGAGCCAGCAGAGAGACCACACGGCTTTGCCCTGATTGAGCCAGATCTCTGAAGCTGGGGCGGCCACATGGAGACCTCTGCCAGCGATGAGTTGCTTCTGCTATTGATGGACCCTGAGCCCTGGAAGCGAGAAGCCATGTGGAGACCCCTGCCAGTGCCAGAATTCTGCACCCACTGACCTATGACTTCATGGGTCGGAAGGAGACTTTATAGACTGACTTTGGGCATATGGGTTAATATTGGACTTATGACCTTGAACTGGACTGGGCTGGAATGCCTTCTCAGTATCACATTCCTTTTGTATATAAACCCTTTCCTTATGTCGATATGTGTGTCTATGAAATTTGTTCCTCTACTCTACCTGGACTAACACAACATCTCTGTCTTGTTTGAGTGACACGATTTATTAGGATTTAAAGATTAGTTGGTGAATGTTTCCGTGTTTTCCTGTTCTTTGACATAATTTACTGAAGCATTATCTGTACCTGAAAATCCTGATAAAATGGCCTATGAGACCCTCTAGACCTAATGATTATAGAGTTATTCAAGGTACTTTAAAAATATGTACATATATTGCTTTTAACATGTACTAGATCCATTTATTCCTAAAAAAAGCTAACTGCAAGTTCTCTTTCTAAAAGCATTAAGAATATAAATTTATCAATGTTATCTCTAATAGCCTTTTCAAGATCCAGATTTTTATTTTGTTGATTCTCTCTATTGCCTGTTTCTGGTGGTGTTAATTTCTACTTCTAACTTCCTTTCTTTTTTGTTATGAATGGTTTTCCATTTTCCAATTTCTTACAGTAGATGCAATTCATTCCTTCTTATATATACTCATTTGAAGCTAAATATCTCCCTATTAAACAAAACGTCAGGAATATCTAATAAGTTTTATTTTGCACCTTGCCCTTGTTATTTCTATATGTTTTTGTCATTTAAATTATGATATTCTTAACTGAAAAACTTTATTAAGTTTCTAGTCTTTTTAAAACTTATAAGGGCATTTTTGCTGTTTAAAATTGATTTCTACCTGTTTTGCAGTATAATATGAGGAAGTTTTTACAATATAGACTTTGGGGGACTTTGTGAGATTTATGTTTTAACTGAATCCACAGTCATTTAAAAAATGGTTGACCTATAACTGAATAGATAAATAATTTCTCTACTTATTGGGCTTGGAATTTCAATTTTGTCCTGCTATTGAGTTCCTTATATCTGCACTATCACGCTTGTTCTATCCATTAGTGTGAGAGATAGGTTAAGATCTTCAATTATGATCATCAAAAAGTCAATGTTTCCTCTCCCTTTTTGTCGATCCTTACTTTATATGTCTGAGACTAGGTTGCTTTAAAGATGTATCTTCCTATTTAATTATCAAGTAGTAATCCTCCTTGTCCTTAATGATACTTTTTTTCTTATTTTTTTCTTATATTATCTTATATATATTGCTGTTCTACTGGAATATAATTTACATGTACAGACCAATGGTTCAAAGACAACAGAAGAGTTGTGCAATCATTTCAAAGTAGGTTTTTAAGAAAAGAAAACACAAGACTTATCAGACCGAGCCAGAGAGAAACACAGCCCAAGGGACAGAGAAGCTGTTCTTCCTCCCAACGAGCTGAAAGGGACGGAATCTAGAATTTACAACTCCAAAAATATTTAAATATACCTTATGGATCTACACATGGATCAGTTAATATGAACTTCACCTTTGAAGGGGTGTGCTTGGTCAGTAACAATTTGCAGAGTACTTAAGATATTCCATATTGCGTTGGAACCATTAGGATAGCAATTCAGAACCACCCATCATTTTAAGGAGTCTTCTACTTCTATAAAGTGCTGCTGTCTGGAAACTCCCAGAGCAGTTTTATCCTGTCTTCAAGGGTTTCTATGAGTTGGCGTCGACTCAATGGCAGTACGTTTGTTGTTTAGCTATGAGATCTGTGAAATGACTTCTCATTCTATCATGGTCTCTACCTTTTCATTTATCTTAAAATTGTGTTTTGTTTACTCACAATAGGGTGTACCTCAGAAGTGTTATGTCAATGGAGGCCACTCTCTTAGTGAGCCTATTGGGACAGCAAGTATAATTGGGAGTTCGGGGGAGTGGGGTACAGTGGTGATAGTGTGGTCAAAGGGGGATGATGTAAATGAGTTCATGTCAAAAGAAGAATGGTTGGAAATTGGGGAAGTAATTGTACAATTCTAGTTGACATGATTGAAATATGGAATGATATGCTATATGTATTAAATCCCAACTTATAAAAAAAGGTTCAAGCCAAGTTATGTGCTCCTTAGTTAGGAACTATACTACGATTTAGTATACTAAATCTATATGAGCATTTAGTGAATATGTTTCATAATATTTTTCAGTCTTTATTGGTCTATACTGAAAAGCCCCTGTCTCTTCCTCTGTTTCACATAGTTCTGAATGCCACTGGAAACTTTGCTATGCTGTTTCAGTGATGCTGGCTTTCCTCTAATTCTGTCTTTTGTAGCAGAGACTCCTAAGATCATTTCTTTTGGACATTCTTCAACCCTGATGTAGTTTTGAGATATAGCAACCAAAACTGAGCATAGTATTCTGGGGCTGGGAAAGAAAATGCTACAAGAAGTTGAGATGGAGATTTCTGGAGGTAGCACTCGATACCAGTTTACTCTTCAATGTTTATTATTCCTATAATAGATTCATTCTCCTGGAGTTTTCATAGACTTCAATTATGTACAGGATGGCTATCTCTGCAGGAATCACATAGAAATATTCAAGGGTATTTGTGACTATCATCCCTCCAGCAAAACATCAGATCTTTCTGGGGGCAACTTACTAATATCTAACATAATCTAAATGGGTTTCAGCAAAAGTTGCAATATGACACACACATTTAAAGATCTTTGGGTTGAGGTTCTTGATAAGCATTTTTAAGCTTTTCTTTGCATCCACCTCTCTGCAAATATATGCGACAAGTTGCAATAGGATGATGAGCCATGTATTAAAATTCTTCAACAATGGGATTGCTTCCTCCGCATTTCTACCTTTCTCAGTCTTCGTGTTTGAGTAAGCTTGACCCTCTCTCCAGCTTCCTCAATGCATTTTGAGTGTTGTAAGCCAATTCTGAGTCTTTCCATTCCCTTGCTACAAGTGTTGGTTTCAGAGTAGAGAAAACTAAGGAAGCTTGGGGCTTTTGTTCTGTGGTCAAAAGGAAAATGGCCATTCTCTTCCTTATATATGCATTTGCAAGCAGATAACCCAAATTAATGCTGGTAGCTATCATAACAGTCTGTCAATAGGCAAAAGTGATACAAGCAAAAACCCAAATTAAGATCATAAAAAAGAAACAAAGCTGAGGCTGTGAAGAGATCCACCTGATGGATTTTTTTTTAAGTTTTCCATTGAGTTAACCAATAAATTTTGTTTATTACATAAGCCTTTCTGAGTTAATTTTTTATATACCTTATGACCAGCAGCATCAAAGTAGACAGGTTCAAAATATCAATCATTTGTTAGAATAATTTGTATGCTCCCACTATTTACAGTACCATGTCAGAACTGTATTCTGTTTGTTTGACAGACTGCTACTTAGTTTTAAAATTTCTTTGTCCTTACTGAACATTAGGTTAAAAAAGACCTCTGAACTCTAGCATTAACTAAAGAGTATCAATATTTAAAACAAGTGACACTCAATGGCAACCCTCTGTTGTTTTTGTAAATAAAGTTTTATTGGAACACAAGTTTGCCCATTCATTTATGGATTATCTCTGGCTACTTTTACACAATATGCAAAATAGCATTGCAGTGCTAGAAATTGTATGGCCTGCAAAGTTGAAACTGTGTAATCTCTGACCCTGCACAGAAAATATTTGCCAACTTCAGACTTAATGATTTACCTTCCGGAAGGTATCAATGGATACTCAGTATATATTTGTTAGCTAAGTGTTTGAACAAATATGCCACCTCCCTGATTCATTTATTTTATATGCCTGTATTTTCAGTATTGATTTTGCTTAAAAGTAGTTTTTTTTTTCTAAGACTCTCAACCAACTTGGGTGAATTCAGTTGCAAAACACCTGACAAAGTAGATGAATTTTCTCCTTTTGCACAAACCCTTTTCATAGAGAAAGAAATAAACATTTTCTAGGACCGATCCATTCAATGCAACCTATTGCATAGATTGCCAGTATTCAGCTATATGCAGTTCTTCTCTTCTAGAAACATAGAAGACTGCTTCTCATTTCCTCTACACCTATCTACTGTAAAGTTGAACAGGGCTAGGCAATTAGCTTTGGCTAATGCCCTGTGAGGAAAAGTGAATATGTGTCACTTTAGTGATGAAACTAGGACCATCACATTAAAGAATTCTTGACTATTGAATCACTTTATGAAAGTCAAATACCCAGAAAAAAATATCTGGACTCATAATAGAACTTTGTGGGTGTGAGAAATACATTTCTTTTTTTGTTGTTGTGGGCATCACTGCCTCTGATGCCTGTGGGCGCTACCCAGTGCCGCTCCTGAGAGCTGCCACTGGATTTGAACCACCAAGCCGCGGGCTGTAGTTCCGCACTCAACCATTTATGCCACCAGGGTTCAGCCCAAGAAAGACACTTCTAATGGTTCAATGAGCATTTTGGAGTTGTTTGTTAGTGCAGTATAGATTATCATAACTAAATAGATTATCATGACTAAATCATAACAACTGAAGTAACTCATTTCACATCACTTTCTCCATAGGTATTTACATAAAAGATGTCGGTGTGCTAGAGAAAAGTAGGTCTTGAAAACTTGAAATGCACCATAGCTAGGTTTTCTTGTGGTTGCATGCTTCTGAGTATGGACATAAAATGTTCCCTAAATTTCAGAAACAAATGATCTATCCTCACTACTGAGGGTAAAGTAACTACTCTCACTTAAGTGGGAGGGATTACAGTTTAAATCTTTTTAGGAAATATACTTGGAGCAAATATTTTTGGTATGTGTAGAAGGTCTGTAAGAAAAGCAGATCAAAAATTGCTTAACCTGCTTTGTCTTTTTTCATATGTAGTAGAAAGGAGAAAGTAGAGAGGTATCAGGAGAACTGTAATGGAATAACTGAAAAGGAAGGACTTTTGAACGGTCATCTGACCCATTCCTATTTATCCAGGTTAGGGTATACTTATCCAAAGAAAGAAGTAAATGAGCATTTGTGAAAGAATGCGACTAGTGAAGTGCAGTCACTCTTCAGCAAAATTCTGAGGTTGTCTGCTTCCATAAAGATTTACAGAATTGCAAAAAAAATTGTTTTAAATTAAATAAACAAAAGATTTACAGAATCACTCTGCTGGTGTAGTGACTGTGTGCAAGATTGTGGCTCACAGGGTTGATGGTTCAAATCCAGCAGCAGCTTTCCAGGAGCAAAGCTGGGCTGCCTACTCCCACCTGAGCAGTGATACCACAAAAAATTACAGAATCAGAAACCTAACACAGGCTTGCTATGAGTTGGAATTGTCTTAATGACAGTAAGTTTGTTTTAGTGACACCAGGGAATATTCTATAGGAAATGAACAAATTTGTGTTCTATAATACTAACATTAAAACTCAGGAAAATGATCTGAATGTTTGAGTGCTGTCAATATTAAATCATTAAGAAGATTTGGCTTCCAAATTGCTTTTTATTAATATGAAAAAAGTAAACTGTTCCTCCTAATAAAATTTCTTGTTAAAGTAACTATGATATCACCAAATTATCTCATTCTGCAACCAATGTCTGCTGATAGTTGTTGTCCATTTTTAGTGGAGGATGGAAATGTGTGTAGAATGTGGATTTATAGAAATGTCCATGAATCAAATGGTGCTACAAATACTGGTACACTAAAATTCTTGTCAACAAAACTTACAAAGTTTGTTAGTGGGTACTTAATGAGTACTACAAACATGGAGATGGTAGAGTTTTATGCCTTTCAGTAATATAACAGAATAGGGTTAAATGTTCATTGAATATGACTCAAGGGGGAAAATCACCAGTCTACTTTCAACTCCCTATTATATTGATCACAGAGTGTATTTGTGTGTATAGGTGTGTGTGAGAGATGGGGTGCTTACATAATTTTTGTGACAATTTGAAGATATAAATGTGTAGGGGTGGAGTCTAGCCTGTCAATCAGGTACTTCCTGGTGGATGTGGCCTCCTCATAAGGAGGTTAATGGGATCTCTCTCTCTCTCTCTCTCTCTCTCCCTTCACCTTCCTGCTAGTGAATCACTTGGAGAGTTTTGCCAGACCCACCCCCATAGGATCCACACGACTTTGTACCCACACTGGTGACATATTAGAAATCTGCATCATTGTGTATGGCTTTGAGAGTCTGAAGAGGGATTTATGGCTTGTTAATGGACTTATGACCTAGTATCATTTTTATGGACTTGATATGGATTGGGTTGGGAATTTTTTATTAATTCACAATTACTTCTTAATATAAAACTCTTTCTTACACATATGTGAGTGTCACTGAACTTGTTTCTCTAGCCTACCCAGCCTAACACAGAGAAAGAGAGAAAGAAAGGGTACTTTCCCTGATTTTTTTCCCTACAGATTTTAGCCCTAAAGGGCATACTAGTCAGTAAAAAATGAATCATTTGCAGATTCCCCCAAGTTTTAATTTAAACTGTAGTCTTTACTCTTCCCTCTTTTTTCTCCATTCATTCTCTTTCTTTTCTAGCCTTGGAGGCAAAATTACATTAATCATCAATTTATTCCCTGTGGCAAACCTTTGGACCTCACCCCTATCAATCCATTAAATAAACCCCAATTTAATTGGTTCTCACGTCAAAAAATGGCAGGCTGCCCTGGGGAACAGGCAGACCTCTAACACTGCAGGGGACTATCAAACAATAATGACATCTCAGATAGAAGGGGGGACTTGCTGGTTTATGCTCCTTTCACTTGTGACTGCACAATGTACTCTCGTGATCCAGCTTTTCAGCAGCTGATCATTTATAACTTCAAAAGCAATCTTCCTCAAAAGTCAAGCTCTTTTGTGGTAACACTACAGCCCATAGTCTAAATGAATGTAGCCTTTAAATAAACCTACTACACATGCAAAACTAGCAAGGTTTCTCTAACTAATCTTTCCACAGGTCCCTCCAGTAGGCAGACCTGACAGGCTCCCTCAGTTCCTCAGAAAATATTTTTCATAGTGAAGTGCGGGAGTAAACATTTGGATTCTGGAGATTTTGCACATTAGGTTGATGATCCCCACAAGGTCATCGGCTCAAAACCACCAGAGAATTCAAAGGCAAAAAATTAGGCTTTCTACTTCCCTAAAGAGTGGCAGTCTCCAAAACCCACAGTGTCCAAAACTTCAAACCTGTCCTATACAGTCACTAGGAGTAAGACTTGACTCAATTTGTGTCAGAGTTTTTATACCTATATTTAAAATTAAGAAATGAATCATAAATTTAGAAATTATTACAAAAATTTTGGCTATACTCCAATTCAGTAATGTTGCTGTTATGTGCCTTCTGTGAGATTATGACCAGAGGTCACAGAGTAGAACTGTCTCATTTGGTTTTCAAGGCTGCCACCTTTCTGGGAGCACAGCAACAGGTCTTTCTCAAGTAGAGTAACCAACTGAGTTTGAACTCGCTGAGCCATTCCAGAAATAGGTGGGGGGTTAACTTTGTGCTACTAGACCGGTGCTGCAACTTTCATGGATTTACAAGACAACACCTATTTACAGGAGCAGACAGCCTCATTGTGCTTCCTGGAGGAGCTGGGTGGGTCTAAATGTCTAACTTTGCAGTTAACTCTATGGGTTATCTGCGGTGGAATCAGAAGCCAGAGATGCATAGGGAAAGAAAGAGGGGATCCAAAAGCTGTAGAAGTAAAGGGAAAAGACTATGTACATATAAAAGGAAGATGTTGGAATGCATACAGTTCCAGCAACAGAAAAGGAGAGGTGGTATAATATAGAAAATGCTCAAGGATATGATTTTTGAAGCAATGTTGGAGGGAGAGAACATTTTAGAGGGTTCAATAGTGTTAGATAAAACCATATTTTTCACACTCCCCTTATCACTTAGTAATAAGCTTTCAAACTCTAGAACCTCTTGGTACAATTATCTAATATACCACATTTCGTCGTCTCATCATTACTCTAAAAGCATTCGATTCAGAAAACACTTTTGTATGTTCCTAAGATTGTAAGGCATTGTCTCTGAGTGAGGAAGCCCAAGCAGCACTCCATGGGAAAGTTTATTTTCTAAGTTGTCACACCAAGGTGGAAGCCACAAGTAACTTGTCCATGGCCATATAGTCAGACTCTAACTGGGTCTCAAACTATCTGACTGCAGAGCCTATGAAATTTAAGTGCTGCTATGACTTCCCTATCATCATGCATACTATTGCATATATTTAATCTTAAGAAAAGATAGTCCAAAACAAATAACGGATCTCAAGATAGTTAAAATGTTCATTCACAAATACTCCTTCTCAACTGAATTTGGCAGCTTACTGTTCAAATTAGTTTGTGTTCCTTAAGAGTACACAAACTGGGAAGACAGCCCAGAAGTATACTAGATGCCAACAAGCAACTAACTTGGGTTTGAAAATCTTCCATAGGTTACCTTCAGTGTGGATAACTGAGGCTTGTTGTAACTTTAAATTAAATATTGCCCAATTCCTGCTCAGATGGTAGCAATTGCTTGATCTATAGCAGTTCCCTTGCTTCTCGCAGTACTCTATCTCTTAGTCATATCATAAAGATGAGCTATGTAAGGAGAAAATTGATGTAGTATCTGGTAAATAAATGTATTTACCAGCCATGGATTAAGATTTAATGTTCCCCATTCTAATTTTAAAACTACATAAGTATAAATTAGGCTAATTTCCTTTTTTTCCCTCAATTCATTTTCTACCTTGAAGGTCAGTGATCTTGACATATTAAAATGTCGCCTCATTACAGAAATAGAGCTCGATAAGCAATGTCATCAAACACAGGGCTCTGGCACAACTATTAGAAGAAGGCAGGCTCAGCTGTCTTATATAAGTCACCAGAAGGGATGAGAAGATAAAAATAAGGTGACTTCATTCCTATGGGAAAAAATGGCCAGGAGACTAAGATTGAACAAAGACAGCCAGCTTGAAAGCAAGAGACCAACGCAAGAGAGCAGATGTGCCATGAAATGTATACCAACGCACAAAAAGGAATTGAAATGTTCAAATTTCACAAAAAGGAATTGAAATGTTCAAAAATTCAACGGGGGTGGTGCGTTGTGGCTGTAGGTACCAACGACAAACTCAGAGGAAACTGTTACTTTTCCCACCATAGATCTCACAAGCAGAGCTAAGAGTGGTAAACACACCAATCTCGACCATCCCTTATCAATTCTTGATCCTGACTGCTATCTCATAAGGAGAAAACATACCATCCTGCTCTTCTTTCAGAGGTACAAAGATCAAACACCCTAGTGAACATTTGTCCCTATATGGGGGAGGGGGGGCGAGTCATTATAAAGAAACCAAGCAACACCATTTGCGTTTGCATTACTGTGTGGGGAAATCCAGAAAAGGAAGAAACAAAACAAAACGCTATTTAGGCATCATTCCGAGGTATTGTGGGTTCAGTTTCAGTCCTCAGCACTGAAGTGAATACAGCAACAAAGTGAATCATCACTTTTTATATGCACTAGGGAATCCTCTCCCCAAAGGTTATACTTTCCACTGATTCAACACTGATAGCATATGATCACGCATTGGGCTGCTAACCCCAAGGTCAGCACTTTGAAACCACCAGCTACTCCACAGGACAAAGACAGGGGTCTTCTACCCCCCTAAAAGAATTACAAACTCACAAGACCAGTTCTACCTTGCCCCTTACAGTAACTATTAGTTGATAGCAACTCAACCAATAAGATGAGGTGTCATTTTTTTTTTGGTTTGTGATTTGTGGACTCTGAAGTATGTATATTATTATGAAAACAGTTTGATATATTGTGCAGCATACTAAAAGGTAAGAGAGAAATGAGAAATGAATCCATGCTGCTGGAAAAAAATGTTGCTAATAAACTGGCTCTATGCAAGGATGCCAAAAGTCTACATTTTGTAAAAAGTAAGCAAAAAATAGTCTATAAAGTGCAATACAGTGAGGGCTAATCCAATGACAGCAAGCTTATGACAACTCAAAGATTGGGCTGAAAATCCAAAGGTTCAAATCTGCTCATTGGGAGGGAGAAAAATGAGACTGTGCTTCAGTAAATATATGTTCTGGTTAGATGACACAGGGTTGGCTACGACCCATAGCAATCCTAACCACAACAGAACAGAACACTGCCCGGTTCTGTGCCAGCCTCACAATCGTTCCTGTGTATGAGCCCATTGTTGCATCCAAGATGTCAATCCTTCTCTCAGGCCTTTCTCTTTGCATGTCAACAAACACGGAGTCCTTCTCCAGGGGCTGATTCCTCCTAGCCACATGTCCAAAGCATAGACGATACAGTCTCAGCGTGTTTGCCTCCAAAGAGCAATTGGATCATATTTTCCAAGTTAGATCACTTTCTGCTTTTAGCAGTCTATGATAGCTCCAATATACGTGTCCAGCACCACAAATCAAATGCACCAATTCTTTTTTTATTGGTTTTCTTTATTTAATGTTCAATTTTCACATGTATGAGAGGTGATTGAACATACCATGGCTGGGGTCAGGCACTTCTCAGTCCTTACAGTAACATCCTTGGTTTTCAATACTCTAGGTAGAAAAGACTGACAGTTTCAGAAATACCATGAAAGGAACACTTCTATTACATCCTATAGGGCAGCTATGAGTCAAAATGAACTCAATGGCTATAGTTTCATGGCAAAACAAGTGAAAATCGAGCTATGAGTTCAAAGGAAGAACACATTTACTCTTCAAGAATATTTCAGTACAATGTATTTCCAGTCTCTGGTTTTGTCCCTCTGAACATCATTCATGACATTAAGAAATATTAGCACAAGAAAAGCCCCTTTATTTTGAATAAGTAGTACTATAATCAGTGACTCCCCATAAACACCTTCATTAGTGATGAACATGAGGTGAATTGTGACACCATATTTGGTGTACAACAAAATTATCATCTCAACAACACCTAAATAAGTTATGAAAATATTTTTTTAAATGAAGAGCCAGGCTTTTTTGCTCAATTTAAAGAAGGTATATAGGGAGCCATCTTCTACTTGCAATTCAATGGGTCATTCTGTCTGCTTATTTACAAGATATCTACTACTGGAATCTTTACTACTGGGTTCTCTAGCTAAATAGACCTGGAGGGGTGGTGAGTATTAAAAAGAACCCATCTAAACAAAATGCATTTAATTAATTTATTGTAGGTTTCAAGTATTCTTTCTCTTTTAATAGATTACTCTAAAGGGTAAGACTCAGCATAGCAATTTCTAACTAACTGAATTTGATATGTTCTCAGAAGCTCTGCCGACAACTCCCGCTTCCATCGGATTTATAAGCTGTTAAATCTGAAGGTTCAGTAATATCTACCAGAGTCTCTTCATACTTTGATAAATTATGAAAAGTTTGTCATGCCCTAAGAGAAAAAAATGTCCTAAGGGGGGGAAATGGTACATGAGGGAAAAATTGTGGGGAAGTATGGTTTGTCATAATTTCTGATAAAATGACCATTAGTAGGAAACTTTTATAGTTTGTCCTAGGATGTAGTGAACATATTCCCATGAGTGGAAGACATAAAATTCTAGATGGTGATATATGTACAGGTTTCTTTATCCTGATGTCATATCTATACTAGTATATATGAATCACAATGTCATAGCTATAGTAATATATAAGAATTTTTGTTTAAAACAAAAGCTTTAATGGTGCATCCTATTATTAGCTTTAATAGAGGTAGATCAGTTAGCACATGGATTCCATTTCTAATAAAGCTTTAAAGTATAACTCCTCAGAATGTGCTCCCAACATGGCATATGCATTTTCTTCACAAAGAGCCAAAGCTCATTGCCAAAGAATAAAGGAAAGGCTCATTAATTAAGACCTCAAGAATGTGCAATTCCTCAGAAGTCAACTTTAGCCAGCTTGAAATTTGAAAACCAGTTTACTGAGTAAATTACCAATTAAATAGCATTGAGGAGAGATGCTTGAGGACTAAGCGAACAAATGATTTTTTTCAAGCTCTCTGAAAGCATTATTTACAGCCAGGAAATTACTGTGTGAAAAAGGACGTGGTACCTGGAAAGAGGGTTGACTTTGTATCAAAGCACTTCTTTAGCAGTAGTACAAATTACTTCTTTACTCTGAGCCTTGATTTCTTCATCTGTAAAACTGAGATAATAATATTTACCTCACAACATTGTGGGTGGTTTCACTGAGATAATATACCAGTCCTTGTAAACTGTCAGGAGCAAAATAAATACTGGGTATTTTTGTTATGCATAGAGAATAATACTAAACATGTCTGGATAAAACCATTTTAGAAACATTCCACCCTCTAATTTTTGCAGATAAGACAACTCAGGAAAAGAGTAGCTGAGTGGCATGGCCAGGATCCTACAGCTAGTTAAAAGAATAGTTAGTACTAAAATATAGGTCTCTGCGGATACTCTCCCACCTCCCACTGCTATCAATCTGCTTCCAACTCATAGTGACCCTACACTGGGTCTCTAAGGTTGCAAGTCTTTATGGGAGCAGTCAAACTCATCCACATTTCTCAGAACAGCTAGTCAGTTTGAACTGCCAACCTTGAGGTCACTAAACCAAAACCGAATTCACAGTACCACCAGAGCTATTCCTACTAGGTAATCACAGCCATTCTCCATCCCTCTGCTAAGATCTACTCTAATTTCTTGAAATTCTCTATCCTGCATCATGTTAAACAACAAGTATTAACAAAAGGATATTTCTTTTCAAGTGTTCATTTGGGTTTCTCAGCTTTTTACCCAGAATCTGAGCTCTGTTTAGCTTAGTAACACTGCATTAAACATCGATTATATTCAAATCACCATGCTAGCTGTTAGAATCAACAACAACCAAAAGGACACCATGCTTCCTTTGAAAGAAGTCTCAGTATTAAGGGAATTCTGTTTCCCTGTTTCCATTAACCCATTATCTTCATCCTGCTTTTAGCCTGCCAAAGGTGACACAATACTTAACTGCGTGATTTGAACTCCTCTGTAAGCATCCTTGCTCCAAAAAGACTTACTTCGCTCTTCCAATTCTAATAGCTAAGGTTCTCAGGTATTAGGGAACCAATGCCAGTTGTTTATCTTTGTTTGTGATACACAGGCTATTTGAGGCTCAAATTTCGAGGGGTTAATTGCACGCAGCTGGAGAGGAATGAAGGGAGGAACATTCTTATGTGATACAAAGGCAGCACACGGGTGGGGGGTAGGGGGCAGGCAGACATAAGTCCGAGCAGCTGGTGAGATATTAATGTCCTAGAACTACAAAGCTAGCTGCTCAGAAAAATCATAGATGACTTTCCTCTTATAGGTATAGGACATTCCTCCTTATGAGTTACTGATTTCCAGGAAGCAAGATAAAGCCCTTGTTAAGAAAGACTGAGAAGCAGGAGGACAGGGAAGCTTCATATTTTATCCTTCTGTATAAACTTGTGTGACCCACTTAATCTATCTCTTTTACACAGTTGTTGTGACATAATGAGACAATGAATCATAACAGCCTGACTCATGGTAGGCATTTAGTGACCTTTTCTTTTGATAAAGGAGCCAAAATGTGTATATAACTATGTTGCTGAAAAGGTTTGAGCACAGCTTTCAAACTAAGAGGGACTAGGAAGAAATGCCTAATGACGTGCTTGTGAAAAGCATTATGGGTACAGCAATATCAGCAGTTTAAAGCTCCTAGCCCCTCCTCATGAGAAAGAAGAGTGTCTGTGCTCTCATCAAGATGTATAGTCTTGGAAACCCATTACAGGAACACTTTGGCATGGGGCAGTTTTACCTCATTGTCTTCACATGACTGCCTCTTGAGTCATGTGTAAGATCCACATGAAGCATTCTGGAATAAGGGAAGACCGCATGATTTAAAACCAGGAAAAGTGCATGAAAGATTTGTATCCTCTCAGCATATTTATTCCATCTACATGTTGAGCACATAATCAGAGAAGCTGGATTATGTGAATACAAATGCAAAGGCTTATTATCAGCCTAGGATATGCAGATGACACAGCCTTGCTGGCCAAAAACCAGGGGGACTTGAAGTACTTGCTGATGAAGATCCAGCACTGCAATCTTCAGGATGATTTACAATTCAGTGCCAAGAAGACTAAAAGACTGATTTCTGTACTAACAAGTAACAGCATGATGAATGGAGAAAAGGTGGAATTGTCAAGAATTTTGCCTTGCTTGGTTCCACACTCAATGCTCATGGAAGCAGCTGTCAAGAGTTACAAAGCCGCATGGCATTGAGTTAATCCTCTGCGCAGGGTCTCTTCCAAGTAATGAAAAGAACGAGGTCACCTGGAGGAGGAAGTACACCTGATCCTAGTCATGGTATTTCTCAAGTGCCTCTTTTGAATGTGGAACTTGAACATTGAGTAATGATGCCTGAAGAATTGATGCATGTGAATTGTGGTGCTGGAGAAGAATCCTGAAAGTATCATGAACTTCTAAAAATATAAACCAAACTATCTTGGAAGAAAGATGATCAGAGTGCTCATCAGAAAGACTTCATTTTAATGTCCTTTTGACATATTGTGAGGAGAGACCAGTCCCTGGATAAGGACATCATTTTAGGTAGAGGGGGAGCAGGGAAGGAGCAGAAGGCCCTCAGCTGAAACCGTGTAAGGATGGTACACAACCAGGCAAAGCTTTGTTCTATTGTGTGTATAAGGTCTCTATGGGTCAAATTTAGCTCTATAGTTCCTCAACAACTTGGAAGTGGGGTTCTGGTTTCTCCTTCCTAAGGGATTCAGGTTGCCCCATGGTTAGACACTTGACTGCTAAATGAAAGAGCTGCATTTTGAACCCAACAGAAGCTTCCTGGGAGAAAAACTTGGCATTCTACCTGAGTAATATATATAGCTTTGGAAATCCTATAAGGCAGCAGTGGTATCTTATCCTATGGGATAGTCAAAATTGCTTCAATTGCAATAGTTGTGTGGCTATTCCCTGTGTTACCAAGTTACCTTTCAATATTCTTCCATCCAACTTCTTTTGTGATAAAATTGGAAAATATGGTGAGAGACCTGTTCAATAGCTCCATTAGAGATATAAGGAGAAACACTCTTCCAATGAGGTCCTTGAATTCTGGAGTCCCTCAAGAGTCATTGTCTTGAAATCTCAGACGATGTCATCAGAGACTAATAGAGGAGTTATATGATTAACTATTAGATAAATAATTTATTATGTAAATTGAAGATCCCAGATGAAGAGGATAAGTTGTTTTCTCATTAAGTTGCAATTAGTGAGCAAAGGTTTCAACACATCGACTAATTCCATTAGAAGATGCTAAGTTTAAATAGTCTCATTTCATTGAATTAGCTCTATCTATCTCTATCGATCATCTCAATTGCACGGCTGACTCCCATCTCTCAGTGTAGGCTCTTGTGCTACTATGGTGCTGAAGAGGTTTCAGAGGAGCTGTCAAACTAAGATGGACTAGGGCTGAGCCCTGGTGGCATAGTGGTTGTGCACGGAACTGCGGCCCATTGGGATGGAGGTTCAATTCCAGCAATGGGGCTGGACCTCCTACTCCAACCACTGAAGAGCAGTGATGCCAAAAAAAAAAAAAAAAACTAAGACGGACTAGTAAGAAAACGCCAGATGATCTGCATATGAAAACAAGTCTTTTAAAAAAATCCAAATATTACAAATTATCTGATTTGCATCTACTCATGGAGATAGCAGGACAGGGAAGTGTTCAATTCCATTGTACATAGGGTCACCATGAATCACTGGACAACTCAACAGGAGCTAACAACAAAACAACAGTAACAATCTCTCTCTCTCATAGATGTACATAGTCTTTCTCAAACCTCCGTACTCCTTAAATTCTAATAGTTTCTAATTGACATTCTAACTATAACAGTGGGCTCAAGCATAGGAGTAATTGTGGGAATGGCACAGGACCAGGTACTGTTTTATTCTGTTGTGCATAAAGGCACTATGGGGCACTTAACATGAACAACTTCAACTCTTCCAATGTGAAGTTTTATTGGGTTCAGAAACCAATCTGAACTACCCACCAAGCAGGCCAAGCTCATTTGTAGCAGGAAGTGGAGGTTTGTAGTCTCACCACCTTTGATTTGAGTCCTTGCTCCAACCTGCATTAGCTCTATGACTGTGGGCAAGTGACTACCTCTTCAGAACTCAGTGCCCTCTTTTATAAAGTGTAATTAAGAAGAATAACTCCCCATGGGATAGTTGTGAAGATTAAATGATATAGTTCATTTTGATATAGATCTAGTATGTGCCAAATAAAGTTAACAGTTATTATTTTGATAGTACGGTTTGTTTCATCTTGGTTCTGGGCCACAACTCAGGTTCGTTCTTTCACAGAACCTTCATAAAATGCATTCTTTTTGACCAGGTGCTCGTGATAGTTCCTGTTCTCCATGGCTGCAGAGTCACCTTTCATTCACACTGGTAATACAGAGGAAGATAAGGGATAATCTTGTCCTTAGCTCACAGTCTGATGAAGGAGACAGACATATAAATAGCTAGCTATAGTGCTATTATCTACTGAGTTGGCACTGACCTTTTTGTAATATTTGGATACAGATATTGTTGCATAAATTCATGAACATGATGTCATTGAATTATAAAAGTAAAAATACTATAATGGAAAATGTTATGTTATGTATACCTACTGCAATAAAAACATTTTACAAAATAAAATACAGTGCATTCAGTGGTACAGCAAACCTACAAAGAGGTATGAACGAAGTCCCAGATAAAAGGCTATAGTGGTCAAAAAGAACATTGGGTGAGAAAGAGTTTAAGATTTTTAAAGTCCATCCCTTCATACTGAGGACACGCTACAAACCTACTCGCATGCTCTAATGATTAGTGTCACTTTTGTGCTTCAGGAGAAGCATTTGGATACCTTCATTGAAACTAGTCTCATGGGAGTAAATAAGAAACATGACAGAGTCAATTTATGAGGTCATTCTAAAGCTAAGGGAGAATCTGTTGAGCTATAAAATAGTAGGGCCAATTCTCTGAAAGCAGATGAGGTGAGGCCTAGATAAGGTGCAGCACATATGTGATCATCAGGACACACTTGCCCAAACTTCCAACTCTGGAGAACGCTTGCCTGTATGTTTTCTATTAAATAACTATAAATTGTATTGATCTTCTCTTAAAAAATATCTCTCCACTGTATTACACTTGGGGCTGTCAACTTTCCTTCATAATTTATGAGTTCAAGCAATATTGAGCACATAATTTCCTTGCTTCATTTTCTAAGCTTTCCCTTTTCCACACTTACAGATAAGCCCCCGTGACAGCTTTCTGCTGATAAATCAGAGGTCACACAGATCTCTCTGGAAAGTGGCCAGAGTTACAAGAGATCATCTTGGATGCCCTTATACACTTGTATGCCCACATACCACGAGCCCACACACTCTCACCATTTTTATGACCATTCTTTCTCTTGACCACAGAAGTGAGTGGTACTCTAGCACATTCTACAAAGCATTATGACCACTTTAAGTAGAAATCAAATACATCCAAATCTTCATATGTTCTTTTCAAGAAATGAATAATCAGGAGGGCTTTGTTCCTTTGTTATTCTCAAACAACTTTAGACAACCTTAATCTGTCTGAAGCAATCAGCATGGGTCTGAAAAATCCAACAGCTTTTCTGTTGGTAGTGTTGTATTATTCTTTTGTTTAATGCTTTTGTTGTGAAAACCATAATCATGTACTTTCCCTCCTTCCTGGTCTGTCTTTGTGATTAAGGAAATCTGTATTCAATGGGAATTCTAAGAGGATCGACTTGCAGCAAGCAGCTGTTTGTATTTTTTAAAGGCAAGTGAGTCAACATCATTTACTGCTAACCTTCTGTTTGCAAAGGCCCTTGCTGACATCATGAAGATGATACAGTCAATATAATGTGAAAAAGCAAAAATATATGAGATGACTTTAAGACCAGCTACTGAAAAGCAGGCTAACAAAAGCCAACGCCTCCGTGAACAATGTCCGGGGGGTGTCGAGGGTACAAAAGGAGGGAGATGCAAAGAATTCAACCTAGAATACTGGAGGTGCATTCTAAAACAAGGTGTGAAAAGAGAGGTAGAACATAATTTAATATAGGGGAATACAATAAAATGAAGGTAACTGGGAAGGAAGTGTACATTTAAAATTTGAAATATACTTGTTAACATTCATAGCTTACGTACTTCCCCAAACTTGGAATGCATTTTTGCTCCAGGAGTGGTAATTCTCACATACATGTACATACCTCATACACATACAAAACTAGATATGGGTTGGACATCGAGGTAACACAGCACAGGCGCTATAAAAGCGGGCAAAGGTAGAACCGTCTTCCAATCTGTATTACTCAAGCTAAAGCCATCCCTAACTGAGATTATGGCGACTGCACAAATGACTCTTTCCGGGAAACTCCACCCTCTGTATTTACCATAACAACCTATGGCTACCAATACAAGGGATGAACATATTCGAATACTTGTTTGCACCCATATGTAAAGTGTAAACACATCCAAAAGCAGTCATTTGAACAGAACAAAGGGATACTGTGTGGTTTAAAATAGGAAAGGTATGTGCCACAGTTTCGTTCTTTTACTATACTTATTCAATATGTAATGAGTAAATAACCCAAAATTAGATTGGATTATAAGAAAACATTATTATGAGCTAGATTATTATAAGAAGGAAGGTGGGGAACAAGGAGCTGATACTAAGGGCTCAAAAGAAAGTAAATGTTTAGAAAATAATAATGGCAACATATGTATATGTATATGTATATATATATATATATGCTGGACTCAACTGATTTTAATAAGAACTGCAAGAACCCCCATTAAAATGATCTTTTAATAAAACACATAAAATAAAAATAGGACAAAAGCATCAGAATTAGAAGAAGATACACTAACAGCCTACAATATGCAGGTGATATAACCTTCTTTGTTAAAAGAAAAGACCTGAAGTATCTACTGTTGGAGATCAAAGATGTGTATGGATTACATATAAACATGAGGAAAACAAAAATTTTCACAACAGAACCAATAAGCAACAGCATAATGAATAGAGAACAGACTGTAGTTGTTAAAGGATTTCGTTTTATTCAGATCCACAATTAATGCTCATGGAAGCAGTGGTCAAGAAATCAAACAATGTATTGCAGCTACAATGAAACCTCTTAAAAGTGGTGTCAAGCAAAGATATCGCTTGGAGCCAAATGTGCATCTGATCCAAGCCATGCTATTTTAAATCACCTCATATACATACAAAAACTAGACAATGAATAAGGAATATTGAAAAATAATTTATGTATTTTAATTATGTTGTGGACTACCAGAGGACAGACAAATGTTTGGAAAAAAGTACACCAAAAATGTTTCATAGAAACAAGGATGATGAAACTCCCCTCACATCCTTTGACATGAAGGATGAAGTCTCTGGAGAAGGACATTAGGTTTGGTAGTGGGTCAGATTAAAAAAGGAAGAGTTGAACTGATGCAATTGCTGGAATAATGGGCAAAATATAACAATTTTGATGATGGCACAGGACCAAGCAATGTACCGCTCTGTTTTACACCTGTGGGGTGTCTATGAATTGGACATGATTGGACAGCACCTATCAGCAATTTACCAAGATCACAATGTGAACAGTTTATACTGGAGAAAAAATATTGGTTTACACAGCTATAGAAGCACATTCATTAATCCCATGACTCTTCCGCACTCCATAGGAAGATTTTAAAAGCATCATTATAATGTATTAGTAGACATTTTTAATATGCACCGATTATTTGACGGACCATGCTAGTTTTATCCAGAGCCATCAGTTGCTTGTTAACTCAGGGCTCATGAAGCATACTTAATAGAAGTTTTAAAAGATAAGAGGCACAAAAATGCAAAGGCCAAACCAAACTCACTGCCATGCAGGCCTGCACTATAGGACAGGGTAATAGCTTCCCCTATGAATTCCTGACTATGTCTTCACGGAAGTTGAAAGCTTCATCTTTTCCCCACAAAGCAGCTAGTAGCTGACCTTGGTGTCAGTAGCCAAAGACTTAGAAAAAAAGAGTCAGAATCTCTATTAATATAGGATTTGGGTTATGGAGAAATCCACAATTGATGGTAGAGGTAAGACTGAGTTTAACTTTGGGACCCCCAAAGTTAAGCTTTTGGATGTCACTGGAAGCCTAAAACTGATTTGCAGGGTCTCCTTGTGGATTAAGCATCTGCTGAATCTCTGCTGATCATATTTCAGGCATGTGAATAGCCTTGTTATCATACAGTGTACATTGTAAGGTAGCTTATGGCAACTATCGCTAAAATATAATATAATACCTTTTCACTTTATCTCCATTTTGACCCAATTTAAATTTATTCCAATTTTTAATATTTTATGGATTTTTTTCTATAGAAGTTTTATGTTGTCATTGCCATTCTTTTGCCTCTGCTTTGTATGTTTTTATGTATAAGAAATCCAGGATAAATAAATCTATAGAGATCATAAGTGGATGAGCAATTACTAAGGGGCATGGCAGAGGGGGTTGCAGGGAAATGGGGAGCCAACAACAATGAGCACAAGAAAGAAGAAAACATTCTAAAATTGATTGTGGCAATGATTGCACAACTCTTCTATATATGATTGAACTATTTTTTGTATCATATGTGAACTACCTGTTAATTAAATTATTTTAAAAGTTGTTTTTTTAATAAGTAACACCACTGAAAGCTAAATAATGTTAAGAATCTATTATATCTGCCTTACTCACAGGTAAGGGTAGACTGACTAGCTATAGTTATGAGAGATAAACAGATGAACATAATGGTCCAGTGTAAGATAAGGTGCTAGAGAAAGAGCAGCAGCTTTTATGACTGCAATGTTATAATATACTTGTCCCCTGCCTACCCCATCATACCCACTCCATGCCTTTGTTCAAAGAATATCCCTAGAAAGCCATTTGTACAACAAGAGAACTACCTGATCATCCACAACTACTGGTGCCATGAAAAATGGGTCGATTATCGACTCTCTGAAAATAATTGCAAAAGTGACCAGAAACCTAATGAGAAATAGTCTAGACTAAATCTAATCTTCTCCTTTGGTAGTGCAAGCATGCTAACCAAGTCAATCAAGGGAATGAACAAACAGAACATTGTGAAGCGAAACTGAAAAGTTTAATCAACAAATGACACAAGGTAAAACTGGGATCATTAGGAAATTGTTCAAGAAAAAATTGGAAAGATGAAGACGTGAGTTAACAGAAATACAACCTAGAGAAAAGATGCAATAAGTAGAAGATTGGGAAGTCAATTTAAAGAAGGAGAGAAAGAACGCAAATAATTTGAAAATCACCAACTCTGATGTTCAAATCTGGGAAGCTTCCTTGACTTCTAAACAGTCTCACAGTGCCAGTTGCTATGAAGAGCAATGTCACTACTATTTTTGCTCAGTTAGTAGCTCTGTTCTACTGTGCTTTCTAAAGATATCAAAGGAAACAAATTCGTGTTAATTTTGTGACCTTAATGCAGTAAATTACCTCAGTTTGTCATAGATTACCTAATTGGAAAAAAGCACATTTCATATAAATATCCCAATACTTTAATATCTATTATTATTTTGCCATGAGTTTTGTTCAAGCACAGAGTAATCTAAATTGGAACTACATTTCCCACTTTTGGAACTAAGTTCCCACCAGTGCGCTATAGCAAACATGATTTGAACAATTTCCACATCTCTTTCTTGAAAAGAAAACTATTTTCCCTGAACACCTGTGCTTTCTTCTTTGAAAATTTGGGGGCAGAATATGCCAGCAACCATGGGATAGGGGGATAATGGGCTTTATTTTTAAGGGGCCAGATAATACATAAATTAGGTATTGCAGGTCACCAAGTCTCCATCATGATGAGCCACTTCTGCTGTAGCAGTGCATAAGCAGTCACCGAAAATGTGTAAAAAAAATAGTTGTGATTGTGTTCCAATTAAACTTTATTATAAAAAGCAGATAGCTGGCCTGATTTGGACTTCCAACTGTCATTGTCTTTTCTATAGGACAGCAGAACAAGATCCCAGAGCTCAAATGTCCTACCAACCTTGAGCAGCGGTACTATAACGAGAAACAGTAAGAGCAAGAGCAAGAGTGATTCTCATCTTATTTAAGGCTTCTCTATTCTGGGGTTTCTTATAACAGCAGAGTCTTTATTTTAACTCAATATACATCTCTTCCTGATATCAGGTTTTTAAGCTTTTTCTAAAATCCCACAAACACAAATTCTTACTATGCATTATTCATAACTTAAGGCACCTTAAATGAGTCTTTGCTTAAATGAGTCCTTTTAATGTAATTTACTTTGACTAAGCTTAATAAAGGTTTTTTTTTGGGGGGGGAGCATCACTGCTGTCCGGTGGTGGGAGTAGGAGACCCAGCCCCATTGCTGGAATTGAACCTCCATCCCAGTGGGCCGCAGTCCCACGCACAACCACTCCGCCACCGGGGCTCAGCCCTTAATAAAGTTTTAACAGTCAAACGTCCATGAGTTGGTCGGTACGGGCAAGCTTTCATGCAGAAAGTGGCCCCAAGACTCACCAAGAATACATGCTATCAAAGTAACCAAATTAAGATAGGTTCTGAGCTGCATGAATCTTGGACAAATAGTGTTAAAAAACCTTCTTCTTTCCTGAAAACTTCTCCTTTCCTGACTCTCCCAAGCTTTATGATTGATATAATGGGAGAGGGTACTTTACTAACTAGAGTAGCATTCTTGACAAAGTTTATGAAAATATTCCATGGAATGGTGTCAGGGGACCTTGGTAATACATTTTGAATGAGATCATCTGTACTGCAGCAAAGTTACTAAAAAACTCATACCCACACAGAGAACGTTCTATTGATATGCAATAAATGAGTGGGTGGATGAGTGAATAAATGAAGCTACAGAGGCAATTGATATCATGTGTTTTGGAAACATTGGTTAGAAGATCTTATACAGAAATAACAAATCTGCCTTTTTCTTTCACTATTTTCTTCCTCAAAATCAAATAAATCAAAAAAAATCAAATAAATCTCTCTTCAGTGAGCCACTAAGTCACAAGTTCAGTTCAATGGACCATGAAAAATAAAATCTGTGAAATAGATAAACTAAAGAAGCCCTAAAATCCAAAGTAGTATGTTCTTTAGAAAGTACCTTTCTGGTATTTTAATGGTAACATATATTACCAACACCTTACTTATTGTTGATTCAGAAAAGATTCAGATCACTGTACACCACAACCTAGGCAAATGATCTTTACCCATATGGACTAAATTTACATATATTGTATGTGTTACTATCAGGCATTATTAAAAGTTCTGGAAATAGAATTCTATCTAATCAGGAATTTGAGATCAAAGGGCACATTTTACCTGAGGATGAAATTTAGAAGAGTAGAGAGGAGGAAAGCATTGGAAACACAGGATTAAGTAGGATAAGTGATGCTACATTGTGGAGCTTGAAATCAATAGTACAGAACAAACGATCATGTATTGTTAAATGGAAAACAGCTTTGGTCTGGAAATCTTCACCAAATTCACAATAGCTTTGTTTTGAAAAAACAATCCAATGAAAGACAGTTATATTCTGCTCCATAAGAAGTTACCATGAGTTGGAATCAACTTGAAGGTAATTGTTTTGATTATTATTTTTGCTGTTAATGGATGCCATTCAGTCAATTTTGACTCATGGTCACCCCTATACACAACAGAATAAAATACTGCCCTGCTAAAAAATAAAAGCTGCACTGTACTGCATCATTTTCACAATGTTGGAGCCACTGTGTCAGTCTATCCACTTTTACACTACCCTCTACTTTATCAAGTATGGTGCCCTTTTTCAGGGATTGGTCTCTCCTGAAAATATGTCCAACTACTTGAAACAAATTCTTGGCATCCTTGCTTCTAAAAAGTATTCAAGTTGTAATTCCTCAAAGACAGATTTGTTTTTTGGCAGTCCATGTTACTTTCAATATTCTTCTCCAGCACATTTCAGATGCATTAACTCTTTCTTGGTCTTCCTTATTGAATGTACAAATTTTACATTTATATGAGGCAATTGGAATTACCATGCCTTGTGTCTTCAGTATAACATCTTGTTTTTTCAATACTATAAAGGATTTTTGTGCAAATTTACCTAATGTGTATCTTGATTGCTGCTTCCATGAGCATTGATTTTGGATTCAAGCAAAATAATATCCTTGACAACTATGGTAGTTGCATAAGCTGTCGTCAACTTGAGAATATTAAGAGTGAAGTGGTGGAGTTTAGCCTGTCAATCGTGTCACAGCTTTTTGGCCTCGTTTGGAGGTGCTAAGGAGATAACTAGCTCTCTGAAGGCAGGGCACATACCCTGCTTGTCTTCCTGCTGACAAGGCACCTAAAGTCCCCTGATGGGATGAGAGGTCTGGAGCTAGTGGAGCCACATGGAGACCTATGCTAATGCTAAGATGCTTCCACCACCACTGCAACCACATGATTTCCCACTCACTGCCTTGGGATCTTTCTGCATTCAGCATCATTACAAGTGATGTGTGAGTCTAATGAAGAAAATACTGACCGGTACTGGATATGTGGGCTAATATCGGACTTATGGACTTGACTGGACTGGACTGGACTGAGATGTTTCCTGTAATATATAATTACTCTTTGATATAACACTCTCTTAACATATGAATGTCTCTGCATTTGTTTCTTTAGTCAACTGAGATAACACAATGTCAACCTTTTCTCCATTTACCATGATATTACCTATTGGTCCACTTGTGAGAATTTTAGTCTTTTTTACATGGAACTGCAATTCACACTGAATGCTGGACCCCTTCATCTTTGTCAGCAAGTGTTTTAAGTTCTCATAACCATTAAGAAATGGGCTATCATCATATCTACAGTTGTTGATAAGCTTCCTCGAATTCTGATCTCACATTGTTCTCCATATAATCCAGCTTCTCTGATTATTTGCTTAATATACAGATTGAATGGTGAAAGGATACAACCGTGATGCACAACTTTCCTGAATTTTTTAACGAAGCAGTATTTCTTTGTTTTGTTTTCACAGCTGATTCTTGATCCATGCACAAGTTATATATGAACACAATGAAGTGTTATGTAATTCCCATTCTTCTTAAACTTATCTATAGCTTGTTATGATTCACACAGTCAAATGCTTGGCATAGTCAATAAAACATAGTAAACATCTTTTTGGTGTCCTCTGCTTTCAGTCAAGAACTATCTGACATCAGCAATGATATATTCTTGCTCTATGTCCTCTTCAAAATGTGGCGTTCAACTCTAGCAGCTCCCATTCAGTAGACTGCTGCAACCATTATTGAGGATCTTCATCAAAAGTTTACTTAAATGTGATATTAATGTTATTGTTCTATAATTTAAACATTCTGCTGAGTTATCTTTCCTTGGAGTGGGTACAAATATGGATCTTTCCAGACAGTTGGCCAAATAGCTGTCTTCCATATTTCTGGGCAGAGATGAATAAGCGTCCCATCAGCTTGCTGAAACATGCCAATTGATATTCTGTCAGTTCAGAGATTTATTTTTGTTTAGTGCTTTTGGTGAAGCTTGAACTTCTTCTTCCAGCACCATTGGTTCTGAAGCATATGATATATGAAGGTATTGAGAATATCATGGCTGTAAAGAGGTCTTGAACATCAGATTTCTCAATACAAACATGTTTAAAACATACATGTCTCACTGTCTTATAAATGTAGCCATCCATGTATCAATTTTACTAAATGAAGCAAATGAAGCAATTCTTTAGATGGGAAAGCTAAATGATCAACTTGAGGAAATAACAAAATTTTAATTTGACCCTTCCTGCTGGAAGCAGTGAATTCTTCCTTGCAAATTCAGACTGACTCCAGTGTTCCCACAATCCCTGACAAATAAACAATAGGCACTATATAAGACATCTAGTGACTGGTTTTGTATACTTACATAGACCAGCTCCTCAGGCACTTTGCTGTGATGAAGTTACTGCATAGAAAATTTGTCCCTGGAGAATGCATTCTCGTAGCTGTCTCTAATGCTGGTCACTTATCCATAATCTCTGCTTTCTGAAGCCCCCTTTGTACTCCACCCTTCTTTGATAATTGGAACATGGGTTGTTGGGGACCAGTGGTATGTGTATGAACCTACCTCATGAAACTGGTGTCAGTTGCTCATAATTTAATATACATGTAAATCACTGTATGTAGTAGATTTGCTTTTAGCAGGCCTAGGGTGAGTCTGCATTTCCAGTAAGCTCGTGAGTAAAGACAATGCTGCTAACATTTTGAATAACAGGGACACAGACACAAAACAATATCTTACAGATTGAGCATGTTAGTTCCACTAGCTGTTTAACCTCAGGCAATTTACTTGAACTCTGCCTATATATTGTTGTTGCTGCTTTTCCTGGGAGTCATTGTGGCTTTCTTTTTAAAAAAAAATATTATGGTAACTATTGTATCAACCATATGAGAACAAATAGAATAATTTGCATAAAAACAAAATTCAGAAGGTAGGAAGGTACTGGAAAGAAAGATGAATGGACAGCTGGAGCTGAGGAAAGAAGTGAACAGAATGTTTTTATAGTGAGTGGACAGCATGAAACATATGGGTGGCCGCTGTGAAGTGGGGAACTAAATGGCATGGGAAACATTCACATGAAATGCCAAAAATGGAAGAGAAAATATACTTTACCTAAAATGTATCATGAAATAATTTTATGTGTACCATGCATTGGCATGAATTGTATTCACAATATCGAAAAAACCCATTTCCACTATCCATTTTCAAAACTTTCAAATTACTTCAAACATTAATGCCATACTCATTAGGCAATAACACTCTCTGTTTTTTTGAAGCAAGGGTGATGATTTCTTCACTGTCTTCATAACGAACTCCTTGACTTTGAAATCTAGTTCTACCACTTATTAGCCATGTAACTCTGGTACTCATTGAATAAAAGCAGTACTTATTTCATAGGGCTTTTGTCAGAATTAATGAGTTAATATAGGTTACTCATGACAGCTGGGTTCTCTAAAGAAGCAGTCAGTGACATGTGTGTGTTTATACAGTCAGTTCTCCTCATTTCCAGAATTATAAGGGCTGGTGAACAGAAAGTAGGAAGATGAGATAGGCTAGTGGATGCCCAGGCGAATTATACCAAATTCTTCTGAATGAAACTAGGTAGGGTCTACTGTCTGATACTGGCGTCTGGGATCCACAGATGATAAAACAAGAGGTTGACTAACAGTATGCAGGATCCAAATCATACAGTAGGAGTAAGTTATCTTTCATACATTCAGTTTATTTATGAGTAGACCCCATCCTAAATGAAACCTCCACTAATCATACCAATGAAAGGATCAGATTAAGAAGCCCTATTCTACTACTTGGCTACTCCCCAGAACTCCCCCTCATGAAGCTGGTCACACTAACAGAGCATATTGTGGGAGGATCCTGTGCCACCCAAGTTGACAGTAACCCTAAATATCCCAAAAGTTAAGTACTGAAAACAATAATTGCAAAATAAGCCATGGACTGCTAGCCTCAAAGTTGATGTCTAAACTTCTACAGGATAAAGATAAAGATATGCTATCATGTAAAGATTTATGTCTTTGAAAATCCAATATAAGATTTCCATAGGCCAGCTTTGGTTTGCCATCAGGGGCCTCGCTGTATGTTTTCTGATTTTCTTTGTTTTGTCTATTATCACTTCATACCAGCCTTTCACATATCTCATTTGAGTATTATTTCTGTGTTCTGAAAACTGGTTTTCAACTGACCTGACAGACCCCCTTGATCTGCCCACACCATTGTTCTAATAGGAGACCACACGTTCAAGCTAATACTATTAGTTTATCTCAAAATCTTCCCTAATTCCTTTGTGTATCTATTTCATATAGAACATTAGCCATGCATCACAACATTCATTTTGTTAGAGAAAATTCCAGTTCGGAACTGACAGAACTTATGAATACCAAAAAAGGAAACACACACACACACACCAAAGAGACTAAGGAATTCAGACTTTAGGTAGAAGTTAATATTTGCTGTTTTTCATGATGGTTGATTTAACTCATGAGAGGATAATTGACACAAGAGGCTCAGGATTTTCTTCCCTCAGAAGTCCCAGCAACTCCACCAAAACTGTTCCTTTTTCTTAATTAGTACTAAAGCACAATTGATGATCGCTTAAGATTGCTCCTCCCACAGTTTCCAAGCAGATAAAGATTTTTGATATAAGTCTTCAATATAAATATGATCCCCTGAAGTGCTCCATTTGAGGAAGGGCAGACTAAAAAGGGATGGCAACTGCAATTATAATGAGTTTTCTGGTGACCCTGGGAACCTGACTGAAGCTAGCCATCAGTTTGTAATGAAACTAACTCATATTGTTTGTGGGAACAGTGTGATAGAGACCTGGTAATTAAAGCAGTTTACTGACCAATCTGTAAAGCTTTATAATATGGTCACTGAGTAGCAGAACCATTTCAGAGTAGAACTTGTATAGCACCGGCAGACAGAGACAACTGGACAGTAGAGAAAGACTGTGACCATAGTCTGATGCAAATTTTAAACATTTTCCTGAGCTCTAATTGGCCACTGTTTCTCCTCTTCCATCTGACTGGGTTATCTCCAACTTAATTTACAGAATGGAAGCTGGGTCAACTTCCACAAAATAAAACTACAAACCTAGCCTGTGTCTGTTATCAATGTGTTCTCCTTTCCTACTATCACAGTGAAAGAGCTGTTTCTATTCTCTGTCTCTATTCTTTTATCTGTTTTTCACTCCTTCCAAGACTTTGTGCATTCCGAGGGGCCTTGCTACATCCATTATTCCTCACTCTTCAGGAAATGCAAACTCTCTCACTCTATAAATGTTCTTCAGGGATTAACACAGATGAAACAGGGCTAATTAGATGGAAACTGGATTTGGCCTAAAACAGAGGACACCTTAGGTCTAGAAGGTAAGCAGATACATCAACTAAAAGGGAAGGTACAGACAAGTTCAGAATGTCAAAATAGTTAAATTACATGTCTGAGTAGCTAATTGCCCTTGGAGGCACTAGACATAGGACTAGTGAAGATTGGGTTACTGGCCCTAGATTATTTTTTTACTACCTGCTGAGGGTTAAGCCCACACATGCTAATTATCATCTGAACAGATTAAAGAACTGTAAATGAGTTCTGCTTCTGAACAAGAGGTGGGGATCAGGAATACTTTGCCAATTCCTTATTGAGAAATTCTGAGGCATGGAAGAAGACTTGTAAGATGCACACATCTTGGAAAGGGTCGTGTCATTCTGCCCTCCATCTGCATGATTTGGCTAAATAGGGTTTGCAAAATAACAGAGAGAAGTGTCATCAAGTACAAGTATGCTGAATATTCCTATGAGGACGTGAACAGTTGGGGATATTACAAATGAAAGGCAATTTTAGTTTTGGCAAGATTGTTTAGATAGTTCCTTCAAAGTCATGATGAGCCATTGCTGCCTACATTACCAAATCCATCCACAGCCTCCAAGTTTCGATCACTTCATTCAGCCATGCGGAAGCTGCTCTGGTCCTGAGGAAGCTGGACAAGTGCTATCACTGCAGAACTAAGTCAGGAACATGCACCCATCTTTCAACTCCAGATGGTGGGACATTTTTGGCCCAGTTAACATTTTCCCAAAATGAGATTTTTCCATAATAAAAAGTTGACTGTTGGTTCATTTGTGCCTCAAAGTACTTCTCCTAAGCAAGTTTAATTCTCTGAAAATAGAGAATTTAATATATTGTAAAGAAGAGCTCACATATCTGTGTGTATTATTCTAGCCAAATTATCACTATGTGCTAGTCCTCTCTTAGAAATGCTCCTCAAGGAAGGTGACTGTTGTTCACCACATCCCTGAGTTCTAGTCAGTCCATGAGGAATGGTTTTAAATAAGGGCTAGTGACTTAAATAGCCAATTAGCAAGGGACTTGACAAATGAAAGAGGCTGTGAAAATGTCCCATTATTTTGGAACCCCTTTTCCCACAACTGTGGAAAACGCCCCTGCATTGTGCAATTAAAAACGTCAATGGACAATCTCAACCATTTTCTTTTTTGCCAGTTTGCTGTATTGTGATTGCTTGCATGTTGCTTTGACATTAGAAGCTATGTTACCAGTAGAGTCACCTATGCATGTTGGACTGATTTCAGCACAACTTCTAAATCAGACAAACTAAGAGGAAGGAAGGGGTGATCAACTTTTGGGATATCAGTCTCTGAAAACTTTAAGAATACCAGTGTAATGTTGTGCAATATAGGTTCAGGTGATAAGTTATTCAGGTTGGAAAGCACTCAAAAGACGACAGGGGAAGAGCTGCCTTCTCCTACTAGAGTCAAGCTTAAAATACCATGGATGGAGTAAAATGTTAAGGACTTACATTTGTTGATAAGACAAGACTCATATCCACTAATGATCATAATGCAGAATTTAGAAAGTAGGAATAGTGAAAGTGAAATGAAATGGAACACATAATAGGCTAGGCATTAATGAGTTGAAATGGACTAGTATTGCCTATTTTCAGTCAGATATATGGTTTACAATTCTAGGAATGACAAACGGAAGATGAATAATGTCCCATTCATCATCAGCAAGAACATTTCAAGATCTATCATGAAATACAATATGATATATAATCCCATATATCTAGGAGGAAAACAATTAAAAAACCATTATTAAAATTTACACACCAACCACCAAAGTAAATAATGAAGAAATAGAATAAGCCTAATCTATTCAGTCTGAAATTGATCAAATGTGCAATCCAGATGCATTAACAGTTACTGGTGGCTGGATTTTGAAAGCTGGAACAAAGAGGGATGATCAGTAGCTCGGAATCATGGTCTTTGCTGTAGAAACCAAGTTGGGGAACTAAGCTGATATAGTTTGTTAAGACCTGTAGCTTCTTCATTGCAAGTGCCTCTTTGTGGCAACATAAGCAGCCATTACACACATAGACTTTTCCAAATGGAAATCAAATTATGCATATCTGTGGGAAAAGACTATGGAGATGCTCAGTATCAACCACCAAAACAAAACTGGTGTGTTTACACACTCAATTTTATCATACGTAAGTTCAAGTTAAAGCTGAAGAAAATTAAAACAAGTCCATGAGTACCCAATATAATTTTGAGTTTATCCCACCTTAATTTAAAAAAGATGCCAAGATTAGTTTTTACCCCCTGGACACTAATAACTAAGTATCAGAAGGGTTGTACAATAACATGAAAAATGCATGAAGAAAGCAAAAAGGTATTAAAATGAAAGGGAAGAGAGTACATCCACATAAAGAAAGATTGAATTAAAAGAATCAAAGAACATTAAATGGGAAGGGGATTTTTTTTCAATAAATAGTGCTGAAAAACTGGATAGCCACATGCAGAAGAATGAAATAGGATCCATACTTCACCCCATGAAGAAAAACAAACTCAAGGTGAATCAGAGACCTATATGTAAATCACAAAGCTACCAGGGTCATCAATGAATAAGTGGGGACCAATCTAAGGTCCTATGCATGGGTTACCAGATATAATAATGGAAACACACAGTGGAACACAAAATAGATGACTGGAATTTATTAAAAATAAAACACTTGTCTATGTCAAAATTTCATCAAAAGTGTAAATGAGGCCTCACAAGTTGGGGAAAGATATTTAGCAATGGCATAATGGAAAAGTGCTAATTACTAAAATCTACAGAGTACTGCAAGCTCACAGCAAGAATAAATAAATATGTAACTCTGTTAAAAGGACCCGAATAGATAATTTACAAAGGATGATACCTGAATGGCTAACAAGCACATGAGGAAATGCTCTCTTTTACTAGCCATCTGGGAAATTCAAATCACAATAATAATGTGATACCATTAGTACCCACAATGCATAGCACCTAGCCCAATTAAAAAGCAACAACAAATAGAGAACAGCAAATGCTGGAGACAATGTGGAGAAATTAGAACTCTTATATATTGCTAGTGTGCTTTGTAAATACATACAACTACTCTGGATGATAATATTGTCATTCCTTAAACAGATTGGCAATAGAAATACCTATGACCCAGCAATGCCACAGCTGGGCATATACCTCAAAGAAATAAGTGTCAGCTCAAGAACAGACATATACTCTACAATGTTCATTGCAGCACAGTACTAAAAAGTTGGAAACAACCCAAATTCCCACTACTGGAAGAGGGGAATAATAATAATAATAATAATAATAATAATAATAATAATGACTTTGCTATCTACACCTGTCTAAAAACAATGATGAATTCATGAAATACTTTATAACATTCAGGGATCTGGGGATTATTGTGCTGTGTGAAGTCAATCAATCACAAAAAGACAATGAGACCACTACTGTAGTGATGAACACCAAGAAGGGAGTGGACACAGGCATTCAGGCCATCCAGTCTGATGGCCAGGTTGGACAGACAGCTTGGTAGAAAGCCTGATTACTGACAATGAACCATGCAACATACTCTTTATATGTGTACCTTGAAGGCCTATTAGGCAAAAGGGTCTTTTTGTCAGCTGGGATCTGATATCCAAATGAGTAGGACGGCTGGGTGATTGCTTACTCATTTCCATATATAGGTGTGACAAGGTCTTCCTGAAATAGTGGGCATTCTTACCAGAGTGATGAGGCATACTTATGGGAAAATGAGATCAGGAGGAGGCAAAGGGAATATCCACGTCTTTGATAAGACAAGTGGATGACTGCTCGTAGAAAAGGTAGAGGATTGACATTCTAGTGGTGGGTTAGAGAAATGACTAAAAATTATTTTGTGGATCCCGAGTGGGGAGTATGTCTGCTACTATGATTGTACATCAGATTTGGAAAGACCTGGACTTAGATAATCAAAAAGGAAAGAACATGTTCAGTATTTCTCAAACTGGGAAAACTGAAGGAAAAAGTTCACGGCTAAGTTAAAATCCTGAAGGAGTCTGTGGGCAAAATATTGAAGGTTTCTGGAGGTATCATAAAAACAATGAAAGGCAGACACAGGGTGAAAGCAGTAAAAAAATAGTCAATATTCAAAGATTTCCAGAAGCAGGTTATGATCATGAACTAATAATATTGAAGGACACAGTCCAAGCTGCACTGAGGACAAAACTTAGCTCTGGAAATTGAATTGACAGAATAATAGTTGAAATGGTTCCACAAATTGGTGCAGCATTGAAAGCATTCACTTATCTATGCCGGAAACTTGAAGTTGACTGGAAGATAACTATCTTCTATCCATTTCAAAGAAATGTGATCCTTGATAGCAAATAATATAATTGATACCCAATACAAGCAAAATTTTGTTGTAGGTAATCTTTAAATGGTTGCAGTGCTACATTGACAGGGACCTGTCATAAATTCAAGCGGGATTCAAAAGGAGATGGAACTACTACTGTCATTCCTGATATCAGATGAATCTTGGCTGGAAACAGTGACTACCACAAGAGTTTTACTTGTGTTTCGTTGACCATGTAGCAGCATCTGTGTGGATCATGACAAATTAGGGATGACATTTCAAAGAATGGGAAACCAAGAAAACATGACTTTGGCCATGTGGGATCTGTAGATAGGTCATGAGGAAGTCATTAAAAAAAAGGGATACTAAATAATTCAAAATTAGGACAGGTATGCAAGACAGCAGTTCCTTTTCACCATAATTTTTCAATTTCCTTACTGAACAAGTAATTCTATAAGCATGACTATATGAAAAAGAACACAGGATCAGAACTAGAGGAAAGCCCTATAAAAACTTTAATATGCAGATGACACACCCTTGCTTGATGAATGTTAAGAGGATTTGAAACACTTTCTGATTAAACTTAAACTACAGCTTTTTTAATTCGTTATATCTCAGTGTATAAAGAAAGAAAAATCTTCACAAGTAGACCAGGAAATAACATCATGATAAACAGAAAAAATTGAAGTTGTCTAGGATTTAATTTTTCATGGCTCCACAATAAATGCTCATGGGAAATGCTGTCAAGAGATCAAATGGCATATGGTCCTGAGTCAACCTGCCACAGAAGGCCTCATTAGGGTATTGAAGAGCAAGGATAGTACTTTGAGGACTAAGGTGCATTGACCCAACCCATGGTATTTTCAATAGCTTATTTTGCATGTGAAAATCAAACGCTAAATAAATAGCACAAAAGAATCAATGTACTTGAATTGCGGTGCAGGAGAGGACTATTGAAACACCATGGATTGCTTAAAGGACAAACCCATCTCTCTTGGAAGAAATATGGCCAAAGTGGTCCTTGGAGGCAAGCAGATACTTTGGCTGGATATTTCCAGGAGAGACCAGTCCCTGGAGAAGGTCATCATGTTTGGTAAAGTGGAAGGGCAAGAAAAAAACAGGAAGGCCCTTAATTAGATGGACTGACAGAGTGGATGCACCAGGGGGCAGGCATAAGAATGATTGTGAAGTGGCATAGGACCATGCACTGCTTCATTCTGTTATATGTAGGGCCATGATTGGTTAGAGCCAACTCGGCCACCTAGAAAAACAACCTGTATTTCCAGAACAGCAAGCCAATCTGTTTTGGAATAGAATCAGAATGTTTCCTGGAAGCAGGGATGGCTAGACATTGTCTTGTATACTTTGGACATGTTATTGGGAGGGACCAGTCCATGAAAGACATCATGATTAGTAAAGTAGAGGGTGAATGAAAAAAAAAGATGAAAGGACTGACACATTGAGTTCAAATATAACAAACAGTAGGATGGCACAGGATTGAGCAATGTTTCATTTGCTATACATGAAGTCCCTATTAACCAGAGCTGGTGTGTTAGTCTGGGTAGACTAGAGGAACAAATTTCATAGACACACATATAGATATAGGGAAAAGGTTTATATACAAGACGAACAGGACATTGAGCCCAGTCCAATTCAAAGTCCTAAGTCCGATATTAACCCAGATGCCCGAAATCAGTCTATAAAGTCTCCTTCCAACTCACAAAGTCACAGGTCAGTGGGTGCAGAATCCCGGCACTGGCAGGGGTCTCCACATAGCTCCTTGCTTCCAGGGTTCAGAGTCCATCAATAGCAGAAGAAACTCATCGCTGGCAGAGATCCCCATGTGGCCGCCCCAGCTTCAGAGGTCTGGCTCCATCAGGGCAAACCCATGTGGTCTCTCTGCTAGCTCCTCCAGCTTCTCAGATGCTGCCATCTTGTCTTGTCCATGATTAATCATCTCTGAGACAACTCCCAACAACTGGGGAGCTAGCTTCTCATCTTCACGAGGGAATATCACAAGATTTCCCAGACATATCAGGAGAAAGCCATGCCCACACAGAGGCCTGTTTGGCTCCTCAATGGCTATCTCCAGATTAACAGCCAGACTCCACCTCCACATCTCAATCATGAAATTAACACAAGCACATGACTGCCACAGCTGGCTTGAAGGTATCTGTGTTAATCCAGGTAGACTAGAGAAACAAATTCATAGAGATGCATATGGATATAAGGATAAGATTTATATGCAAGAGGAATGGAACATTGTGAAAGTATCCCAATCCAGTCCAGTTCAAAGTCATAAATCCGATGTTAGCACATATGCCTAATACCAGTCTATAGTCTCCTTCCAACTCAAGAAGTTACAGGCCGGTGGGTACAGAGTTCCGGCACTGTCAGGGGTCCCCTCATGGCTCCTCGTTTCTAGCGATCAGGGTCCATCAGCAGTATTCATTGGTTATAGAAACATCTCAGTGCTGGCAGGGGTCTCCATGTGGCTTCTCCAGCTTCAGAGGTCTGGTGCCATCAGTGTAAGGTCATGTTGCTTCTCCTCCAGCTCCTCCAGTTCCTCAGACGCTGCCATCTTGTCTTGTCTGTTGAGTGACTCCTAACAACTGGGAAAAAATGGTCTCTCATATCCATAAGGGAAATACTGTGAGACTTCCCAGAATTCTCAGAAGAAAGCCATGTCTACACAGAATCTTCATTGGCTACTCAATGGCTATCTCCAGATTAACAGGCTAAGCTCCACCCCTACATCTCAATCATGAAATAGGTACATGACCGCCACAGTATCTAACACACAAAACAAACATAGACAAATTAAAAGCAAACCCATGCCTTCTTGAGTTGAATCTTGAATCATAGATCTAATATAGGTATATGGTGAGAGAGAATTACAAGTAGGAGTGATTTAATGAGGAAAGTCCCAGAAAGAGCAATGAGATATTTTTAAAAGTTGCAGCTAATCTTGCCTGGTTTTCAAATGACTTAGTTGTTTTCTATAATATGTACAATGGCAGGGACATAATGCCTCCATGATATGAGGTGAAAATGAAATAGAAATAGAAAAACAGTATGTTTATACATATTGTTCAAAAGTTTTAAACTTGTCACATATTTATTTAAAGAGCTAAAATCTTGATAGACATGTTAACAATACAATCCTCCCTTTGTATTTGGTTTAAACTATAATATAATTCTAACTAAATTTCATTCTAATTCTTTGTGTATATGCTGAGCCTATAGTGAAAAACGGGGCTCACTTTAAGAGAGAAACTATGTATTATCTAAGTTTACATTTTTTGTGCCTAGGCTATTTTTGCTGAAAGAATTAGTGAATAGATTGACCTTCTTCACAAAAAGGAAACTGAGTCACCAGGCAGTTAAGAGATTTCCTCTAAGACAGCAGTTCTCAACTAGTGGGTCGCAAAACGACCCTTTCACAGGGTCACCCAAGACCAGTGGAAAGCACATATTTCTGATGGTCTTAGGAACTGAGACACAGTCCTGTCTCCAGGCAGGTTAGACGACATGCAGATATGTTCACATATGAGTACTCGGCATGAAGACTGTTACCCATGCTACACCATGCTTCAAGACAAAATTTCATATATTTATAATTAGAAAAAATATCTCACAATATATAATTTTATATTGTTTTGGGATTATCACTATGATTTAATTATGGTCTACTTGTAACAGTGAAAATACATCCTGCATATTAGATAATTTACATTACGATTTATAACAGTAGCAAAATTATAGTTATGAAGTAGCACTGGAAATAATATTATGGTTGAGGGTCACCACAACATGCGGAACAGTATGATAGGGTCTCGACATTAGGAAGGTTGAGCTAAGAATCACTGCTCTAAGGCAAGGAATTAGATAACATTAGATCTTAAATAATTTAATATCCAATGGGTAGTAAACAAACAAGAGAGAAAATTTCCAATATCTTAGAAGTTTTCTGGTCAAATTTCTTTGCTTAGTTTAGGCATTAGTTTTCTTTTCTGTAAAAGTTTCAATTGGTAGTTGAGAAGCTGTTTGGTTCTTTGTTTTGTGTCAATGAATGCTCTGGTTCCTTAATGTTTTACTGTCATTCAGATATAGGTGAAACACAGACAACCATTTAAAAAAATTAAAAACAGAGGCCAAGACCAGTCTTGTCTTTATCTATTTTGGAACAAAACTCAAGTCTCAGAGCATAGCCAAGTTGCCCTTACTTCTACCCTCACTGGCAAAGCTAATTCCTTTATAGAGACTTGGTTTAGTTCTTTAAAATTCATTGAGTTCTAGAGAAAATACTCTCTTATCCCTCTGTCTATAAAAGCAAAATGTATGGGCTCATTAATAATATCAGAGTCTATATTAGTAAGGTCAAGCTTAATTGAGAAAAATGTTACTAAAACTATAATTTTACCTAGAGCTTGAATTAATTTATCTCCTCTGCCATCTAGGAAGAAGATGTCAAAATCCTAACATATGAACACTCTTGGACTTTGACCAAAATTACCATACACCTTGAGATGTAAATGAGTCTGCTTTTATCAATAAAGTAGCATCAAGCAAACAAGTCCATAGAGCTTTTTAAAAATTCCAGAACTAAGTACACATGTTAGTGGTAGGGAATTTTGGAGGGGAAAAAAACTGACAAGGAGGAGAACAGACAATATTTCATGGAGACTCTAGACCCTGAGGACAAAAAATATGAAAACCTGCTATTAAAAATGTGATACACATGGAGATCATTGTAGGACTGTGTTAAAATAATTGCATCCAGGACTGAGCCCCGGTGGCGTAGTGGCTGTGCGCGGGACTGCGGCCCACTGGGACGGAGGTTCAATTCCAGCAGTGGGGCTGGGCCTCCTACTCCCACCACTGGAGAGCAGTGATGCCCCCCCAAAAAAAACCCCCCAAAATAATTGCATTCACTCCTCAGACTTATTAATTAACAGCTAGTGAACATTCTAAACCACTGGTAATTGCAATTTACCAATCTAGGTTGGATAAATATGCAAAAGATTCCATTTGTATTCTCTATACAAAACTAAGGCTTTCCTCACTTAAACATTGCTTTAACATCTGGACTTTAACCAGTTGCAAACAACTGCCATTGTAGTCATACAACACCCCTTTCCTAAGCATAGAACTCGAATAACAGATTGACTGGAAATCCTTGTGCTGACAGTACTCAAGATATATTTTCTAATGCTATTTATCAGGGGCAGAGAGCTATCAGTAAATGTTGCACATCTTACTTTGAGGAAGCTTCCTATCTTAATGATACCAAAAAGGTCACTAAGACTTGATAGACATATCATCTGTTTTTGCTTTAGATTCCCAAACTAGGGATTTTGAGAAGGGATATAAACAAGGAAGCAATATCCAAAGGACAAAAGACAGGATATGAATATGATGTCATGAAGCCCCAGTAGAGTCAGTCTGATAGCTCCTAAGAGATGAAGAGAAGGTGAAAGAAAGGTAAAAGAAAGGAGATAGGCAATTTAAAACTTACTCATGCATTGTTACTAAAGGCTTTTGCTTTAGCTTGTTAAGTGAGGAATAAGAATAGAACTGGAGCATTGGAGATCATAGGCCTTGTCTTATTTTACATACAGATGTACCATCTCTGAGATCACCATTGGCTAGCTGTCAGAGAAATGCAAACATACTTATGGAATATTTCAGTAGGAATATCTTCAGCAAGGCCTTCAGAGATATTGGAATAATTCATTAACAGGTCACATTTGAGAAAGCATTTGACAAGTAAGAAAAATAAGAAACAGTCAAATACAATTCTGAATAAACATTTATTGCATTAGGTTTGGAATCTACTTCTCTCTCAAAGCAATTATCCTTGGCTAAATAAGTTACTGAATAAACAAAGCACTTATTATAAGTCAATTTTTTTCTATAGACTTTTCTCATGAAAGCAAATTACTGTTGAGTGTTGATCATCATCTGTTATCGGTAGAAATGTGAAAACCATAGATCTCATCAGGAAAATTCAATCTCATAAATAAATGTACCAAATTAACTATAGCTAGCACAGAGGAATTGTGAGCCAAGTCAAAGACAGTGGGGATAGGCTTGCTTTATTAATGCAGTTCTTTTCACATGTATTTTAGATACCTTTGAGCACATTACCATCTGTGTATATTCTACTAATGAGCTGCAGTCTGCCCGAAGGTCAGTCACTTAGCATTGATTAGTTAGATGGAGACTGCTTAATTTCCAAGTCATTAATGAGGCACGTTCTCTCTCATTAAGTTGAATCTTCTTCTTGTTAGTGCTAGTAATCTATTAATGAGGCTAGTAGCATATCCTGGTGAAGCCTGCTTGCCAGTGAAATTGAAACATGGCCCCTAAACTCAACGCAAGTTTTATTGGCAAGTGCTGTGCACTTGGATGTACCTGATAGATAACTAATGTTAATAATCTCATGGATAATTCCCTTTGTCTGCATCTTTTCATCGTGTGTGTGTGTGTGTGCTGGTTTAGGGGTGCCCTTGTCAAAGAATTAACAGCTTGCCTCATGCTGTTAGTGACCTCATGGACCACATACTCTGCTCTATCCCCTTGAATGTTCCACCTGTCCTAGGGCTCCAAAGAGCATACGGACCTGGAGAATTAGGCAAGTTAAGTGCCTTGTATGGTTTCAAAGTTCTCTAAATGAACTCCAAGTCATGAGTCCAATTCAGAGTCCTGTTTTGTTTCCCAGGTCACAGGCCCTGCTTGGTAGTTACGGACGTGTGTTGTATGTGCTGTAAAGGTGAAAGAACATGCATAACACTGCCAGCACCTTACACAGAATCCACCAATATATATATATTTACATTAGATTCATGGATTTTCACCTTTGTCACTTATAAGGCATTTTTATCTTTCAGCGGCATTGACCTACCCTGAAGGTCAATGCTGTCATGCTCACAGGGGACCTAGGTTTGTGACCTTGAGGCTTCTCCCAAGTACAATTCATTCACAAACAAGTGTAGCAATGCAGTTTTGTTTTGTTATTTTTTGGGTGCACAAGGTCTTTTTCATTATAAAATGAATGGATATAAGTTTTAAATAATTTTAAATATTAAAAATACAGTTTTTCCCATTTGACTACCACTTCAACTCTTAATCACAGATTGTAGTGACTCTGCTTGTGGGAGAGAGTGATTTGTGCCATGATCTGAAGAGAGAGGTATATTGTGTCTTCCTCCTATAGGAAATGGCTATACAGAAAAAAATTAAAAATACTAAATAACATTAAACATTTAAAATCATAAATCAAATATTCAAAGCCCAAAGCAAAGTCACTGTTCAGACTCCTAGTAGCCCTGCATAGATCTCTCTTCTTTCCCCTGGAGAGGTGCTGGTGGACTTAAATACTCAACCATACATTTAAAAGATGAATATTTAGATCAATATATAATCCAGTTTCGATCAATATATAATCCAGTGATAGCTTTCATTGTCCTCCAGCTGTTCCCTATCAACACTGCAACTAATTCTAATTTTCCCTCCCCAAGTGATTGGGCTTAAATAAGAGAAGTAAACAAACTTGAGCAAGAAGAGATTATAACGAAAGTATTCAAGCATCCCTTGCAGGTCCACTATCAAAAGGCAGGCCAACTGCATTCATTTCTGAACAGAATCAAAAGTACCTCTTAAGGATTTTAACATACTTCTAAGCAATAACTAAGATAATTTTGATCTAAGGAATACGGTAGTACCAACTATAAAAAAATGGTATATGTTGATCATTAAGTATAAAGTGCCAGGTTGATTGCAGGTCCTTTTCCAAAATATTTTCTCCAGTTCTTACACTGACCCTTACAGTGTAGGTGACTATCTTACAGATTAGGCCCTGGAGGTTCAATAATACACTCAAGGTTTCATAGTTAATTATCTACAGTTACCTAGGTATTCATTTGTGGCAAAAATACATAAAGGGCTCAGCTGCATACCAAAAAACTGGTCATTTGAGTTCTGGTAGCATAAGGGCTTGTACAATCAGCTACTAACCACGAGGTCAGTAGATTGACTCTCTGAGTGGCTCTGAGGGAGAAATACAAGGATTCTTACTCTAGTAAGGACATATAAGCCCAGAAGCCCAAAGGGGGCAATTCTATCTTGTGGTACATGGCTGCTTTGAGTTTGAATCAACTCCAAGGCAATGAGTTTGGTTGTGGTTTTGAAAGGTACCTTGGAGGAATGACATAGTGGTCTATTTTCAAATATCAGCCATAGAAACCCCAGAGGAACACAGCTTATTCTTTTGCAACAAGGGTGGTTAGAATTGACTCTAGGGGGATTGATTAATGTTTGGTTGGAATAGTTACTTACTTGGCTTAATGAATGGATAGTTTTTTTAAAAGAAGTGTACATTGTGCAATTGTTGGGCATATAAATAAGCTGGTGCTCTCTCTCCTTTTCCTTTCTTCCTCTGCCTTAAGTGTTTTGAAAAATTATCTGTTTGTGGAAAAGGATGCTACTCCCTCAGCTAAAGGGAAAATTCAAAATATTTGGCTGGAAAAACTGAGAATTCATAGTTCCAGACGCCACCACCGCCACCCCCCACTTTGGGGGCAAATCTGAATACAGAAGTGCTAAGAGGTGAACTCTGAATTAATCTATCTATATAATCAACCCAAGATTCCATTCCTTCATGCAAAACAGAATACATTGATTTTCAGTGCGTCTCTGGATCAAACCTGTATACCCAGTTTTCGATGCTTTATAAATGAACAATGTCACAACAACCGCACCATCAAGGAACCATTTCTGCAAGTTTTCAATAGCAGGTCAAAAACATTTGCTCCTTTGTACATATAATGCCAAACTACAAAGGGGGTTCTTCAGATGACTCTAAGGAGCCAGTCCAAGTTAACATTTTCTAGTCAGGACTTCTGGCTGACTCATAAGAAAGCTGCATTTGTTCTGTACAATGGCCATGGAGCACACAGTTAGGACCTTTGACAAGATGTGTGTGAGGGGTTGTGGAAATGTGATGCTGGTAAGCTTTGCTCTGCCACTGATGACTCATGTGGCCTTGGGCCAACTCACTTGTTCCTCCCAGGGCCTCTGGCTCAAGCTAGAATGAGAGCTGTGACCATTTCCATGACCTCTAAACACTTGGCAAATGGAAAATGTTATATGTAGTTTATGCCACATAGTAATAACAACTTCAAAGAAAAAAGATCATTTTCACTTAGAATCCAACACACTTTGAACAACACATCAGAGAATACTCCAAAATAAAACACATATTTCAGACCATAGTGTATTTTTCCCGTGTCCTAGGCCATCTCCAGAGAACTATATGTCTTCCTGCCAGCCTGTTAGGAACACTAATCATGCTTCCTACAGTGAATGATCAATTGGCTTTGAAAGAGCAAGAGATAATAAAGTGATAAAATCTGCCCTCTTGGTGTGACTCTGTTACTTGGATCAATTTGCTGTTCAGTATATAGGCAAGTAATCACTTATACACTGTCCAGCTTCATGCATTGGAGGGGAAAAGTGGTGGCTATGTCTAACAGAACCCCATATAGTGTTACCAGGACTCGTTCAGCCTCCAAAACAACCTCTACGGGAGCAGGAACTATAAGCAGACTCCTATTGCTTCAGGGTTTATGATTTCCAAGAATGTAGATGAAAGCTTCTGCAATGCTGACCAAGGTAGATGCAGCCAAGTGGTCAAGAAAATAGACCCTTAGAGTAACTGATTTAGATGGTCGGATGGTCAACTGAATTCAGTAATCAATACCATGGAACAGGAGGTGGAACTGTTTCAATCATCTTAATGACTAAAGTCCTTACATTCTGTATTCTCACCATTTCAGTGAATATAGTTTTCAAATACAATTTTAAAGGAAACAAAATCTACCAAACAGGTAAAAGTGGAATGTCTGCTGCTGAAGTGCAGAGGGATGAACTCAAAGTTCCCCATCACTCCATCTCTTCATCTGACCTCTGTGTGAGTCTCTGAATCATGCCAGTTAGCCCTTAAGATATCCAGAGCTCAATTGGGATCTAGACCTAACCCCTGATAAGTTTTCCAATGAGAATTCTAAGCCCAGAGATACAAAGTGAATCAAACCAGATCCCATAGATAATAAATGACATTGAACCATGGTGTCAGATTCCTCCACCAGAAGGTAATCCCATATGGATTCTTCATGTACAGTCAGGTTATGTCAGGATGCCCAGTGGGTATAGTTATGCTGGAGAAGGGGAACACGTGAAGGGAGGTTTGCACATTGGGGCAACACCACAGGAGAGTACAGGTCTCAAACAAGAAAGTGCAAAATAATGGAAAGGTTGGGTCTACAGCAGAGCATTTCTTTTCTACAAAGGTGGTCTCTTCTTTCAAGAGTTTCATACAGATGGCAGCAGTAAGCCAAACAATTCCACATGGTGCTTGGCAATCAGCAGTTAGAAGAGCAAGAAACCATCACATTGCATTTGGCTCAAATTGTAAAGAGAGCTTAAAAAACAAAAAGCCCTGCATCCTATTTTAATATCTATGGAGGTAGGGCAATCATTATACTCTTATTTATGGGAAACTTTCACATAACTAGAATCTTAACAATTCAACTGCTCAGATAAACAGATTATTTCTCTTAGCCCACAACAGTTCTGAATAATTTTTGATACTGATGGCAATAACTTTGAGACACGTACTTCCACTTTCCTAAATGTAGGCTTGTATTTCATCTTGCAATAAATAATGAGTGGCTACTACTTATGAGGTAATAAGCTAGAAATTGGGGAAACTAAGTTATTCTTTAGAGTCAAGTGAGTCATTTGGGAAGTGATAATTCAGCTGAATATGAAGGTGAGAATGGTCGAGGGCACTAGACAGTAGAATCTTTATGCAATCTCAGATGGTTATTTCATAATTCTATGTTGTTAATTGGCTGTTTATGTATTGCATTAGCTGACAAAATCATTTTAAAATTGGAATAAATCTTTCCCTTTAGTCTCCAAAGTAGTTTCCTATATTAGCCATTAGCCATCCATTCTACTACAGTATTACTTTAGATTCTGTTATCATTTTAAAATTTTATCTTAATCATGTCTTCATATGTAGTTTGGATGCAAGCCAAAATCCCCAAGATCAGTTTCTAGTTGTAATGAAATGTTCCCTGAAAATAACACTAACGGCATTGAGCTAGTAAGTAAAATGCCTAGACGTGGGCTAGTTGCTGATGGTAGGTGCTGTCCCATCAGTTTCAGCTCAGAGTGATGCTGTGCACAACAGAAGGAAACAGTACCTGGTCCAATCTTTGCAATTAGTCGTATGCTTGGACCATTGGCTGTTCTGAAGAATTAAATCAAGCAGTCACTAAAAATGAGCATTATTAAGGTTATGCCCTAGTAGCTGAAGATAACTCTCAAACAGTAGATGAAAAAAATGTTTTGAGTAATGACAACAACATTGAGTTAACTGCATAGCTTCTAAGATGATGTAGTTGACCAAAGGCAATTCCCACTTAGATAGTAAGAGTGATCATTGTGACCACTCAACAAGGGTCATCCTGCCATCCTCCATTTTCTCCTGGAAGAGACATACACCCGACCCAATTTTTAAGGATGAAGATGCAAAAGCAAAGATGAAAAGGCAAATCAGCCTTTTAAAATGTTCATGTCGGTTGTGATACATCATACAAAGCAGCGGGATTTGAAGCCCACAGGGCAAGGAGTTGTGGGGGCATGTAGAATTTGAAGGGATTTCAAGTTATCATCCAGAAGAGGTCTTTGCCTTAGGTGAGTGCATATCCAACTGACACAAAAGAGGCTTCTTTTAATCTAAAAGATAATATATTAATATGACAACCTAAATCTTAAATCATCTACGTCACTTTGAAAACAAGAGACATCTCTTCTTCATAAAAATTCTGAAGCCTATCAAGTCATCCATCAGAATTCTCAGTACTAAGACAACTAGGGTTCTTCTAACCTTTCATCCCAGAGCTTATTTTCTTTCCCTTTCATCATCTTCAGGACACTTGGCCAACTGGCACCTGACCAATTGAGTTTTGTCTCAAATCACACTCACATGGTCCAGAGTATTTATGATCCTCCTTTCTCCGACAGTAGAATCAAAGATCAACAAAGACCAATAGAACATTTCCTGCGCAAATTTGAAAGTAATCATGCCTGTGTGTACCTCTCCAGTAAAAATATTAATGTGCTAAGGGATTTGTTTTAATAATATGTTAAAATAAAATATGCGATTAAGTTTTTATTCTGTTGTAGATAGTGCAAACTAGATGTTATTTCATATGATAATGTATGCTATAATATATTTAATTTATTAACAGGGTGTTATATGTGAGGGAGAAAGACCCTGATCAATGATGAAAAAGAGATAAATTTTAAAGAGGCTTTCATATCTAGCATGATAAGATAGAATTTAATAAAAATAAATTTGATATATCTGACTGTCTCTTTTAAGAATATATTTTTGTTCTGACAGAACTCACAGAGCTGAAACTCCAAAGAGAAAATGATGAGAACTCTCCTAGTGGTAATGAAAAGATGTACATTTTCTCCATTTATGCCCAATTCAACCATTGTGCAACAGTTAGTTCTAATGATCAAAATATCATAAATTGGATAAATTACAAAAATTGAAATGATTACTGGGCAATGATTCCAGGTTAAGAAGCCTTTTCATAAAGTAGTCAAATAGGTGGAAAGAATTTAAAAGAGAAGCCAAGATTTTCCACATTTCATTTCTCATTAAGAGGATCAACTGTGTTTGGAAACAAATGCAGGGTCAGAAGAGAAGCAGAAGGATAATGGAGGTCTACCTGAATGTAGAGCTACTCAAAGTTTCATTTTCTAGGAATTTCAGTTGATTTATTTCAGCTTCATGTCACTGGGATAGTTCTAAGCTAATTTGTAGGGCACAGTGCAAAATGAAAATTCAGGATCTCTTGTTCGAAAATGACTTTGAATTTCAAGACAGTGACAGCAGAACAGTAAACCAAGTACAGATTTCTTCAGAGTGCACAGCTGGTGCTCATGAACCTGGTCCTGCTTGTCATCAATATTATGAAGATCATATACTCCCCACCTCCTTAGAAAATGGAATAAATGCTATGGACACACATGAGGAGCCTTGGTGACTTAGTGGGTTACACATTGTACTGCTAACCTCAAGGTCAGCAGTTCAAAAGCACCAGCTGCTCTGTGAGAGAAAAATGAGGCTTTCTATTTTCATTACACATTTTTGTCTCAGAAACCCACAAGGTCAGTTCTTCCCTGTCCTATAGGGTTCTAGGTGAGAGAATCAACTCTATAGTCATGAACTTGGGATAGATAATATTAGTCTGGTTTGACTAGGGAAATTCATAGACATGCATAGAACTTTATATAAATGAGCAATTGTATATTGCGTGAACATCCTGACCTAGTCCAAATCAAGTCCATAAGTCCATTAGCTCATATATACAATACTAGTCCATGAATTCTTCTACAGGCTCACAAAGCACGTGTATTGATACTAAAAGCAGGAAGACCACAGACCAATAGGTGAAAGGACTTGTGAAAGCTAGTGCTGGTGTGGGTCTCCACGTGGCTCCTTCAGCTCCGAGTCTCTGGCTGATTCAGCGTAGCTCCATGTAGTTTGTAAACAGGAATGTTCAGCAGGTAGCGTGTTTCTGGCTTCCATTGAGCTAATTAATTCCATTTCACCATCAAATGAGATTATCTACCCGCAACCTGGATGGAAGGATAGATTCCACCCCTTCCTGAAGTTGACAGCAGACTGTATAGTTGCCACAGATACACAAATGTACACACACATGAAACTGGTAGTTTCAGAGGGTTGTGGATTGACTCTGTCAGGATGTAAAGCTGGATCTCATTGATGGAAGTTTATAAAAGGGAAGGTTTTTGCTTGCTTGTTTGTTTTTTAACAGTTAAAGGGGTCCCAAAAATTAAAGGACTGTCTTACTGGGTATTTTTGTTTCCTGAAACTGCAATCATCAGGTGGCCCACTTATGATGCGTTCCAGATGGGATTTCTACACCAAGGAGAGGCTAGACTTGATAGCCTTTCTGAATTATCCCACCAATCCTCTTGATACATACGATTTCTGATAGGTCAAACACTGAAGCTTCTAGCTGTGTGAATTTATTTCATTTTCCATGAGGAGGTGAGATTAGAATGTCCTGAATGTCACAGTTATGTAAATTAACCAGTAACCCAAGGGTTCATATAACTGCAACATGATAATATTATGTAAAGTGATGCACAAGATAGATCCCTGGTTTCTTGGGGGTGGGGGTGGGTAAAACAAAAATGAAAACACAATCATAGACTGAACCTCGGTGGCATAGAGCTTGTGCGCGGGACTGTGGCCCACTGGGTGGGAGGTTCAAAACCAGCAGCAGTTCTTCAGGAGGAAGGCTGGCCCTCCTACTCCCACCACCAGAGGGCAGTGAGGACCCCCAAAACACAATCGTACAGAATGGAGAGTGTAAACATCCAAATAACTGAGAATTTGAAAATGTGTGGCAAAAGTCTAACTAAAGAGCAACCAAGAAAGGTCATCAAGTGAATCCAAGGGAAAGTATCAAAGAAGACTGAGGTCACCAGGCATGTCTAACAAAATCCATGAGAAATAAGAGGGTATGATTCTCTTGCTTTTCAAGTTCAAACCATGAGTGTGCAGATGTGAAAATCCTTAAACCACATTAGACAAGAGGAAGGTGAAATTCCCCAGGACGTGAGGTTACTTATTCTCTTCTATATGCTTTCCTGAACAGAGAGTAAAGTCCAACAAACTGGAATGCAAAGCACTGGGTTCAGAGTTCAGACCTGAGAGGAAATAGAATGACCTGCTTCAGTCTCAAAACAATTGCCAAAACAAATATAATTCTGGCAACAAATTGTCAAATCCTCTATGGCCTCCTGGTCATTACATTCCACATAAGTGTAATATTTTCTGTTGATTTTTCTAATCACAAGATAAAGAGGTGAAATCTCTTTTAGTGCCATTGAGAGAACCCACTTGAGAATTCTGAGGGACAACTAAAAGGAAGTGGTAAAAAGACATGATCAGCAGCTGATTTTAAATAAGCATGCCCTAAGGGGCCCTTGGTTGAATAGCTTTCAATTGTAATACCTTCACGATGTAGTCCAGATCTGGGTTAGATGTTTTACATTCAAAATAAGATTGTAGATCTCTGCTCACCAATAGGTCATGAAGTTGATTATCCGTAAAAGGAAAGCAGAAATTAGCAGCAAAAATTCTGGCCAAGAACTAGGTATTGTGAAATACAAAGGATTTGAGACCACACCTAAGGAAGGAATAAAATGCAAAGTGGTAAGAGAGGTCTAGGGTATCACAGGAGAAATTAGAGTGACTGAGGAAGAGCTCAAAGAGCTGGACGATTTGGCTTTGAACAGAAATAAAAAGGAAGGCGGTGCAGCACCACTATAAAAGGAGGAGCCTGGCTGACACAGCAGTGTGCTGATGAAATCAGGCCCTCCTATTCCCCTGCTGATTGGGGTGGAGGGGTACTTCATTTATATCGTTACTTCACTAGATGTGCTAGGTATGGGAAAACACTATCAAAGCCTTTGGCATTACAAAAGAGCTAAGATTTGTTCATTTCCAGTTTTGTCATTGCTATTGTTTTGACTAACATTTTGCAATAAAGACATACATTTAAATACATGTTGTTGGGAGAGACCAGTCTCTGGAGAAGGACGTCATGCTTGCTAAAGTGGACGGGCACCCAAACAGGAAGGGCCTCCATCAGATGAATTGACACAGTGGCTGAAACAGTGGGTTTAAGCACAGGAACAATTGTGAGGACATCACAGGCTGGGCGGTGTTGGGTCACATTGTGTTGTCTTGTAGGGTCACCTTAAATTGGAGCTGACTCAATGGTACCTGACAACAACAATGTTGCCTATATTTCGGAGAGGGCTCTTTTCCATTCGTTGACAAAGCATTTCATGAGGCTCTCTGTAATTCTGGACAACACTCATAGTATTTTCTTTCACATAAAACCAAGTGAGAGTAATTTGGCTTGCTTCTCCCAGCCCACAGGTCTTCCTTGTCCTCTCCTGCCCTCTATTCTAGCTAGCTCAGACCACCAACAAAGTCTAAACCCACTGCCATCAAGTGGATTCTGACTCATAGAGACCCTATAACACAGAGACTGTCAATCTTTATGGGAGCAGACATCTTCATCTTTCTCTTCAAAGGGGTTAGTGGGTTTTGTAATTCTGGCCTTGAGATTAGCAATTCAATACATAGCCCACAATACCAGTAGGACTCCATAGAAGAGTCAAAAACATAACAAGTCACTAAGCATCAAAGTAGCATCCTCTGAAACCTTCAGGTGATTTAGTTGAAGTGAGTGATGATTCTACATTGAAAGTTCATTAAAAACTAACAAATATGTAAATATAAGATCTGCAGATGAGGAGGGAGCCTCAGGGGCCTCTGAAAATTACTGGGAGATTTTCCTTATGTAAATAGCACAAGCTGTGAGTAAGAACACTGTGCAATGGTCACAATAACAAACTGCTATAAGTAGATTATTGAATAAATTCATAGTTGCTCACAGACTTGTGTTTCTATTTTTCTGTCTGTCAAGTCTACCAGGGGGCCAGCCAAGTCACCCATTCCATTAATAAGCATGTGTAGATGGCTTACTGGGTACACGGAACTTTGATAGGTATGGATAATTCCAATAAAAAATTCTTGCCTTCAGAATAATAATGCATGTGGCAAAAGAGGTACACATACCGATAACTCAATCACAATGAGACAAGTTTAATGAGATGCATTGACCCAATAATCAGAACAAGATACTCAAACTTCCACAATCAGGCCAATGGGACAGGATTAGGCAGGCATCTTTGTGTTCTGATCTCACCAGGTCACCATGAGCAGGAGCTGACCAACAGCAACTGATGAGGACAGGAGTTTACAAACAAAAGACTGCAGGAGCGTAAAGACAGGTGAGGAGGAATAGGCATCCCCAGGAGTATTTCACCAAGGAAGGGACACTTGGCATAGGTCTTCAAAGGTGAGTAGGGTCACTAAAAGGCAGAGGAGGGGGGCAGTGATACACCTGTGAAGAGAAGCATAAAAGCAAACCTGAAAAATGAATTTTGTTGGGGAACTATGAAACCTGACTTGGCTGGTGTGTAGAGGGGTGGATGGCCCATGAGAGAGACAAAAGAAAGAAGACTGGATGATCCTGGAACTGATCATATACCCGATCATATATCTATGCATATGAAAAACTATAGGAGGGGTTCAAAAGATTACTGTAAAATTTCCAGAACCTTTTTTTTGGGGGGGCATCGCTGCCCTTTCATGGTCGTGGGAGCTACCCAGCGCTGTTTCTGAGAGCCGCTGCTGGATTTGAACCGCCAAGCCCGCGGGCGGCAGTCCCGCACTCAACCACTTAAGCCACCGGGACTCAGCCAGGACCTTTTTTCCCATGAACTTTTTGAAGCCCCTTGCATATACACATATTAGGTCCCTTATACACATGTTTACCTCAAAATTAGCATAATGTCCAGTAAACTGCCAGACATCAAATATTTAGTTATTAAGTAACTAAATGGAAAGTAAGGATAACGTTTAAAAGTTCATTTGTATCACAGGTTTCCAAACGTATGGGGACTGTTCCACTCCTTTGGGGGGGGGGGACTCAAAAGAATGCACTTCAGAGGACAGCACTGGGGCTACTGCACTTCAGAGAACAGCACTGGGAGAGGGGTCAGTCGCATTAGAGCACATGGGAGAAATGCAAATGGAGAGGGAGGGGAGGAGATCCTGGCCCAAATAGTCCAGAAGGCAATGTTCCTGTTCAGAGCAGACCACTCAGAGGGAGGACCTTAGGGATGGCACCACCGTGGGACATGATGTCCCTCATAGAACCATGATACTGAGCAGGACAGAACTGGAGACAGTGCAGTAATAATGCATGGTCTGGTCCCATCACTCTGGAATGAGGCACTGAGAGTAGGCAGCAGGGCAGCAGGGGGAGCAGGCTGGTGAAGCCTTGGGGAATATAAAAATAGACTTGGGAGACAGAGTGTGGCTAGAAACACTAGTAAAGATCAACAAAGAGACCGTGAACTATTTATAAGCTTTTTCACTTTTGACAGTGGTTTTCTTTTCTTTTTTTGGGGGGTGGCATCACTACCCTCTGGTGGAGTAGGAGGCCCAGCCTTGCTCCTGGAGAGCTGCTGCTGGATTTGAATTGCCAGCCCAGTGGGCCACAGTCTTGCGCACAACCACTATGCCACCGGGACTCAGCCCCAACAATATTTTTTTGTGTGTGTTATTATTTTGTTTTGGGATTTTTGTTGTTGTTTTGTTAGTTTTGATGTCCTTTGTTGTTTTATTTGGCTTTGCCTGGGTTTTTTTTTCTTGCACTTGTTAATGTATCTGCAAGTCTATCTAGATAAGATAGGTGGGATAAGTAATTTGGAGATGAAAGAATGGAATCAATGGTTCTGAGGTGATATTGGGGTTGGGGAGGTGGGAGAAAGTAAGGTGTGTATGTGACCAAGCCAAGAACAAGGTAACAACAAGTGAACTAAAAATCAATGCAAAGAATGTCATAGGATGCTTAGTGGGCCTTAATCAAGGGTAATGTAGCAACACGGCATTACTAAATCCAAATAAAGGCTGAGCACAATAGTGGGACAAGAGGAAAGTAAAAGGAAATAGGGGAAAGAACTAGGAGGTGAAGGACATTTATAGAGGCCTAAATTATAGGCAAGTGCATACATAAATATGTGTATAATAAGAGAGGAGTAGAACTATGTACTCATCTATATATTAAGAACTAAGATTGCAGATGGACTTTGAGTCTCAACTCAAGTACTCCATCAACACAAGAACAACACTTTGTTCTAACAATCCAGAATACTGTCATGCTCACCTTCCCGACACAATTGCTGAAGACAAAAAGGGTACATGAGCAAACGTGGTGAAGAAAGATGATGGTGTCCAGCTACCAAAAGAAAGAGCAACTGGGATCTTAAAGGCTGGAAGATAAACAAGTGGCCATCTAGCTCAAAAATAACAAAGCCCACAGGAAAAAAGCATGCCAACCTATGTGACCATGATGTATAGATGGGATCAGGTACCTAAGAACAAAATCATACCCAATATGAGTGGTGTGTGTGTGGTGGAGAGTAATGGAGTGGAGACTCAATGCCCACCTATAGACAATTGGACATCCCCTCACAGAGGGCTCACAGGAAAGAACTGAACCAGCCAGGGTGCAGTAGCACACTGATAAAACACACAACTTTCCTCTATTTCCTTTTTGCCTCCTTCCCCCCACTATCATGACCTCAATTCTAACTGACATATCAGATTGGACCAGAACATGCACACTGTTACAAATAAGAACCTGCAACACCAGGAATCCAGGATAGACAAATCCTCAGGGCCAACAATGAGAGTAGAAATACCAGGAGAATTAGGGGAGGGTGGGGAGAGAAAGGAGAAATCTATCACATGGATTAACCTATAACCTTATACCAGGGGAATGGACAATTGGAAAGTGGGTGAGGGACAGCCAAGGACAATGTAAGATATGAAACTAATAATCTATAACTTATCAAGGGCTCATGAGGGAGGGCAGGTGGGGAAGGGAGGGCCTTAAGTGGGAAGAGAATGCTTTGAAAAGGATGATAGCGGCATATGTGCAAATGCGCCTGACATGCTGGATGAAAGTGTGGCTTGTGATGAGAGATACAAGAGCCCCCAATAAAAGTATTTTGAAGTTACTCAGCTGCCCGACCCCTCTGCTAGTAATTCCAAATTTTGTGCTATAGTCCACAATGGTTTTGCTGCTCACCTGGGTGGTTCCATCACTCTGCCCCACCCCAGCGGGGTGGTAGAGCCCACTTTGTGTCACAGATGAATACCATAAATCACATGTCATGAGATGTTCAAATATTCTGCTGTGTGGAGTGGGTAGAAAATAGAGGGTTGTTTTCATAAGAGAAGGCCATGATCGTACCTACAGCTCTAGTCAGACAAACAGAAACGTCATCTTCAGGCATTGTGGGAAATGAACAGGAACCTGAAAGTCCAGAGACCTAGTGGGAACCTTGTGTAATTTTCAGAGGATCAAAGAGGACAGGCTGAGCTCCGTCAGAGGCAAGCTAGGTACAAAGGAGCAGGGTGGTTTGGGAGATCATCTAAAAGTAGAATAGAACTCAGTGATTAGTGATCTGGTGAATTGTGAAAAATATGAATTTTGCACCATATATTCTGCCTCAAAGAGAAGAGTCATGTCACTTTAGCCAAGCTAGGGTACAGAAGTGGAAAGAAACTGGAAGAGAGACAATTCCAAGTTCAGTTTTGAACAAGTTAAATTCAAAATACCTGGGGAGCAGCCAAGTGAAGATGTCTATTAAGAAAATTAAACTCAACTTAAGAAAATACTGCAGCCAATTCAAAAGACACATAATGAATGAATTCCTGTTATGAAACAGGGCAAGACAATGGGACACTTGATGTGCTGTTCAATGTAAAATAGGCAACATGCTCTATAGATTCCACCTAATTCAGAATAATATCTTTAAAAGACTGATTCCTAGATCAAAAGGCTTTTAAAAAGTCAAAGGTTCTCATCCTTAGCTACACATTCGAATCATCTTCAAGCTTAAGCAAACAAATAAAATAAACTGACTGATGTGCAGGATTCCCTACTTCCCAATAAATCAGAATCTCCAGGGTAGCACTTCAAGAGGAGAATGTTAAAAGGACTCCCCAGGTGATGCTAATGAGCAGCCAGTGTACAGAGGTACTGACAGGGAGGGTTGTTCACGTGGAGACAGCAGAACTCCGGGAAATTATAAAGTGATTTTGAAAACAATGGATACAGGCGGCGGGGGTGTGTGTGTGTGGTGGATTCTAAAGAAAACCAACTGCTTGAGGGCCAGGCAAAAGAATGAAAATAATCACAAAACCTGGAAAAGAGTTACCAGAAAGATAGGGACAGACCCACACTAAGGTAGTGTCACATAAGTAAAAGGAGATGCATGTTAAAGAGGCAGGAAGTCCAACAGCCGATGGACTGTTTCTGGAATCTTTCAGTGTGTCAGCCTATTTTTGGTGGAAAGATGTGCTAGCTGTCTCTCCTTAATGGACAGGAGAAATGGCAGAGAGAGATCCGTCAAGAACATTGTGAAGCTTCTGGGTATTACTCGTTCTTGGTGAGGGCTAGATGCTGAGGACATTACGAGGAGAGTGGATGGGGGAAGTACAAAGGTTACATCTTCCAGACTCGTAAGGTTCCCCTACCTTCATCCTGGGAGCACTTAACTCTTTAGAACTGCCGATAAAGTTCCTAAAGCTATATAACTCACAGTCACCTTTTTTGCTGGGGAGGAGAAAAGAAAGATCTAGAGGTACTTTTGTGAGAACTTAAGTAGAATAGCTCTCACAAATTAGAGAATTGTGGTGGGGGTGGACAGGGGGTGCTTAGTGCAGGCGTGCAACGATTGGCTCCATCACAGTGAATTTTAATGCTGTGTTATCTCTTATTCCTTCTTATTTCAGACTCTGAAGACAGTCCTCGGCTGGTGAAATGCAGCTTCAGAGCATTAGAAGGAATGTATTACAGTGCCACCTGCTGGTGTTGATAAAAATCAGAACCAAGTTCTTATGCTTAAAAACAAAACAACATTATTTCCCTGAGACAAAGGATTGGAGAATTCAGACAAAAAATTTTACTCTATTTGAGGATGATGTTCTATTCAGCCATGTATTGTATGCAAAACAATTTAAAATAAATATCCTATTGAGCTTGCTTGTATTACTATAAAAAACTGAAAACATGAAACGGCACTGCTAGAGTCTAAGGACTGGAACATCCCAGCCTGCCCCTGGCCAATCAGTTTAAGGCACATCATCCCACATTTCTTTTCTAGACACTCATTCTATTTCTCCTCATTTAAAAACTCTACAGACTATATATTTTTAAAAACCCTAAGAGATACTCCAGACACCTCTACCACACTATTTGTTTCCCTGCAAATATAACTCCTCAACCAGTTGAATCTCACCCTGTCCTCCAGTCAGAAATTGCCTGTGCTCATCCATGCATTTGTTCCTGCTGTTCCCTCTGCTCAGAATCCCACACCTATTACCATCCCCAATCCGGTCTTCATGGGCAGCATCAAATGACACACCATCCCTGAAGCCTTGCTGAGCATCCAGGGAAGACCTACTCTCTTGTGCAATCTCTCTCTGTGCCTGTCTGATCACCCTTTCTATGTTCTACCTTTAAGAGTAGCTGTAAACAAGATGCCTCTCTGGTTGAGTACAGGAAAAATAATAAGAGCTTTAGAATCCACTCAGGAACCAAAATTTGAATTTGCCATCTTAATGGTTAAGCGATATCCCTCAGCTTCAGGCTCTTCATCTAAGAAAAGAGGAGGAGGATACCCCCCTACGACCCCTGCCCCAGCCCTTGAGGTAGCATGGTGGTGTGTTTGAGAGCAGAGCTCTGGGGTTAGATACTTAGGATTTGGATTTACTCCTGCCTTCTAGCCATTTCCAATCCATAGGGACCCTATGTAGGGTTTCCAAGGCTAGACATCTTTCTGGGAGCAGAGCGCCTCCTTTTTTTCTCTCTCTCTCTCACTGAGCAGCTTACCCTGGCTTTGAACTGCTGTCCACCATTTACTCACCAGAGCCACCAGGACTCCAGTGGTATGTTTGCAAGATGAAAATAATGATCAAATCAGGGAGACAACCTTAGCGTCATGTGCCCTATCTGCAAAGTGGGACGAGAGCCAAGCCAGCTTCCAGGTTTCTTTTTATGAAGAGACAGTGTGTGTAAAGAGTTGGGCATATAGAAGCACTCAATGCCTAGCCCTTTTTCTGTTCCCTTAAGATTGGCTGAGTTCCTGAAAGCCAGAAGGCATGTCTTGTCCATTTCAGAATCAGTGTATGGTGTCCATCACAGGACACTTTATACAATTGGCCTGCGTATCTATGGAATAGACATGTTGTGTCTCTATGTCTCTGTGGCATCCCTAAGCAGATTCATTCCTCTTTCAAGTGGTGATGTCAGATATATGCCATCCTCCTTGAGGATTTAATGGGTAACTCTTAAAGCCATGTGCTTATTGTCTATAGTTATATGGGGAGAGCACATATACAAGGAATCTCTCCTAAGTCACACTCCCAGTGAGTAATTGGGTTAGCCTGCAGGAAGGCCAAGGTGTCTGCACATTTCACTTGAAGTAGACAGTCGTGCCTGGTGGGTCATCAGAGAACATCCTCCTTCTCAGGATCGGTTCAAACAAATGTATGGAAGTACAAAAGAAGGCAAGAATCAGAACAGGAATAAAATCTAAACTAGGGTATTCTTTATTTCTGTGAATATATATATATATATATTATATATTATATATTCAAAGGAAGATCCAGAAATTTTCATTTTGTGAATTTCTTTGCTCCTGATTCTCTGATTACAAACACACATACACACACACTCATATTAGTCATGCTAATACAAGGGATCTCCAAAAATTTCATGGAAAGATGGAAAGAAAAGACAATGCAATTTTTTCATGACAGTTTTGACACCCTCTCATATTGTTTGGTGCTGTGAGTTTGATAGACAATTTCTCAATAGTTTTTTTTAATGCTAAATAAAGTTTTAATCAAACATTGTCATTTCTTTGAATTGATCCTGTAGAGATATTTGCCCTTTTAGTAACCTAAAATGGAGGTAAATGGGTGTGCCTTGCAGCATTGTTTTGGGAAATTCTGATGGTAAGACCCTAGCCTTCCTCAATATAACATGAGTTTAAAACATTATAAATCCTATTATGAAATATTTTTTATCATTTTACACTATGAGTTAGATATGCATTGATGTGGATTACAAGGGTTTATAATCCATATTAAATGAAAAATCAATTTGTAGAATTATATATTACAATAAGTAGTTTTGTGCTAACATGGCCAATGTACATGTGTGAGATTAATTGAAGGGCAGAGATATAAATGGCATGGCGAGCCTAGCCTTTGTCTCTCTTGCTCTTGGATCTTTGGACCAGCGTGCAACCAGCTAGCTGCCTTGCAAGCTCTGTGCCTCCATTTGCCAGCTACACTACCCGTGGGACACCTAATCTGTGCACTGTGGTGCTGTGAGTTGAGGTTTCTTCAAGCCCTGCTTTGCCACACTCCTGGAATATACATCTCTTGAGCTGGGGATTGTGAACCATGTCATCTGGCTGACTGTTGGTGACCTATCTTGCTGTATGCTGCCTATAACCAAATAGACTGAATTGCTCTAAAAATTCAAAAAAAATTGCCCTCGAAACTTGACTGTCAGTGTGTTAGCTGTCTCATGGAAGTAACTTGCACCAAGTCATTTGTACTGCTTTGTAGATTAAGTAATTGTTTATTTCTTATATTAGATATTTATCTATCTATCCAAATATATAAAAAATTATTTGTGTCCTGGTTTTGTTTCTCTAGAGTACCCTGTCTAACGCATATGTGCAGTATGCTTTCCTATTGGGAAACTTTAGAATATATACATATACATATACACATGCATATATATGTCACCTATATGCATATATATGAATATGTATGCAAATAAATATCTAGGTAAATACGATATTTAAAGATCACTTAACTCTGGGGATGAAGCCAAAAGGGTTCTCTGTTTTGATATTGTTTGATTTTTATGAAGCATGATGTACATTTATAAGAAGAAAAATTAAAACAATTTCATTTCTTCATTTCCAACATGCATTAAATGAAAATAAGTGGTGAAGGCAGGGGAAAAAGTAGATGAGTATAGAAAGATAGATCTTGATACATATTCCATAGCAAACAAAGGGAAAGTACAACAGAAGGAAGGGACATCAGGAACTAAAGATATTGACGATAAATGTGTGAAATTGGTTAGAAGGGAAAAGCTTGTGAGTCTTCTAAAATTTATTCCTATTTATATAATCTTTAAATAACAGTAATATAATTATATTCAAAATTTTAAAATTTAATTATATAGAATACAAATCAATTTGAGCAAAAATATAAACAAATAATTTGTATAACACTAATAAGATGATTGTGAGGAAAAATAAATTAATTCCAATAACTTCTGAAATTTTGGGACAAGAATGAATACAAAATACAAGAATAAATACAAAATAATGATGTAGCTATTTGAAGTTACTTTGTATAAATTACAGGATAAAACACTTAAGTGGAGATACTAATATTGATAATAATGTGGGTCATTATTGTGGGGGAAAAGAGATAAAGCAAGGTAGAATACTATGATGTTGGGAAATAGATAAAATCATAATTTTTACAAACAGTTTTGTGAATGCTATTTTCCACTAAAGGAGCCATACCTCCTTGGAAAAGTGGTGGACTCTAGCGCTGGGCATAGAAAGTACAAAAATAAACCTGACACATATTTTTATACCCCCAAATAAGAACGTACTCAAAGGATAATAGGGTTTCAGAGGGTAGCAGGGGAATTTAAACTTAGGGCTATGATGAAATAACTTGAACTAGAAAGTTCACCTACGGTAAGCAAGCCCCAAAGTGGAAGCATACACAAAGTAACTGTTTTGAGGTGGTGAAAGGCTGTGATCTCAGAAGAAAGAGACCCTTAGGAAGTGACTCTGCAATTACATTAGCTTTCCAGCTAGGGATAATTGCCAGACTGCGGCACAAGGGGATCCTGCTGAGCTGGACCTGCAGATGCCAGAGCTCATGGCGCTAAAATGGCTGGGACCTTCATTAAAAGGAGAAAGCTTCAGAAAGAGCCCCTGATATTTTTATTGGGGTTATACTTGAGTCCCTTGCTGAGAACTGGCCTGAACTTACAAAATTCACATCTGCCAAAGGTTTATCTCCTTACAGAGTGAAAAATAGGATAGAAATCTTAAAAGACAAACAGTGCAGGGGAACACTTAGTTCATGCCTGCCATCCAGCTACAAGATCATAAAGAATCTGTCTTTAAGAGTGTGCACCATGCCATAGGATACAATGTTTGCTAGACCGACTAACAAAACCTAAAAACACGTCTTGAGTGATATGAAGTTCCATGAAGTTAAAGCTGATTAGAAACCCCCTTCCTTGGGCTTCCTACAAATTCACTCCAACAGAAGTTTACAGTCAAGTTGTAGAAGTTAAAGATCAGCCATTGTAAACTGATACTAGAACAAAATTCGCTGAAGAATCACACCAGAATTCAGTACCTCTGCAATATATTATTCACAAGTCCCATTGAAAAATTAACACAAAAACTACCTGATGTGAAAAAAATAACTCAAATTAATGAAAATAAAGTTTATAAAACCAACCCCTGAATTGTCCAAATATGGAGCTAGCTGTCAGACAATTAAATCCTGCTGTGAGTCTCAAGTGTAGCAGTTGGAAATTAGCAGCACCTCTCAGGGAGGCAGCCAGGATTTTCTACTTCTATAAACAGTGACAGTCTCTGAAACTCCCAGGGGGCATTTCTACCCTGCCTATAGGGTCGCTCTGAGTGGGCACAGATGAGTGGTCGTGAGTTTGGTTTGGAGGCTCTTACAAACAACTGGACAGTGTTTCATTCTTCTATACATAGGGTGAGTATGAGGCAAAACCAACTTCACAGCACCAAACAGTAACATTATAAATATACTAACCAAATGCTAACGAGAAATATATTCAAGGTCCTGAAAATATATTGACAAAGAAATGCAAACTACAAAAGAAAAGATAAAAATGGAAACCCTAGCTGAAATGAATACTTCAGTGGCTTGGTTTCTATCAGAGAAAAGAATCAGTGAACACAGATCAACACAGTTTGTTAAATTTGAAAGTGCAGAGGAAAACACAATTGAAATAAAATAAACAGGGCATCAGTACCTGATGCAAAATATCAAAACTTATAAACAGGAGTTTCAGAATGACAATAGATTGAGAACGTGGCTGAAAACATTTGTGAAAGAAAAAATATTTCTGAAATTTGATGAAAAAAACCCAACACAGCTTAAAGCAGTGGTTACCAATCTGTGGGCTGCAACACTTTTGGGGATAAAATGATGCTTTCACAGGGGTTACATGCTTCATAACAGTAGCAAGATAGCAGTTATGAAATAGCAACAAAAATAATTTTATGGTTAGTGGTCAATAACACTGTGTTAAAGGGTTGCAGCATTAGGAAGGTTGAGAACCACTGGCTTAAAGTTTGAAAAACTCTCAGCTTCCTTACACATGATAAATATAAACAAACCATCAACTAAACATGATACTTCATCCACTGAAAGCAAATATAAATTACTAAAATTTGAGAGGATAGCTCCCAAAATACCTTATTTTTTCAAAGCTAAGTATTTAAAAAAAATTTACAAAACAACCTGATCCACTTCAAAGTTTTCTTAATACATTTTTTTTTCAAATCTGTGATTCCATTCTTGGAAGCATTTTGCAAACTCATCTGTTTGGGTGACTCACAGAACCTCCCTCTTTTTTTTCTTCATCTCTTCTATATTATCAAACAACTGTCCTGTCTTGTTCCTCTTTATTCAAAGAAACCAAAAGATGTCCCATGGAGCAAGATCAGTTGGGTATGGTAAGTGGAGCAAGATAGGCAAACTGGTTTGTTTGTTTGTTTGTTTACAAAATCTGGCACACTTTGGCTCAGAACTGGCATACTGTGGGAGCAGGTGCATTGTTGTGGTGGCAAAACTACTCTTCCATCTGCCACAATTCAGGCCCTTTTATTGTTGCACAGTGTTACGCAATCTTTTCAGAACCTCCAAATAGAAAGGTTGATAACAGCCTGACCTGGTGAAACAAATTCCCAGTGCACCATCCCCCTCACAAAATAAATAAACAAGCAAGCAAAAAACAAACCCCAAACATATGAGCACCAGAGATTTGGGGGGTATTCCCTCTAAAAGCAGTCAGGTTGAGAAAAGACTGATAAGGTTGGCCAATGACATATCCTCAGAAACAAGAGGTACTAAAACATCTAAACAAAATCTAAGAGAATTTTACTAGAAAAAAAGGTGGACAATATTCTACACACTGAGCAGAAATAATACAGAAAGGAAATTGAAAATAATAGGAAGGAAAGAAGCACTAGAAATGATAACTAAGTGGGGAAATATAAAAGTAATGCTTTTTTCTTCCCATAAGTAACCTGGAGAACACAAATAAAGTGTTTGAAGCAACAATAGTGATAGAATAAGGGAGTGTGCATATATATATACATATACATACATGTACACACACATATATACACATATATAATTAAAAGTTGAAACCAATGATGAGCTCCTATAAAGATTAGACTGTGGTAAGACAATTACTTTTGTCCACTGGGAGGTAAAATTTGAAATGAGAAGTATGAAAGAGAAAGTTGGCAGTATATGGAATTAGATGATAAGCAGGAAGACCACATATTAAATATTAAGGTTCCAGGGTGAAGTATGCAATTGTACAACAACGACTATTAAAATTCCACAATTTCAAACTCATTGCCATAGAGTCGATTCCAACTCAGAGCCATGCTAGCACAGAACAGAAGTGCCCTTGTGGGTTTTTCAGGCTGTCAAGATTTAAGGACGTAGAGAACCTCAGCTTTTTCTGCAGAGAGGCTGGTACTTTCAAACTACTTACTGACTTTGGTATGATCAGACCAAGGCATAACCCACTGAACACCAGGACTCTTCACTGACTCTAGAAAGATTCAGCAAAATTAAAGATGCATATTGTAAGCTTTAAAGTAGAAGGCAGAAATGGTTATTTGTAAAGGGCTATATAGTGAGTGTCTTAGATTTTGTGAAATAAAGTTTCAGTGGCAGCTACTCAGCTATATGGAATCAAATGAGTATGACTGTATGCTAATAAATGCTAGTAATAAAGCTGGCGATGGGCACACTGCTACACAGATATGCTCTGCTAAACTTTCGCTTAAGCATCCACCACCCACAAAGACAAAAGCCCACTGGCACGGAGTCTATGCTGACCCATAGTGACCCCATAATGCAGAATTGCCCCTGTGGTTTTTAGAGGCTACAATCCTTTATGGGAGTAGGAAGCAACCTCTTTATATGTAAAGAAGACTTTAGAAGAATTGTTGCATTTGAATTACTGTGAAAATTGAAAGTACCAAGTACTTCCAAGAAGAACAAACAAATCTGTCTTGGTAGAAGTACAGCCAAGATGATCCTTATAGGAGTGAGGATGGTAAGACTTTGTTTCATGTATTTTGATCATTTTATCACATGACACCAGTCCCTAGAAAAGTCTTCATGCTTGGCAAAGTAGGTCAACAAAAAACAGGAAGGCACTCAAGTACATGAATTGGCATCCATGACTACAACAATAGGTGCAAAATAACAATGATTGTGGGGCTTGTACAGGACCAACCAGATTTCTTTGCATTGTGCCCTTACATTCAATTTATCAGGTATCTACCCTCTAACCCAGCAGTTCTCAACATGTGGGCTGTGACACCTTTGGTGTTTGAATGACTCTTTCACTGGGGTCACCCAATTCATAGCAGTAGACAAGTTATACTTATGAAGTAGCAATGGCAGTAATTATGGTCAGGGGTCACCACAACTTGAATAATTGTATTAAAGGGTCGTGGCATTAGGAAGGTTGAGAACTACTGCTCTAACACTAGTTAACTTACCTTCAATTCCCCTCTTACCTACTGGCAGCCACCAAAGAATGTTCCCTTTATTGTGAAAACATTTTAAATTTTTACAAAAGTGGTCATATACAATAGTTGCCATTTTCGATTATCTAATTTCACTCATCATAATGTTCTCCAAATTATATCCAGGTTGTGATCTATTTGTAGATTCATATGTTGCATAGTATTTATTACATTGTGAGTATGTGAAATTGTTTGTTTATCCATTCTTCCATTGATGACCATTTAGGTTATTTTCATCAATAATCTAGCACACTTTTCAATACCCAGCCATTTGAGATCAAAGCGGCAGCATTTACCAAAGGACAGTCATGAAGAGTAAGCAAAGAAGGAGAAATGGAAGCAGATAACACTGTGATGCTTCATTGTGGGGATTGTAATCAGTAAGAAGATAGACAATGTGTATGGGTTGTTGAATGGAAAATTAATCTGTTCTATACACTTTCACACATTTCATAATACCCCAAACTAAAACCATAGTATTCATAATAAAAAAGTTTTACAATCTCAACAATCAAATTCCAAATTGTTTTAAAATTTTGATTAGTGTAAATGCACATTTTAACATCCTTATATTTTGCTTTTGTTGTTGAATATTATTTTATATTAACATTTCTGTGTCAAGACTAATAATGGTCATTTTCATAGCTAATAGTGTTCCATTAGGTCAGCACCATTTTCTTAGTTATTCATTTATCCCGGTGAAATTAAGTGGTTTTAAAATGGGGAATTTTAATTTATTTTCTCTCAATATCCCTCGTATGCTCCACCCACTAGAATAATAAATAGAATGTTTCACAAAAATCAGAAATTCAATAAAGAATCTATCCCTGGTTATATAAAATTCAAGGATTCCATGGCAGAATTCTATATTTATTTCTCTTTCACCTTCTTTAATTAGCTTTATTTAGCTAAGTTCTTGGCACAAATTCTTATAAATTGGCTTCTCTCATCTCTCCTTACATACTACATGCCAAATGAAAGTCAAGCTCACGGTCATCAAGTTAAATATGATTCACAGCAACTTATTGGTTTAATATTCAGATTCCCACTTCCCCAAAAACTTTATTTTATACACTTCCTAGTGACCTATCACATCCCTCTAGCACCACTTTTCCCCTTCCTTCAAAGACACTTTTTCTTCAGGCAGGGCACTCTAATGACAGAGATATAAGTGCCAAGTCTCAGAGTGTCCTTTTCAGTTAAAGAACAGATCATAGGACCCTCATTGATCTTAGTGCATTGGAACGATGGAGAAAATGAGATTTCAACAGTACTTAGTTGGTCTACTAACTTCTAATCTAGTTTCTGGTTCTTTTCAGTAAGAGTATTTCTTCCCAGTCAATGATCTATCTAATTTAATCAAAGCTGTATGAAACTTTATAGAAAAAGAAGTGGTATGGTGTGAATATCCAAAGAAAAGTTCTCCTGACCCATATAATAAAAGAAAACATTTTATCTTCTCTTTGAAAATTTAAATCTTATATTATTGGAATTTATGTTAATTGAATAAAAATCTATTTGCCAAGGCAAAGTTACTTTATTTACATTTGGAAGTGGAAAGAAAGGCTCATTCTGGTTTTTTTTTTTTCAGTAGAATCACTCTACCTTTATGGTGCTTCTCAGTTATTTGAAAGTTTAAAACCAATACATTTTTAGTGGGAACAAAGTACCACCAATGACCAGAAAAATCTCATAATCACTAAACATTTAATCCTTATGTAAACTATTGTAGCTTTCCAAAGAAGCTGAATGACTCAGTGCAAATCACTCAACATGAGTCTACAAGGATCTAGGACGTGCCAGCAAGTCTTTAAAACCTCCTTACCACTAGCAGCTACAGTTTCTACCTGATTTGAAGATTTGGATAACTCTCCAATATTTTTCTAATACTACATCACTGAGCAATTATTTTGGACGGCCATTTTTTCCAAATGAATTGACTCTTAGATATCCCATTTGAATTCACATTTTAATATCCCCTCCCATCAAACTGGTCACCGTATGTCCTTCTCAGTTTGAAATCCAGGCTGCAAGAGCATTTCTGACAACTCCATAGAACAGTGCCCATTTTGGTGCATAAGTTATAGCCACAGAGAAAAGTCAAGGGGATAGTTCCATGTTTCATATGAACACTATATGTTCTAGAGATATAATTTTCATATAAAAAGAAATAATTCATGAGTTACTTCTTGGGGAGGAATGTTTTGTCTCAATCCTGTATGACAAATTAGTCTTAGGAATAGGTAACCTCTGTTGGGTAAAAGAAATTGGGATTTCTGCAACTAACCTTTCTCAAGATATTATCCAATTATGTTTCATGAAGCTAATAAACTTTCTAAATGGTCTTATGCATGGATACAAAAAGACATCAGGAGTATAGCTGTTGTTGATATTAGCTGTCATTAAGTTAGGCCCCAATTCAGTACAAAAATCAAAACACTGTCTAGTCCTGTTTTCTACCCATGGAAATATACAGATCAAGCAATTGTGCTATCTTGGGTTTTCATTGCCTTCTTTTATCTAATAGGTCACCAGGTCCCTCTTCCTAGTCCGTGTTAGTCTGGAAGCACTGTTAAACCCTATTCATAGCTGCGTGCAATTTACCACTGATAGAAAGATATCAGCTGAACATTAGCCTAGAATTTAAGCCAGCTCTCCCAGATAGAATTCAACCATCTAAACACATGTGTGCCCAGGAACATCAAATCTTCTCTGCATGATCATTCTTCAAAGAAGACCAAAAGAACCATACTACCCAATCACATACAGCCCCTAACACGAAACGTTAGTATGTCTAGTTGATGTATTCGAATGCAATCTGCCAAAGATGCAATATCAGAGTCAATTTTTCTGTTTGGGGAGTTCAGGTTAATGGCAGGACTTGCCTAGTATGAAATGCAGTTTGTGTTGTGACTTTTTAAAATTGTGCATCAGAAGAAATTAGGAGGTGTTCTTTAACATGTGCCCATATTGGATTTAAAAATAAATGAATATTAAAATATATGTATGTTCTAAAACTATGCATAGTTTTCCTTTGTAAAGTGCAGAGGAAGACACTTCTTTCCTTGCTCCTGTGTCTTGTGCAAAAGGGAGACCCTTAGAATCAATACCAATGCCTGTATGAATTTTAGTGAAAAGGATTCCTGTCTACAGAAATGAGTTGCACATTGGGTACTAAGCAACTATACATGTTAACGAGCAAAAGGTATTATAATCTTGTGATTTTTACCTTGGTAGGGGTGGTGAGTAAGAGAGAATATGAAAAACTTTGCATTTCCTTGGTGATTCTAAGAAGAGCAACAGTACCAGCTAGAATCTGAGGCTTTGGGATTGTCAAAGGCCAAAGAACATCACACATCAAATACAGCAACATTTGAACTACAGATTTTCCAAAGTTCTTTTAGAATGCTTCAAAAGAGAAGCACATCTACAATATGACTCTTAGAGTTAAGAGTAAGATCATTGTATGTCTACATAAAATATTAACATCAGCATGCAGAGGCTGGAAAGGGAGAGGGCATAAGTGAAAGTTAATGGGTGAAAAGATTTGCGCCTAATGCCCTCACTTTCATCAGTCATGAATAACTTCAGATGGCCTTTATTGAACGTGTGCCTGGTTTTGTTTCTGTATGGTGAAAATTTAAAAAAAATACATACAGAGAGAGACACCCAAACTCATACCAACCTGTTGGGCTTTTCTACCTACCCTATAGCTACCCCAAAGAGAATGGGGAAATCTTGCAAGAAAGACCCACTGTGTATTCAAATTTTCTCCATCGTCCAAAGCAGAGGAAAGTTGTGCCCCAATGTTGTTTTGAGAAGTGAACAGATGTAGGGTGGAGGAGAACAGAGATTGAAATCATTCAAACACATTGCCTCTAAGGAAGATAGCTTAGATAGGGCATACTGTTTCTTCATGGAGACTGCCTGCAAACATGACCCAACTTGGACACACTAAAATAAAGCTAAGTATCTTTAATAAGCCACAGAGAACCTCATACTTGAAAAGGGAACAAAGTATCAAAAAGCCGCTCTTTTAGTGACACTTCTGGGTAACTTTATCTACATATATTTATTGAGCAGTCTCTTTCCTAATAAATAATAACCACTTTTTTAAAGGCAGCATATGTAAGTAGCAAGATTTTTAAGATTAAAAACAATATATGTGGCTTTAAAACTCTAATTTGTTTTTATTTTCCTTTGTCAGATAGTACTGGACACAGTATGAAATAGCCACATGAAGAAAATGGAATATGATCCAACAGGTTGCATTTGCTACTAAGTACTCTCAGTCGGAACTAAGATTGAAAGTGTTACTTCAAAAACCATGTTAAAACAGTCAAGAATGAGATGCTAGCTGGAAATATGGTAGGTAAAATGTTACACTTAAATACAGCTGAAAAAGAGGCACAATATACAAAAGTGATTTCAATACAATCAGTCTCTCAGGGGAGTGAACCCTCTGCCTTCACTAATCTCAAAGGTTTGGGATGCTAGCAATGGTGCTTTAGGTTATAACATGTGGCACAATTTTGTGCAAGATTTATTAATATACTATTAATTAAAGAAAGACAGCATTCTTTAGTGATTTCAATTAGCAAACATTCTCGCCTTACAAAGCAAACATTAAACAAGCTCCAAGTCCAGCAAGTACTACTTTGAAAAATAACCCCACACTTTATTGCTTAGATTTTATAGTTAATGGCAAAAGAAAGAGAATACATACATTTAATTCTGGTAAATAACTGAATTGGAAGCCAGTTGAAAGTCCCATTGTAATCATTTGTTTCCGTAGAATAATACAGTTTTCAATGTCTTATTAAAATGTTTTCAGATAGAAAATCAATTCTTAAAACCTCTTCTATCATTTGTAACTATAGTTAGAATGTATAATAAGAACTGAAAGACATATATATATATATAAGTGTTATTAAACAATGATTAACTTTTGATGGGGATGTCTACTGACTACAGCTAATCTCTTAGTATAATCATGGCTGCCTGCCAGACGACCATGTACAAGAAATAGATATGTCTTCCCAAGAGATTGCTTTGCAGGTTATTAGCTAATATTTCCTAACTTCCAGGCTTTAAATTTCTGCCTACTAGGGATTTGGTACTAATTTGAAGAAAAAAAAAGCACACTGTTATTTTTAATAGCTCTTGTTTAAGCTATAATGCTATTCCTATATTGTCATTTTTAAATACTTGCTCTCAGGTACATATTTACAAAGTCAATCAGCGCTAAGTAGGTCTGTATGTCTTTGGAATCCATCGAACCTTAACATTTCATTGTCCACAGAGAATAATCAGCAATTTATGATTGACAGTACCCAACCAGTTTCTCAGTGTTCAACTTCAGCTAAATCTTCATTTTTATTTTGGCCTCTTTCCAACACATCTTGAATACAGAAGTCTCCGTTCAAAGATAGTCATAGTTAAAGACACTGACACCCTCTGGATCCTCACCAAAAACGCATACTTTTTCTGGAGGAAAAAAAATGTGAAGTTGCCAGGAACTTACCAGAATTTCTCTTGGACACCATCTTCAAATTTGTGCTTACCACAGAACAGACCACAAGGGCCAATAGGAATGGGGGCTTCATCGTTTACTTTCCTTGACAGCTGCAAAATCAAATAGAAACATCGTATTTTGAGATAGTTGCCTCAACAAAACCATAGTTATGATTTCACATCTCACAAAAACACATTACAGAAACAATGAATCTGGTTACTTTTGGTTTTATTTTGTGCAAGTCAAAAATATGAAAGTGCACAATTAGTTTCAATGTTCTCTAAATTGTTTTAAACTCTATGTTATTTCCACTAACATTTGAGGGCCTACATGGTGTGGTCCTTTGGCTAGCTCTTTGATCCTGTTTCACAACCATCTGCTTATGAAAAAGATTTTTTCTTTAGTTTTGATTTATGCCATGGCCAGTTCCACCTCAAAGTCTTTGAATTTTGTCTTTCTTCTTTCGGAAATAATTCTCCCCACACCTCATACAATTGATTCCTTTTCATCCTACAGGTCTCATCCCTAGACACAAAAAAGACTTTTCCTGATTATCTTAATTTAACGTGTGTCCCCACTCTCTAGATCATTCCTTTACTAGTTCTATTCATAGAAGGTATTGATACACATAGTTCTTTTGTTTGGTTATATGACAGAAGGTTTTTATTCAATGTTACCACTGAAGTTTTAAAAGGAACAACATTGAGTAAAAGTGTTCTAAAACAGCATTCCTTTATGCTCATGTCCCCAACACAATCAATGAAGACAAATGTGTGCCCAAGCTGATGGTGTCTTATTATCAAAATATATAGCTTCTGGGGTCTTAATGGCTTGAAAATAAGCAAGCGGCCATCTAGCTCAGATGCAATAAAACCCACATGGAAAGAAGCACACCAACTGACCTGAGGTGTCAAAGGGATCAGGTATCAGGTAACAAAGAACTAAAAATTATTTCACTACAAATGAAGGGTTACAGATTGGGGACCCAAAGTCCATCTGCAGGGGAGGTGACATCCCATTACAAAAGGGTAGTGAAGAGGAGATGAGTCAGTCAGGGCATGATGTAGCAAGGATGAAATTTGCAGCTTTCCTCTAGTTCTAAAATGTTTACTCCCTCCCACTATCATGATCTAAATTCTACCTTACAAATCTGGTTGGACCAGAAGATGCACACTGGTACAAATAGGAACTGGAAACATTGGAAATCAAGGACAGAAGATCACTTTAGGATCAGTGGTGAGAGTGGTGATACCAGGAGGATGGAGGGAAGGTGGAATAGAAAGGGAAAACTGATTTTAAGGATCGACAGATGGCCTCCTTCTGGGGGTATGGACAACGGGGAATGTGAGTGAAGGGAGACATCAGATAGCATTTGATATGACAAAATAATATTAATTTATAAATTATCAAGGGGTAGTGAGGGAATGGGAAGCGGGCAGGGAGTGCAAAAGGGGTGAGCCAATACCAAGGGCTCAAGTAGAAAGAAAGTGTTTTGAGAATGATGATGGCATCAAAGTTAAAAATATGCTTCGCATAAAATAGATGCATGTATGGATTGTGCAAAGAATTGTATGAGCCCCCAATAAAATGATTTTTTTAAAGAAATAATAAATGATGTGTGTAAAGTTGGATGTGGCTCAGTATCTGGGTCTCTGAAAATGAGAGTATATGTTTTGGAAGGAGCCGTGAGAACCATGGAAATTATGGAGTTGGGGTTATTGTAATTGTCATAGTCATCGTACTATAATAGAAGTATTGATGTTACACTTGGCATGGTCATTGCTGTATCTCAATCACTTGTGGTAATAAAGCAGTTCTTGAAAAGTGAGCTATCATTCTCAAAAAAAAGGACGTATATAAGTATGGAATTTAACCAAGACCTTTTTAAGTCTCCCCATGCCATAACAGGAAAAGATGATTGATAAAGACAATCATCACTCATTTGGGAAAAGAACAAAATCATTTTGTCTTGATATCCTTTGAGTTAAGAATTTTAAATAAACTGCTTGCCATTGTAGTGGTTCATCCAAGGTATTTAAAGGAAAAGAAGATAAGCACCACATAAAGATATTTGATTCAGTATAATACCTGAAATAATGAATAGGAGCCAACCAAGCGGGAAAGGCAAGAACTGCCCTTGAATAATTCTTAAATATACTTCTGTAAAATGGCTTGCTTTTGAATAATCTAGTCACGCTTAAAGATGTAGAACCCCATGAGATAAGAGTAAGAGAATTAGTTCAAGCACTGAACAGGATACACAGTTCTCATAACAGACCTCCATGGTACATCAGGACACCCTACATTTGGAAAAATGCTAGAGCTTGGCTTCTGAGATTACACATTCAGAGGGTCAACACAGTTGTTATCAACCCACTCTTTTGAGAGTCGATAGGTAACAAAGTCTTTGAAGGCAGAGGTAAACAGCATTTGAAAGGAAGATAGGATTTTTCTTTTCCCAGCTGAACATCATCTACTAACATCAGACTTCTTGGACTTTACCAAACCACTGCAGAAATGAAAAATAACCCAAAAAAGGAAAGGCATGTTGGAAATTGTCAGATGATCTGAGGCCAGGCTTTATCTTAGTCACCCTGCACACACCAAACTCATAACTTTCAAGAGCTATAAAAACTAATTTGGTACATTCCTAAACGGCCATATTAGAATAGGAAAATAGATGATTGCTCCCATGACTTTACACCATAGATCACGCAGAGTGTACATGAGGAAAGGAGTTTGATGCCAGCAGCTGAAGATCTAACAGAAGATGTAATTATATCTCAAAAGGGGAGATACTAGAAAAATTCTCTTCTCTGTAGATCAGTTAGATAGTACATACAGACAGCTGTAAGAGCAGATGCACCAACCAAGGAGAAGACAAGGGTTGTTATATGTTTTTTTTCCTTTCCTGCCACTGGTTCCCTAGCCACGCCCTCTCTACAAGGAAACTAGAGGAGAAGACACAGAAGAAAAAATGGAGAGGAATAAGGAAATATATGAGGGGCTTTATAACTTTGGTGTTAAATGGAATTAAAAGATAATCCAAAGTTTTTTCACAAAATTTTGTGGTCCCTTTATATGTGAATGTCTTCCAATGTACTTCAAACTTCTAGGCACAAATATCACATGCCTCAACTGTCTGAGGGAAAAAGAGAATATAAATCTGAGAGGAAGGCTGAAGTAGTTAAAGACAAAATATCAGAATGGGGCTCATTTAATATCTAACAGCACCTGAAACTGTCCAAAAAATACCAAACAAAACAGGGTTGAGTATTTGCCTCTGTCTCCTAGTGGGAAAAGAAAAGCACTGTTAATAGCAATGACTACGGGAAAATAACACTATTTCATCAGCATTTTCAAATGCAATGAAAATCTCAATAAATATTAAATTGGTGGCTTTTCGTTCTTCTTATGCACTAGAATGTTAGCTTCTTGAGGCTAATGAATCTACCATTAAACATTGTATTCTCAGTACTTTAGAGTCAAACATTTAATAGTTGATCAGTAAATACGTTAAGATTCACTTCAAAAAGCAAAAGCAAATGCAATTCCAACTCATAGTGACCATATAGGAGGGAGTAGAAAACTTCATCTTTCTCCCACAAAGCAGCTATGGGGTTCAAACTGCTGACATTGCAGTCAGTATCTCTATGCATATAATATTCTATCGCCAGGACTCCTTCCACTACATAGGTTGATCCCCTCATGTGAAGGATTCAAATAATATAAATTAATGACAATTTTCAAGTTTTCCCCATAGGCATGACATAGGCAATCTCTACCCATACACGCTTACCTAAATTATGAGCTAGGTACTCTTGATGCCCTATTCATATTTATTTAGCTCAATTAGAAGTCCTTGTTCAAATCTTCTTCTATCCCCAACCATTTTATTGGCATATACTACACCCAATGATACATTCATATCAAGAAGCTTTGCACAGTTATTGAGACAATTCATTTTATGTCATTTTCTGCATTCTTGTATTCATGGTTATAAGCTTTTCATTCCCCCTCCCCAACCATCCCTGCCATACTCACCAGGGAATCATTAATCCAGTTACTGCCTCTATAGTTGTATTTATCCTAGTTCTCAAAAACATTAAAAACAAATATAAGAAAACTAACATGAAGAAAAAAGCAAAACAGATGAAAACCTCAATCAAAATAAAACAGATAATATTAAAAACTTGAAAATTCTTAAATAGATCATAAAAGATCTCTCTACAAAGGTAGTGGATGAAATTTTCTCATAGCTAGCCACTGCAGTTGCCGCAGCTCTACGGTATTCTTCAGAATGTTCCCTTGGCCAATAAAAGCCCAAAGTCATTGTGTTAGACCAAGTAGAGTAGGAAAAACAAATTTATGGACATTCATACATGTGTAAGAAAATTTTTTATATTAAAGTGTAATCAAGTCCATACATCCAATATTATCCCATATGTTCAATACCAGTCTATAAACTCCTCTTCAGACTCTGGCAACACATGGTGTGATGCTGAATGCAGGAAGATCACAGGCCAGTGGGTGAAAAGTCTTGTGGATCCAGTTGCGGTAGAAGCATCTCAGCACTGGCGTGGGTCTGGCGTGGGTCTCCACATGACTCCTTCATCTCTAGGGCTCCTCACAACTTCATGTGTCTTGCCAAGTGAAGCTGATAGAGAGTGTGACTTTCTTCTCAGGAGAAAAATAGGATGTTCCCAGAATCCTCCTGGTGCATGTTGCCTTGTGACCTGATTGATAGTCTAGACTCTAGCACTTTGCTCAACTTGACAGGAAAGTGCAAAGCAATCAGTTACAAGGCACAGTCACCAGAAACATGTGCCTGATCCCCATGACAAATATGGTGATGCTCTTATTGCTAGTGGAGATACTTTCTGTGTTGCTTTGTGGACATATACAGCAATGCAAATGGAAATAGAATGGAATTGGCCCCCTGTTGGCAGAATCACCCCAAAGGAGTAGAGAGATAAGTAGTAAGATCAGCTAGTAGTATAATTCTGAATTGTTTCAAACTTATCTTAAAATTGATCCAAGTAAGAGCACCATGTATCCATTGATATATAGCACTGTTGAAAAACTAAAATATATTTGTTTAAAACAAATGGTAGATGATAGCTAGATGATGATGCTAGATACATAGATACGTAGACAGATAGATGATAAGGGAGATCAAATGATAGGGTGCTAAGTCTTCTTGTTTCTCTGCCAGTGTGGCTTTTCTGTCTGCAAAAGAATTTCGACCACCCTATGAAGCCTGTTGAAAGTTCTGAGCTGTTACCACTTCATGAGTTAATTTCAACCAATGATGGAATTCATAAATAAATATCTCAGTGTTGTCACTCTTTATAGGGTTGTGTAGGATAACATGGCAAACTGTTGACTAACACAATTTTTTTATTTAAAAAATTACTTTTATTTTATTGAGGGTTCTTACAGCTCTTATCACAATCCATTCATGCATCCATTTTGTCCAACACATCTATACGTATGCTGTCATCATCTTTTGAAAAACATTTTCTTTCTACTTGAACCCCTGTCATCAGCAGTTCATCTTTTCCACCACCTTCTCCCATCCTTCCTCCCCCATGCACCATTGATTATTTATAAGTTGTTCTCTCTTTTTTTTCATATCTTACACCAACTATTTTCTCATTTCACCCACTTTTCTATTGTCCATAACTCTGGATTGGAGGCCATATGTAGACCATTGTGATGAGTTCGCCTTACTGCTCCACTTCCTTAGCCTCCTAGTATGGCTGCTCCCCTTATTGGTCCTGAAGTGGGTGGTATCTGTTCTGGATTCCCTGTGCTGTGAGATCTTATCTGTACCAGTATACATTCTCTGGTTAAGCTAGTCATTTATTGGCTTGTTCTCTCTTATTAACTTTGACACTCTCTTGCTGGTATTTCTTCCTGGTATCACCTGCAAAATAAACTACATATATCCAAATCCTTGTCTTTTTCTTTGGGTCTGTTATCAAAAGATCTTAAACCAAAATAGGATAAGACCATTTTGTACTTCACATAATGCTTTATTTGATTAACATTATCAGTTAAGTTTTCAGCTCAGAGGATGATATTCATTGCAGCATTTTTCACAGTAATCAAAATATAGACACAATTTAAATGTCCATCAACAGATGAATGGATAAACAAAATGAAATACGTACATATAGTAGAATATTACTCAGCAAAATAGAAAAATGAAGTCCTATTACATACTACATCATGAATGCACCTTGATAACATCATGCTGAATGAAAAAGGTCAGAAAGAAAATGACATTCATGACCGCACTTATGTGAATTATCAAAGAAATAAAAAGTTTATCAGTGATTGCTAAAGGAAAGTGGGTGTGAGAATGTAACACTGCATTTCTTTTACAGATAATGGAAAAAATAGAAAAGAATAATGATGGAAGTTGGATAACCTGGTGAATATAATTAATATCACTGGATGAAAACTGTTACTCGTTCTTGTCCTCTTGTCATATCTAATTTTTGTGAGCTCATATCATTCTAGAGCCTTGAATATTTATTTATCTTCAATTTAGCTATTGCTGCCATGCAATTGCAAACTAATTTTATTTTTCAGATGCTAAGTGTCTAGCATGCTTTCCTTCATTTCAAGCCAACTAATCATGACTTTGCTTTCACTCTCCCTATCTCAGAAGCCTAAGTTGTACAGTGGCTAAGTGGCTAGTGTCTAATTGAAAAGTTAGTTCAAGCTCACAAGCCCTCCACAGAAGCAAGATGTTGCAGTCTGCTTCTGGAAATGTTTACACCCTTGGACACCTTATGAGGCACTTGAAAAATGCACTACAGGGCCACTGGAAGGAAATACCAACTGTATCACAATGAGTACTTCTGTTTTGGGTGGACAGTTTGTAGGGATTATAACTTGCTAACTTGACAAGACAGAATGAAAAATTTGGATTCTGATATTTTATGAATGATGACAATGTTTGAAATTAGCTCATGTGTCATCAAGAAAACATGAATGTCCATATGACACAACCTTGCTTCCTGAAATTAAGGGGAACGTGTAGCACTTGCTGATGAAGAGAAAGTATTTTAGCCTTCAATATGGATTGCAATTCTATGCAAAGAAGATCAAAATCCTGACAACTGAACCAAGAGGTAACTTCATGCTAAACCAAGAACAGATTGAACTTGTTAGATATTTCATCTTGCTCAGATCCATGACTTATGCTCATGGAAACAGCATCAAGATCCAAAACAATTCATTGTATTAGGTAAATCTGTTGCATAAGCCCTAGTTAGAGTGTTGAAAATTAAGGATGCTATTTTGAGAATTGAGGTACACCTGACCCAAGACTTGGTATTTTCAATTGACCCATAGGCAAGTGAAAGTTGGACACTGAATAAGGAAAACTGAAGAAGAATTGATTCATTTGAATTATGACTTGGGAGAAGAATACTGAAAGTACCATGGACTCCTAAAATAGCAAACAAATCTGTCTTGGAAGATGTACAGTTATAATAGTTCTTAGAGGCAAGGATGGTGAGATTTTGTCTCATGTACTTTGGATATGTTGTCAGGAGAAACCATTCCATGGAGAAGGATGTTATGCTTGGCAAAGTATCAGTGCAGTAAAAAAGAGGAAGGCCCCTCAGAAAGATGGACAGACACGATGGCTGCAAATGATGGGCTAAAACATAAGAAACATTGGGAGTAGAACACAGGACCAGATCATGTTCCTCTCTGCTAATCATAGAGATGCTAGGCAATAGAACTGATTGACGACACCTCACAATAACAGAAATCCAAACAAGTAAAGTTCTCCCCCATTCTCTTATCTTGTTTCTTCCTTCTTTTGTATTCCTCCCCTTCTTGCTTTTTCCTTCCCTTCCTCTTCTTGAATTCTACTTCTTCTAAATATGTATACACATACATTATTTTTCAGCTTTGATTATTTGCTTATACATGCTCCAATTTTTAAAATATTTTCTATTTTCTTTTCCATTGACACTTTTCTCTATTCCATTTTGTCATTTTTGTGTATTTGCAAGTGTTTGCATTTGAAATCTATTATAAGTAAATCTTCAGATGCAGTAACTGGACCAATAATTTCTTAGGTTTATGGTTGTGGAGGTTTTGGGGGCATTGGAGGGCTAACACAAATGAGTAAAAGAAAGAAGAAAATGTTTTAAATTGGATTATTAAAACTTTAAAATATGATTGAATCATTGACTTGTATGGGATGTGAATTATATGTCAATAAAACCATTTTTACAAAAGAGGATATCATCCAAACTAAAGAAAGACTTAGTAACAATGAGAGATATACAGAGGATACAAGTTGCTTTCTGAAAGCAGAGATTTGAAAAATGTACTGATGAAGGTAGCGAATTCCAGCCTTCGTAGACAAAATGAAACTTCTCAAACCTATGCTAAAAACCAGAATCATGATCAGTGGGAAACAGTTTCAAGTCCCCAAGGATTTAATTTTACTTGGATCTACAAACTATGCCCAGAGAAGCAGCATTCAAAAAACAAAAGCAAATGATGCATCACAATGGACAAATCTGCTGCTAAAAAAATCTCTCTTAAATGTTAAAGAACAAACATGTAATTTTGAGGACTAAAGTATACCTGACCTACATTGTTGTATGTTCAATCATATGTACTCAAAACATAAACAGTGAATAAAGAAGAACTGATGTCTTTAATTTTTTTGGGGGGGGGCAATCACTGCCCTCTGGTGGTAATGGAAGCTACCCAGCCTTACTCCCAGAGAGCTGCTGCTGGTTTTGAACCGCCAAGCCAATGGGCCACTGTCCTGCACTCAACCACTATGCCACCGGGGTTCAGCCCCGCCTTTAAATTTTTAGGTTGGTGAATAGTAAAGGTTCCAGAACAGTGAAGCTATAATGCTCTTTAGAAGTGAGGAAAGATGTTGTTCTACATACTTTGGGCCAGTTATCATGCTTGATAAGTTGAATGTCAGTGAAAATGAGCATTGGCACAGAAGCTGCAACAGTGTTCTCAATGATTGTGATTGTGTTAGTTTGCATAGACTGGAGAAACAAATTCATGGACACACATATGTGTGTAAGAGAGAGCTTTATATCAAAAATGAATTGTATATTAAGAAGACATCCCAGTCCAGTCCAGTTCAAGTCTGATATTATCCCATATGTCCAGTATCAGTCTATAAATTCCTCTTCAAGCTCACACAGCACATGCAATGATGGCAAGTGCGGAGGCTCACGGCCAGTGGGTAGAAAGTGTTGTGGATTCAATGGCAGTAGAAGCATCTCAGTCTTGACAGGGGTCTCCAGGTGGCTCTTTCAGCTCCAGGGCTATAGCATAGCTTCATGTGTCTTCTCAACAAGATTGTATCAAAGGAAGTGTGTGTGTCCAGCGTCCAACAAGCTCTTTATCTCCTTAGCACCTCCAAATGAGGTCATCAAGCTGTGACTTCACTGACAAGCTAAGCTCACCTCTTAAGTCTCAAATTGAAAACAGGTTATGAAACCACAATGAGGAAGATGCAAGTCCTGGCAATGTGTCCATCTTTTGTACATATCAGCACCGTGAATGGGAACCTACTAAAGAAAAACACACAGTAACATGCAGCATGCTTAGCTTCTTATGCTTTGTCACAGTTTCTCAGACTTTGCTTTGTTCCTCATGACCTTTTAAGTGCTGAGAAGTATTGTTTATATATTTTCTAATGTGCCCCTCCATTGGTGTTTCTTATAATTATAATGGATTTATGGATTTTGAAGAAAACTACATTTATTTTTTAATGAATGAGGTAGCTAAACAAACAGAATAGAAGGGCTAGAAAACAAGATTGAAAAAAGAAATGAAAACCCATTTCTGCTTAGTCTCTTCTAACTCAGATTAAACACGGACTTTCAAGTTTGTAATCTTTACAAAAGCAAAGAACTGCATAGTTCTCTCACTGGGTGGCTGTTAGGTTGCAAAGGCTACTAGTGCTTTGTTAAAGAAGGAAACACAGGATAAATCTCTAGGGCAAGAACCTAGAGCAGTGGTTCTCAACCTATGGGTCATGACCCCTTTGGGAGATGCAATGAGGCTTTCACAAGGGTTGCCCAACTCATAGCAATAACAAAATTACAGTTATGGAGTAGCAGCAAATATAATTTTCTGATTGGGGAGTCACCACAACATGAGGAACTGTACTAGAAGGTTGTATTATTAGGAAGGTTAAGAACCACTGACCTAGAGGAGAAGTTTCTGGAACTCAAGTCGATTAAGCTGCCATATGTAGGAGGATTTTCTAATCTCTACATGGAAATGAAAAGAAGGCTGACGTGACAAATGAAGTTGTGGAGATGTGTAGATCTTGTGGTGGGAAGTGATCATCTTGTGGTATTCTACATTCTCAGTGAAAGAACTGGCAAGTTTGTAAAAATAAAAGAGTAAGTAGGGTTAGCATTTAAGGAAACCCATATCTTCTCAATAATAGTTCACACCAATATGCCACTGTCATTGACGCAAGTTTCTGGAACCCAAACTTATATTTCTGATTTGGTTTTAATTAAGACACTGATCGTGCCTCATTTTGTTAGCTCTCTTTTTCTCTATGATTTTCAGCAAGAATTGGATGCTAGTAGCTTCAAAAGGTATGTTCTTCTTTCACCTATCCATGTTGTACCTAATTGACGTTTGATGGCATTTTGTTAAATCATTTAACCTTGTTATACTTTTGAAACATATGGTGAAACAGAAGTACTATGAGACAAATAATTTTCACTAAAATAGTTGTTTGAAGGCACAATAAGCATCCATATTTTGTAAACTTTCTTTTCTGACTATCATGAACAATAATGACTGTTGACATAGGTAGGCAGCTGTTACAAAGATTCAAACTGGGGTTAAACTCATTGGCATATCAAAGACATTGCATATAATTTTAAATGGCAAGTGACAAAAACAATACGGAGTGGTCATATATGATATTTATATCAATGAATTTCTCTCTAATAACAAATACTATTAACTTTAAAAGTATATTGAAAACCTTGTGCCCTGTGAGAAATTATAAAATAATGGATATATTTTTCATCATAAGTGAGCCATTAATGAGACTATTCTATACTATATGGTGTCATAACTGCTTTTCTTTAAATTATGTGAGGGTTCAAGTCATACATTATCTGGGTTGCTGAGTGATGGAAAATAAGGCAGTATAGATTTTGAGCCCTGATTTTACCTTTTACTAGCTGAATGACCTTGATTGCTTGACTAAGTTCCATATACTCTCTGACCTTCAACATACTCATTTGAAAAGGGAGGAAATGGTATCACATACTTCATCATATACAGCATATATATCATATACAGCATAAAGCACATAAAGGACCTACCTCATTATCACATGTAAAATTAGCTCTTACTGTTTATTATCACTACTGGTGCTGGAGTTATTATTAATTCTATGTATGGAAGTCATAAAACGTTTTCAGAGGAAATGTCATTTACAGGGAAAAAAACTATGAGACTTTACAGTTTGGCAAGTGCAGATGTGCAAGCAGTTCAGGAAAATGAACCAAGTGGGAATGTGTGTTTGTGTGCATACTCACGCACACACAAGTTGTGGGTAGAAAATTGATGGTTTGTTAATTTCTCTTCACTGGCTAATAGATATAAGACTTGGGATTTTCATATCAACAAAAGAAAGAAATGGATATGGCTGATACAGTTAAGTTGAAATTTAACACCCTTTCCTTTGAGCTCCTTTTAAAATTCATTTTAAAGTTACTCAATTAAAAATATTTCTGCTACCTTTTCAATTGAAGATTTTAGCTGTTTTACTTTTTTACTGTTAGTCTTTTTAAAAATGTTTTTCTGTATGTGTAATCCAAGATAGGTAAACCTATAGAGGCAGTAACTGGATTAATGGTTCCTTAGAGGTATGGCAGGGGAGGTTAGGGAAATGGGGCATCCATAACTACAAAAAAGAAGAAAATGTTCTAAAACTGATTGTGGTGATTATTCTACAAATACTCTTGAGGTTTTTCATGTAAGTCAGTATATGACTTAACAGCTGGGAACACAGGGTATCCAAGACAGATAGACCCCTGAGGGCCAATATTGAGAGGATTCATACCAAGAGGATAAGGGGAAGGTGTTGGGACAAAGGGGGAACCAACCACAATGATCTACCTATAATCCCCTCCCAGGGGGATGGACAATAAAAAATAAGTGAAGGTAGACATTGATCAGTGTATGACATGAAAAAAAAAGATAAATTATCAAAAGTTCATGAGAGAACGAGGGTGGGAGAGGGCAGGAAATGTGGGAGTTGATACCAATGACTTAAGTAGAAAGAAACTGTTTTGAAAACGATGATGGCAACAATTGTACAAATGTCCTTGACAAAATGGATGGATGTATGGAATGGGATGAGAGTTGCAAGCACTCCCAATAAAATGAATTAAAAAAAAGAGGTACCGTTGTTTTAGCCATTTTTTCTTAAGGTACCAACTTGTTAACCACACACAAATATATATGTAAGTCTGATAGACTAGAGAAACAAATTCATAAGCCATATATGTATATAAGGGAGAGGTTTATATACAAGAGCAAGTGTACATCAAGAAAACATCCCAGTCCAGTTGGCCACAAGTCTGATATTAGTCCAAATACCCAAGACCCATCCAGAAGCCCTCTATTCAGACTCACTAAGCACATGCAGTGACACCAGTATAATCACAATGGCTGCAGAGTCTTGTGTATCCAATGGTGGTAGAAGCATCTCAGCGCTGGCAGGGGTGACTCTGTGGCTTCTCAAGCATGTTAGCACTGGCAGGAGTCTCTATGTGGCTTTTCTGGCTTGAGAGGTCTGGTTCCATCAGGGTAAGCCCATGTGGCTTCTCCTTCGGGATGTCTCATAGGGGGCCCACCTTGTGTCTTGGCAGTAGAGTGGTTCCAAGGGACTGAGCTGTAAGTCTTTCCCTGCCAAAGGGGAAATATGGCTGGATTTCCCAGAATTCTCAGAGAAAGCCATGCCAACACAAAGGTCTCATTGGCTATTTCCACATTGACAGGCTAGACTCCACCCCTACACTCCCAACCCTGAAATTGACACCAGATTCGTGACTTCCACAGTATATAAAATGAGGCAATGGAAAAGGGAAAAGGGAAAGATTGACTGCTGGTAACGTACCTTTTAACTTATTCTTTTTTATTTTTTATTAGGCATCACTGCCCTCTGGTGGTGGGAGTAGGAGGCCTAGCCTTTGCTCCTGTGAGCTGGAATTGAACCTTCATTCCAGTGGACCACAGTCCTGCACACAACCACTACGCCACTGGGGCTCAGCCTTAACTTATTCTTATAGTAATAAATCAGATAAAATATGTTATCATAATAATAATTGTTATAATCATTATAATGATTATTAGCTTGAATGTTTTTTTGTTTCCTTATAACTTATTATTTTAATATAGCACAAAAAGTGAAAAACCAGACTTGCTGCCACTGAGTGAATTCCAACTCCCAGCATCCTTATAGGACAGAGTCAAACTGCCCCGGGGATTTCTGAAGCTATCAATCTCTCTCAGAGTAGCTTGTGTTATCAAACTACTGTACTTGTTGTCAGCAGCCCAAAGTTGAACACACTACATCATCAAGCCTCCTTATACACCACAAAACATATATATCTGATTATCCATAGGGTTACTCTGGTGGTTACCTAAGCCTTTTCATAAAGTGTATACCCATTCTTCCAACTCATATTCTGCCATTTGATCCACCCATTTGCTGACCTAGGATCCCTGGTGCCAGAGTGGTTACATATTCAGCTGCGAACTCAAGGGGCGCGGTTTGGAACTATCAGTTGCTCCTCAGGAGAAAGATGGGGCTTTCTACTTCCATAAAGAGTTCATCTCTGAAGTTCACAGAGGCAGTTCTACCCCGCACCATAGGTTTGCTGTGACTTGTCATCAACCCCATAGGAGTTAGTTTGGAGGCTGAGTTTGGTAGAACCTATCAAATTAAAAAAATACACTAAAAATTACAATAGTAAACAAATGTTAGAAAGCCTGCAGATATTTGTAATGAGGACATAGATTGACATTCATTTTCTATAGTGCCAATAAGCTATGATATTCATATAATGACCTTTAAAATATCTTTCATATAAAATGCACTCAAAGATGCCTGTGTAAAGATGATTTCACTATGGTTATCCCCAATAACAAAAATATAAGATATCAAAAAACATACTAGTGGTTAGAGCAATTACAATAGGTCTATATAATACAGTGTGATTCCAACTTAATGCAACATTTCAGGCAATAACAAAAAGTCAAACTCTTTAACTCAGTATAACTTAACAATAAATGTAGCCCAAGATCGAGGTATAAATAAGTAACTTTTAAAATATTTATAGATAAATATACTATCCAATTTACAAGCAATCTCAACAATAGAATTTTTGTTAAAAGAATGTTATGTGGTGAGGGAGGGCGTACTGATCACAATGAATAATAGCACATAACCACACACCTCCATCATGGGGAAGAACAAAAGAAACCAGAGGCTTGGAGACAGCAGTTAGAGTGAGATTTGGAAAACATTAACAATCTACAATCTATCAGGGAGTCTTGAGGTTTGGGTGTAGGGCAGGGGTGGGTGATAAGGAGGCACTAATACCAAGGGCTCAATGGAAAGTAAATGTCTAGAAAAGAATGATGGAATTTATGTATGGATATGTCGGATACAATTGATGTACGATTTGTAAAAGAGATGTAGCGCACCCAATGAAATGGAAAAATAATGTTATGCTTATATGAGAGAGCTACAAAAAGTTATAATTTTATAATATAATATAATATAAGATAATGAAATTTCCCCACAAACTATTTGAAGCCTCCTTATAATGTTTAATGTTTATCAGCATTAACATCTATCTTTCCAAAAATGTAAAACATATATTGAATATGCTCTTGATATACACTAGGGGAGGCCAAGGTATAAAACTAAATCTGCAAATGTCAAAATAGTATATGTAAAAAATTATGTGCAAAGACTGCATGCAGTATGATATATAATAGCTAAACTTAAGAAGTAACTGAAAAGTTCAAAATAGAAAAAAAATCAGTAAATCCTGGCACATTATTATGAAAGTATATTAAGGAGTTTGAAATTATAAGATAATTTTAGTAATACATTAGATGTATATATTTAGAAGTAAAAATGGAAGCTATAAAATAGGAAGCATAATTTCAACTATAAAAATGTGGAAAATAAACAAATAAATGTGCTTAGTCCTTATATTTGGGTGGCAGAATTGTGTAGAGGTTCACATTATGTTCATTATTATGCCAACAAAAGTGTTTCAAATAGACATATATATAATTTCAGATCAACCACAGCAAGTCACAACTCACCTGACAGAAGGGAATGGAATAATAAGGAAATTCTATCAAAACTGTATATGTACAAATTAGATTTCTTAGTGAAAGAGAACAAATGTCTAAAATGACATACGGTTCTCATATTTGCACCCAAACAAAGAGCACACCTGAATAGACCTATAACAATTAAAGGTGTTGAATCAGCTAATCAAGACCTCCTAATATGGAAAAACACAAGGAAATCCAACCAAATACTAAAAGAAAAGTAACTAGAATGCATGCCTTCTAAAAATAGAAGTGCATGAGCACTTCTGAACTCTATAAAACCATTATTTCCCTGATACCTCAGCCAGACACCTAAAACTTTCATCAATACAGATGTAAAAACCCCTCGTATCACTATTAGTAAACCATCACAAAAAGGCTAATTCACCAAGATCAAATGAGATTATCCCAAGAGTTCAAGCTAAGTATAGCATTCAAAAATCAACTGAGTGAATGTATGCTCTTGGTGAAGGAACAGTTTGGTATAAAAAAGTGAAAAGAATTTCACAACTTGAAGAATATAATCAGCATCACTCAATCGCACGAATAGATAGTATTGAATTATATTTTCTCATATATATTTTCTCAGAATGAAAAAGATCAATGTATTAAACCATATCAATAAAATAAAGGAAATTAAAAATATAATCATCACAATAGATATTGAAAAGAGAATTTCACAAAATTCAACAGTCTTTCATGATTAAACAATCAGAAAATTAGGAATTATAGAAATTCTTGATCAAGGGGATCTATGAGAAGCATATATTATGGTAAGTACCAATACGCTCCCGCTTACCATCAGAAAGAGAAGTGTGTCAAGACAGGTCTGTGGTTTAAACTCCCTTGTCATCCCATGTGAAACAGGTATGTTAACATATTTTCATAAAGATTACAAACTTGGAAACCCTAGGGTACAAGAGGGATGAGTCAAACCAACTCGGCAACAAGATGTGGGTTTGGGGTTTGGTTTTAGTTCAAGAGCAACAGGGATATCTACTCTCCACACTTGACCTTAGTCAAAAGGCTGAGAAAACGATGGGGCTATCTAATCTCATCACTTCTTTCCACTATTGTACTGGACATTCTAGCCAGAGTAATTAGGCAAGAAAATCAATAGAAGATATCCAAACTGGAAATGAAAAACAATAAAATAATATTTCCAGAGGAAAATCTCATATAGGCAGACCCTAATTTACACTATATTCAAGTTTTGTAGAATGTACTGCACAACCATCACTTTATGTTGCTTTTCACACATCTTACCATTAGTAAAACATGGTGCACATAATATAGACACTTGATATCTTCTGACCTTATCACTTTCAAATGTTCATGAGCATTTCACGATGCATTATTCAAAACAGTGCCATATAAAAGACTATGGCCTGGTCTTCAGTAATGTGGGTGTGGGTAGTCTGAAGAGACACAAATCTGGAAAATGTTCAATTCTAGCAATGCACAATAACTGAGCTGAGCATGCATGCAACAGCCATTATGATTAACTTCACTCTCACAACACTGACACTGACTCCATTGCAGACCAGACCTACCATGTGAACTTACGTGTGTGTTTCACCATAAGAAGCAGTAGTTGTTAATTTGAGGTTGAGTTGTTCAATTCTCTCTAACTGTAATATATACACTAGAGACATATATTTCCAGATACTAGGTGAGTAAATATCCCAGATTTATAACAATACTGATAATAGAAAGCAACAAAACTGGGAGGAAATGAGATGGTTGACTTACATCATGACCGACCTGTTACAGACATATTTGAATAGAAGACCATCACAAGTCAGGGATCTTGGGAAAATCCTAAGAAATTCCCTAAAAATAAGTCTAGTTGAATTAATAAAGTAATACAGCAAGGATACAAAATCAACATACAACTCAACTGTATTTTTATATCCTAAAAATGAAAAATTGAAATAATCAAGAAAGCAATTTCATTTGTATAGCACTACAACATGAACATTCTTTGGAGTAAATGCTTTAAAAAGTGGGACATTTATACTCTAAAAACTAAAAAGCTTCATAATTTCAAGTATTGTAAATTAAGACAATGTGATACTAGTTTATGGACTGACATATAGATGTAATGAACAGAATTGAGAGGTACACCCACAAATTTATAGTATTTTGTCAAGGATGCCATTTCAATTCAATAAGAAATCAATAGTATTTTCAACTATTGAAATAAGGACAACTAAATGTTTATGTGCAACAGAATTAATTTGTGCCTCTTACATCACAATACATATAGAAATTAATTCTACATTGATTATACATTAAAATCTAAGAACTAGAACTATAAAACTATTATTAGAGATAATCTTTGTCTGTTTGGGTTCAGCAAAGTTTTCTTCAGATAAGACACTAAAAGCATAGGAAATAAAAGAAATAGTTAAATTGGACTTAATATTTAAAACTACTAGGCAATGGACACTATCAAGAAAATGAAAAAAAATACTCCTGGTCAGAGAGTTGGGAGGAGAGAATGATAGGTCTGACAGTTCCTGGGGGGCACAACAGAGGGGGGAGAAGGGTGCGTGGACAGGTTCATGAATGGGGGGGAACAACAAGTGGTCTGAAATTGATGGAAAGGTGGGTGTGGGAGGCCTGGCAGGGATTAAACAAGGTCACTGTAACTGTGAAGAAGCACTGAAATGCCAATGAAGGTGGAACATGATGGTGGGACAGAAGGGAGATGGAAGGAAATAGAAGAAAGAGCTAGAACACAAAGGACACTTGCAGAGGTCTAAACATAGGCATGTAAATATATATATATAAATATAATTATCTATTACAAGGAGGGAATAAATTTAAGAACATATTTATAGTTTAAGTATTGGGGTAGCAAGTGGACCCTGGACCCTCACCCAGGTGCTCCCTCAATGCAAGAACACTTTGTTCCATGAATCTGGTATTCCACCTTGCTTACTGGCCCAATACAATCACTGAAGTAAAATGGGTGCATAAGCAAATGTGATGAAGAAAGCTGATGGTGCCCAGCTATCAAAAGATACAGCATCTGGGGTCTTAAAGGCTTTAGTGTAAACAAGCAGCCATCTAGCTCAGGAGCAACAAAGTGCACCGTAAAAGAAGCACACTTGTCTGTGTGAACATGAGGTGCTGAAACAATAAGGTACCAGTCATCAAAGAACAAAAATCAAAATCAATGGACCAATTGACTCCCAATATGATTGCGGAAGACAATTAGATACAGAGGCAAACAGAGTAGAAGAAATGGATGGTGCCCAGTTACCAAATGATTAAGTGTCTAAATGAGTCGCCGTTCAGCACAGAAGCAGCAAGGCCCACATGGAAGAAGCACACCAGCCTGTGTGATCAAGAGAGGCCGAAGGAAGCAGGTATCAAGGATCAAAGAACAAGAATCACATGATTACAAATGATGGGGAGAGCAGGTTAGGGACCTAAGGTCCACTGGGGGGTAATTGGTCACCCCCTTACAGGGGAGTCATGGGGAGGAGACAGACCAGTCAAGGTGCAGCAAGGCAGTGATGATGCATACAACTTTCCTCTAGTTCCTGAAGCCTTCCTCCCCCCAACCATCATGGTCCCAACTATACCTTAAAAATCCAGCTGGACTGGAGATGGTCCACTGGTAGACAGGGGCGCTGGAGATATGGGGAACCCAGGACAGATGAGCACCTTGGGGCCAGTCGTGAGATTGGAGCTACTGGATGGGTGGAGAGAAGGTGGGGTAGAGAGACAGAACCAACCGCAAGGATATATGCATAACCTCCTATCTGGAGGACAGGCATCAAAGGAGTGGGCTGAGGGAGAGGTCAGGCAGTGTACGATATGATAGAATAATAATAATTTATAACGTATTGAGGGTTGGTGGGGAAGGGAGAACAGGGGAAGAGGGGAAAGAATGGGAAGCTGATATCAAGGCCTCAAGTGGAAAAGCAGATATTTGGAGAATGATAGCAGCAGACATGCGAATGTGCTTGGCACAGTATATGTATTTATGTATTGAGAAAAGAGATGCACGAGCCCCCAAGAAAATGATCTTTAATAAAAAATGAAAAAATAACCTACAGAATATGAGAAAAATGAGAGAGTATTTAAAAATAATATAACTGATAAGGGACTTTTATATAGAATATATATTATTAAAATTCCTACAACTCAACAATGTAAACAATCCAATTTAAAAATAAGCAAAGAATCTGAGTAGATATTTAGTCAAAGAAGATATAAAAATAGCCAATAACCTCGAGAAGACTGTCAACATCTTTAGCCATTCGGGAAATGCAAATAAAATCTACATTGAAATAGCACTTCACAGCCACTAGAACAGCTATAATAGGGAAATATAACAAATTTTAGAGAGGCTGTGGAAAAAGTAGAACACTTCTACATCACTGGTAGGAATGTAAAATTGTGCAGCTGCTTTGGAAAACAATCTGTCACTTCCTCAAAAAGTTAAACATAGAGTTACCCTGTGACCCAGATATAAGTACTCCTATAACCCAGGAGGAAAACCCCACATAAATTCATTGCAGCATTGCAGGCAGTACCTGAATTATGAACATCTGATTGGTACATACAATCCATAGTTATAAAGGAACCCCCATAAAGCCAATTGCATTAATTTTTTGAAATACCTAAAATGGCTTATAATACTACTACTTTGGGTACTACTTCGTGATGCACATCAAAACATTATTATTACTGTCTTTTTATGTTAAACATGTTTTAGTGTTCTCAGAAGTGTGCATTTAATGTTTTATAAATAGAAATTTACGGTATGATGTAAGACAAACATTTGACTGACATTAGGTGCAAAGTGGACCTAATGATTTTGACTTATGTACAAATTTAACAGAAATACATATTTAGAAAAAGAACACTTGTATTATTTGGGGACTACCTATGTGCTAACATATGGATGATCTCTGAAAATATAACACTATGAAAGAATCAAATCACAGTCACAAAAGGCAACATATTATGTGAATCTACTATATAGAATATCCAGGTTAGATTAATCTGTATACATAGAATTAAATTTGTGATTTTCTGGAACTGTGCACTGAGCTAAGTAATCGGGGGGATTGAAAATGAGAATGTGGTTTCTTTTAGGAATGATGAAATGCTCTGGAATTAGTGGTCTTTATTACACAAGTTTGTGAAAATACTAGAAATCACTTAATTTAGTGTTTAAAGTAATATTTATTTAAAAACTATATTATTGTATTTCTGCTGAAAGTTTACATAGGGAATGAGATTGTATTTGACAAAGTCTAGTTAAGTTGGTCTGTGTAGTTACATTTTTCTACATCAAAATGTTAATTAAGCTCAAATAAATGATCATCTTCACAAAACACTGAAGCTTGGCAATAAATTTATGGGAATTCCCATAAAACAACAGGGATGGGAATCCTGTGTCACACAAAATCACAGCCTTAAATGATCAAGGCTGAGAAGACCCAAAATATAAATTTAAGACAGAGAAATCAGCTTTGACGGTTATGTTATTGTTATTTATTGGATGTCATCAAGATGGTCACTACTCTTATAAGGAAACACTGACTGACCCAGTGCCTTCTTCACAATTGTTATGTTTGAGCCTAACGCTGCAGCCACTGTGTCCATTCTCTTTTCCACTTACTCTTACTGTATCTACCATGATACCCTCGCCCAGGAATTGGTTTCCTCTGCTAAAATGTCCAAGGTACATCAGACAAAGTCTTGCTATCCTGACTTCCAAGGAGTATTTTCACTAAGACCGATCTGTTAGTTCTGGAAGTCCACAAGACTTTCAATTTTCTTTGTGAACAACATAATTGAAATGCATTGATTCTTCTTCAGTCTTCCTTATTCAATGTCCAACGTTCACATGCATATTAAATGATTGAAAATCCTTGCTCTTCAACATTTTCAGAGGTCACGTGCAGCAGATTTGCTCCCTTGGCTGCTACTTCCACCACCTGGATTGTGGATTTTAAAAAGGCAAAGTCCTTGATATCTTGAATCTTTTCTCCATTTGTCATGATATTGTCTGTTGGTACAGTTGTGAGGATTTTTCTCTTCTTTACATTGAGTTGTAATCCACACTAAAAACTGCAATCTGATTTTCATCAGCAGGCGATTTAGGTCCTCTTCATTTTCAATAAGCAAAATTCTGTCATTTGTACATTGCAGATTCTTAATAAGCCTTCTTCCATCCAGTCTTATGCCATGTTTCCTTCATATGGTCAAATTTTTAAGTTTATTTGTTCAGCATAGAGGTTTTATAAATGTGGTGGATACAATGTGGATAAATGTGGTGGATAAATGTCAGGATACAACCCTGACACACAACCTTTCCTATTTTGGCTACTTTTTGATGTGTGTTTATGTGATTCCAAAGAGATGATTTGAAAATAGATTCTTTCAAATGACACAAAATTATCAGAGGAGCTTATAATGAAGTTTTAAGAAAAATAGAATCTGAATCACTATGGAAAAATAAAAGCCCTGATGAATTTCTCCTTACCAATCATGCACCTTCCCATTCTTCAAAGGTAGAAAAAGCTATCCTAAGAGCATTTAATTCAGGAAACATATTTCACTTACACAGTAACCTTACTCTTGCCCCTTTAGACAAATTTTTGCTCTAAAATCTCAAATAATATTTAAAAGACACAGCATTTGAGGTGTCCAAAACCAGATCTCAAAACTCAATAATTCAAGAAACGTTGTTTCAGCATAGTATAAGTCAAGAGTGACGAATTCTTTGGGAAGAAGTTAAAGAGAAGAAAATACTACCTTCATTAATGGATAAACTTAGGGAGGGAATGCTCTAAGATGGATATGGTGGTGATTGTATATTACCTTTTGATATGTTTGAATGATTGAACTATTTAGTTCAGTGATATGTAAATTATGTAAAAACTTCTTTCTAAAAGGGAAAATAAAAAAGAAATGTATAACTCCTAGAAACATACTCCTAGAAAAGGAGTATGTTGAAAAAGCAATAGCTTCACATTTTGTAGCTTTATTAAATAATGGTTTCTACAATTTTGTAGCAACACTTTTTACCAACCTGCATGTTTTGGCATTATAGTCGTTAAAACAACGATGAAAGATTTTACTAAAGCAGTGTAATTTTTTTTAAATTCCTCGAAATACATAAATTATAGTTAATGAGCGGTACTTCTGTACTTCTCTGGTCTTCCAAAGTTAATTACACAACCTCAGCTTGTTGACTCACCCTGCCTAGTCTCTCTGTCCTGCCTAATCCTCTCATTGAGTAGGAGAAGGTGAGATACAGGGAGATGCTGGGTTAAGATTATAACAGTAAAGAAAGCGAAAAAAGAATGGATCAAACACATATATACCAAGCAACAGATTTCTCCCAATATGAGAATAGCTGTTTGTTTATTCAAAGTCACAGCCTTCTTTTTTTCTGATTTCTTTCAAATAGTCCCTCAACAGAGACCCATCATTATTTCCTTGCCTTTCTGTTTTTCTCCTTCAGTGATCAGTTTGTTGTAAATATATAGACATATGTTTAACATGTAGCCAGTTTGTAACTTGAACTTGTCTATGAGGTTTGTGGAAAATAAAAGGCGTGGATCTATTTTTGTGACTAAATTATCACATGATCCTCTAGATATTATGAGGGGCATATAAATATCTAGAAATGTCATCAAATCTCCTACATACTTGAGTTTGAACATGGCAGGGAGGAAGTGATAGATGATAGCTCATATTTCAAGGAAATTTAACAATTTAATCTGAATCGATGCATTGTTAATGCCTCAACAATAATGTTTACCAGTTTGTATCATAATTCAGGGTTTAAAACAAAGTATTTAATGGTTTCCTTTTGTCAAAGTATAGACACAAGAAAGTGACTTTCAGTATCACACAATCACCCTTGGATTGAAAGAGAAAAATCTATCAGTCAAACTGGTAAGAAAGAAGGAAGGAACATCTTCTAGCATGATGTGTGATATAAATCATATTAACTGCTTTACAAGGAGCTCTTGTAGCACAACCATTAAGTGCTCAGCTAATAAAGAAAAATTCAGGAGTTTGAACCCCCTATGTATTTGACAGGAGAAAGTTTTATCAATTTGCTAGCACAAATAATGCAGTCTTGGAAAAACAGTGGGGCAGTTCTTTCCTGTTCTATAGGGTCATTACGAGTTGAGATCAATTTGACACCACAACAATGAATATGCTATAGGACAGTGGCTCTCAACCTGTGGGTCACAAGCCTTTTGGGGGTTGAATGACCCTTATACAGGGGTCACCCAATTCATAACACTAGCAAATTTATATTAATGAAGTAGCCAAAAATTATTTTATGGTTGGGGTCACCACAACCTAAAGACTTGTATTAAAGAGTCATGGCATTGGGAAGTTTGAAAACCACTGTTAGATAGTATAACTCATCATAAATAAGAAACAATGAGGGATATAAGTACATTAATAATACTATACTGGTTTCAATAATAGTGGTGGTGATGCTATACAGTAGGCAGGATATAATGTAATGATTTCAAAGTAACCACTAAAACAGAAATTTTTCACTGTGATTACCTTTGGAAAATGAAAGTACAGTAAATTTTTCCCATTTGTACCTTTCTCTAACTGTATACTTTTCTCTTGTTTCCTTATTTCAAAACATTGAACCAGTTCATTCTGGTCAACTGCCTACTAGAATTTTTCTTTCCATCCGAGAAATACTGAATCAGAATGTACAGTTTAACAAGATCCCCAGATGATTCTTATGGATTTGTAGTTGAATCTTATGTATATATACTTATTTGGGGGATGCAATTAAAATAGTTGAGGGTCAGGATGTGTTCCACTCTCTCTGTTTCCTTCATATATTTACATGTTAAATATTAAGGCAACAGTAGAACATTGGGCCTCCACTCAAGTACTCCCTCAATACAGGAACACTTTTTTCTAATAATCCGGCATTCTGTGATGCTCCCATTCCTGACAGGATTACTGAAGACAAAACAGGTGCATAAGCAAATGTGGTGAAGAAAATTGATGGTGTCAGGCTATCAAAGGATAAGTGGGTGAAGGGAGACATCAGATGGTGCAAAATATGACAAAGTAATTTATAAATTATTAAGGTTCATCGGGAGGGGGAAGCGGAGAGTGAGGGGAAAATGAGGAGAAGATACCAGAGGCTCAAGTAGAAAGCAAGTATTTTGAGAACAATGATGGAAAAAATGTGCAAAAAGTACACAATGGATGTATGTGTAGATTGTGATAAGAGTTGTGCAAGCCCCCAGTAAAATTATTTAATAAATAAAAACAAAAAAGAAAGTAATAGGCGAAACAAAAACCCTATTTTTGGTAGATAAAGATATAGCACCTGGTGTCTTAAAGACTTGAGAATAAATATGCAGCCATCTACCTGAGAAAGTAACAAAACCAGTATGGAGGAGGCACACCAACATGTGTGATCATGAGGTGTCAATGGGATCAAAGACTCAAAGACCTAGAACATCCTCAGTCATCAATGTGAGTGAAGGGGAGTGCGAAGTGGAGACACAAAGCCCAGCTATAGACAATTGGACCATCCCCTCACAGAAGGGTCACAAGGAACAGGCAAGCCAATCAGGGTGCAGTATAGCACCAATGAAACATTACAACTTTCCTCTAGTTTTTTAATGCTTCCTCCCCTTGATTATCATGACCTCAATTCTACCTTACAAGTTTGCCCAGATCAGACCATGTACACTGGTACAGATAAGAGCTCACAGCACAGGGATTTCTGGACAGATAAACCTCTCAAGATCAATAATGAGAATAGAGATACCAGTAGAGTAAGAGAGGAAGGTCGGGGCAGAAAAGGGGAACAGATCACATTAATCTACATATAAACCCTTCAGAGGGGGACTGAAAGCAGGAAAGTGGGTGATGGGAGACTGCAGTTGGTGTAAGACATGAAAAATATTTATGAACTATCAAGAGTTTATGAGGCAGGGGGGGATGAAAGAGGAGGAGAAATGAGTAAACTGATATCGAGGGCTCAAGTAGATAGAAAATGATTGGAAAATGATGACAACATATGCACAAATGTGTATGACACAATGGATGGATGGATTTTGATAATAGCTGTAAAGGCCTCCAATAAAATGATTTAAATATACAGAGAGATTATGATTTAGTATATAGGTAACCTTTGCTTTCCAGAAGTTCATTTTATATGATTTTTATTTTCTGAAATACTTACATTGATACTTGATTTTGGTAACTAAAAGAAATCCAAAGAGGATCTTCACATTTACAAAACTTTCATGCTTTCACATTTCATGTTAAATATTTATTTTGCAGAGAGACATTAGTAAAGATCAGACACCTGAGGCAATAAAAAAGCTATCTCCAAATTTTCCCCCCTAGGAACTACATTCAGAAAATCAGTATCAAGCAATCCTAATGTTGAATTGTGTTTATGAACACTATATATTAATGCTACTTTAGTTTGTGTGTGTGTGTGTTATTTGGTAGGTTATTTGGAGGGTATAGGAATGTTAAAATTTTCTTTTACAAATTAATGATAACTGTTTCTTTGTTTTAAATTCTTTTCAGCTTATGAACACAGTCTTTGGATAGTGGCCTAGATCTATATATGGGGTGGAAATACAAATTCTCAAGAGAAGGTCAAACCAGAATGAATGATTTGAACCCGTGGTTTACTTTTTGTTTCATTTGGGGCAATTGCAAGAAGTGGACCTATAATTTGAAAAAGAAACAATGTAAGCAAACCAATAATAACTAGGTGGGTAAATAAATGGATGGCTAGATGGATGGATGGACAAAAGGAAGCAATGAGGGAAGGAAGGCAGACCCTTATAATGGAATGTCATTGGGCAAAGTGAGGTAGGGATAAGTTCAAAGTCTTGCTGGAAAGGGACACAAGATTGTAGAACAGTATAGAACAAAATTATTTTCCCATACACTTTCAAAGTAAAGGTAATATGGTATATGCTTATTATTGGATATTCAAATAGTATATAGTTGTTGCTGTTAGGTGCAGTCAAATCAATTTCAATTTATAGAATCCCTTTCTACAAAAGAGTGAAATACTTCCCCATCCTTTATCATCTCACAATCTTTGCATTGCCATTGTTGCAGCTACCAAGTCAATCTATCTCAGTGAGGAACTCCCTCCTTTTCAATGAACTACTCACTATTTTACTAAGCATTATGCCTTTTCTTTAGGGACTAGTCCCTTCTGATAACATATCGAAAGTACTTAAGTTAACGTGGTCAAGCTTACTTCTGTGATCTGAAAGCAGTCCATGGTATAATCTTCTTTGTCACGATTCAAAGATATCCAATCTTCTTCAATCTTCTTTATTAACTGTAAAACTTTCACACATATATGAGGTTGGGGGAAATACCATGGTTGGGGACAGGTGTACCTTAGTCCTTAAAATTACCTCTTTGTTTACATTGTTTTAAAATATTTTGCAGCAGATTTTCCCACGATATGGAACTTGATTTTCTGTCACTGCCATTTATTTTGGGCCAAAATAAAATCAAATTCTTTCTTTCTTTTTTTGTGTGTGTGGCATCACTGCCCTGCTGCTGGATTTGAACTGTCAAACCTGAGGGCCACAGTCCTGCACACAACTAGGCCTCCAGGGTTCAGCCAAAATCAAATTCTTGACATCAATGTTTTATCAATTGATCATGATGTTTATTGGTTGAGTTGTGATGGTTCTTGCTTACTTTATGTTGGGCTGTAGTCTGAACAAAAGAAAGGACTTCAAGATCTCTTCACTTTCAGCAAGTAATATTGTATCATCTGTATACTGCAGATTGTTAATGAGCTATCCCCAATACTAACACCAAATTATTCTTCATATAAGATTGCCAGTTACCATCAAATTGGCTAGAACTCGTAACAACTTTAAGTGTAAAAGTCCTGTCCTACAAAGTGTCTTTTTTTAATGTGGGTTAATGGAATTAAAGATGATGAAAAAGTTCCACGAGCTGTTTGAAGTTCTCTTGTGTTTTCATATTTGATCCTGTTCTTGTAGCTATTGTGTCAGTCAATTCAAATTGAAAAAATAATATCTAGAAAAGAGCTACATCCTTCCTTTTACTTACTGCCTATTTACAATCAACAAATGTAACTAGTCCCAGCTTGATGTGAACCTATCCAGATAAACACGCATAATGTAGACACTGATGCATACTTTATATGTGAATACATGCATATAGGTATATGTATGTATACTTTTTCATATTTATTACAAATATTTGTGCCATTGAAAAAGTTTTCAATTCAAAGAGTCTTCTAAAGTATTATGAAAGTCAAAAACATTAACTGCCAAGTGGGGTAAATATTCATTGTAAAACTGAAAGCACTCAAACCCAGGTGTCTGAGGCATTCTTTGGGGGGAAGAAAAAAAACCCAACAACACAGGAAGTCATGTTTTGTCAAAAAAGAAAGAAAATAGTTTATGAAAATTACCATCTTCAATATCACTGTCTATTTACACAGGGTTTTCACAATCACCAAGTCAAGAGAATCTGCAGGTCTGGGATGGATACATCAGCGCCTCCCAGGGAGCTGAACCGCTTATAGATTATTCTCAAGATGGACTTCTTTTGTTCCTCTCATTCCTTTGCCATGAATGGACAGGAAGGTACTTGTTTGGTAAATTGTTCCAGTGACAAAAGACTCCATATTTCTTATTTACAGTAAATGGCTAGCACCTGGAATTTGCCTGTTATACAACATTGCTGCGGATGCAATAAACTGAATGGAAATTCAGCTCCATCTTTGTCCTTTATCCTTCAAATGACTTAGCTGTTTCTGGCCCAATTTCAAAGGTATGTATTTCAACTGGGTTGTTCCTCTAGATTGCCCCCAGAATATACTGGGAAGTCTCAGTCAGTTCCAATTCAGAACCAGAATGGTGTATGTCCAGTCCTTTGCAGCATAATTCTTAATGGCTGGAACAGGGATCCCTACACAATTAATTCCCTTCCTGAGGGGAAGGAATAGTTCACTTCAATGATATAAATACTCTCATCACAGCTGATTACAATATATCAAACTTTCTTTAGAAACAATTTTGATAAGAGACTTCCACAACTGAATCTTGCTAGTTGGTGCAAACTGGTTAAAACACATTATTGCCCCCAGTGTTGTTCTATAAGCATGTTCTGTAACAGCATGTGTTTGGAGTTACTATAGAATACTGTCTTTTATTCAGAATGGAATGAATTTATTATAATCATCTTAGGCAAATTCCCAGGATGCAAACCATGATGCCACATGTCTAGTCTCAAATTACTGCTGCTCCCTATATTATTCCTGAGAAAAATATAAAGCATACCATCTTCCCAGACAATTATAGAATACCCCCACAGAAAAGAAAATTCATCAAATGGCCATTATAGGCCATGACTAGATAGAGATAACATTTCTATGGAAGGGCAATTTCTTGATTGTTCTTGTTAAGTGACATCAAGCCCATTCTCTACGCATAGCATAAGAACAAAATCATGTCCTGTCCTTTGTCACCCTCACAGTTGTTTATTTGAGCTTATTGTTATAAATGAAGAAAAAATCTTTCTGAACCTCAATAAAATGGAAAGTTATCATGAACAAGTTGGTGATCAGTATGTGACTCAGAAGACTATCATTAACAAAAAACAAAACTGATGAGACATTGGGTGAAAATTGAATACAAAATTCCCAGATTTCATTTTCTTAAGAGATACATGAAGTAGGTCATAAAAATTTATGTTCTCATTTCAATGAGATATTTACATACACTTTAGCTGTGTCTTTTTGTCTACTTGCTGAGCAGTCAAGGCACATTTTTAGTGAATTCTCCCACTTTGAGATCCACTGATACTCTCAAGAAACTTCATTGAGCACAGCATTGATGTTGAATGTGCAGTAACACTTCTTGAAGTGATCTGCTCTGTGGCACAGCCATGGACCAAAAGTCTCACATTTATCATTGTTTTCAGAGGCTGAATCTACTTAATTGAAATGAAAAGGCCAGTGGAAATCTCACTATAAGTCTGAATAGCCATTATCTGCTGGTGACTTCTTGTTGAAGGTGTTCGAGCAAGTCTGTGCCCACGCATAGCAACACTACATTCCCCACTACCAAGTCCTATACCAACCACACTACTATTTTCATGGTTCAGTCCATTGTCTTTTGCCTATACAAAGCACGATGGTCTCTCCTGATAATATGTCCACAGTATGTGAGGTGAAGTTTCACAATCCTTGCTAAGGAGAATTCTGGCTGTACTTTACACAAGACAAATCTATTTGATTTTTTTTCTGGCAGTCAATGGTACATTCAATATTATCCACAAAAATATCGTTCAAATGCATAGATTCTTCTACTAATGCATTTCATCTAGACTGGTTTATTCATTGTCCTGCTTTTGCATGTATTTGAGGTGATTGACAGTACTATGGCTTGAGTTAGGCACATTATCTTCAAAATGACATCTATGCTCTCTAACACCTTAAAGAGGTCCCGTGTGAGCAAATTTTCTCAATGCAAAATTTCTTTTGATTTCTCAACTACCAGTGACTTAACATCACATTTATATACAAAAACAACCCTTTAGTGATCCTACAAAGAAAAAGTGGTGTGAGTATAATAGCTTAGAGAACAGATAGGGAAGATTGACAGGGTATCCTACATTATAGTCTCTTACAACCACATTCTGGACAACTGCTACCATACAATATGAGCCAAAAACAAAACAAGCATCTTTCTTTGTGTTCACACCCTAAATTAGAATATATTCACAGTACCCTCTGCCATTCTGTAAAAATATTACATCAACATTAGGATAAAGATGAAAGCCAACACACCTGCCATAAGAGACCCATCAAATACACATATCCAATATTGCAATTAGGGAAGTGTGAATATTTTGAGACAACCTGCTTACATTGCCAAGGTTCTATAAAAGGAATGTCTTCAATATGTGTTTCTTTTTCTAAAGAACCGAATGGCAAATAAGCAGAAGATAACAATTGCAATAAAAATTTATCACGAGATAGCCTTCTCTGAAGTTCAAGATACGATAAATGACAAGATTTCATACACCAAATCTGTCTACTAGTTGACTCCAGGCCAGATTTTCTTTAGCACAGAGAACCAAGGCATGACTAATTTAAGTGATTCTCTGAGAAATTTAAAATGGAAAAATCAAATAAAAATAATATAGCTGAATCCAAATCTCCTGAATCACACTTTATCCCATGACAACATATGGAAAGCTTTCTGAAACTATCATGCTACTAGTTTATACATCTGTTCTTTTTCTGTCTCTTCTCTTCCTTCCTTTATCTCTTCTATTGTTAGAAAGAAAGCCAAATTGTCAGTCTCCAACTTGGTGGTCTAACACTCATTCCAAATGGGTACCATCCTCTCCTAATATATGCTTCCTGATTGGGAATAAAAAATATATTACTCCATTTCAAGTTCTAATAAGCTAAGTCCAATGGGCAATCTTAGTTACTAAACAAATGAAAAGGAACCAGTGAACCTACTAATGTTTTCCAAGGTGACCCTATCAAGAACCATCTCTTTTAACATATTTCCCTGAAATAATTTTCTATTCCCCAAATTCATGACTTCTGCCTCTAAACATATTCTCATATTGGAAACTGACTTTCAACAAACGGACCAAAGTGATTAAATAGTTTAGGAACAGTAACTTAAACTGCATGACTTATGCTAGAAAAATTGGATCTCCATATGAAAAAGAATGAACAGACCTCATATCCTTCCCCTTCCACAAAAACAAATTCATGATGAATTAGAGATCAAATGGAAATGCCAGAGCTGTAAGAATAGTCAATGATGAAATTCAGACAAACTTCAGGGTTCTATTATTAGTCAGATTCAGACTATCAAGTATAATAAAGGAAGTGCACACAATAGAAGATAAAATAGATTATTTAGACCGACTTAAAATAGAATACTCACGTACATCAAGAGATTTAATCAGAAAAAAAAAAACAAGAGCCCATAGATTGGGAAAAAAAAACTTTAGCAATGACACAATACACAACAGTCTAATTACCAAGTCTCAATAACAACAACAACACCTTAGGGTTCCCCTTCCCATCAGATCAAAACACTAGTCTGGGTGGTCATAAAGGGAAGAAAAGAAACATTGAAGCTACCCTCAATGCTCTTGGAGATTGGGCTAGTTTCAGACAGGGTAAAAACAACAACCACAACCACAACAAACAACAACAACTCAAAAAAAGATGATCCAAATAAAAAGTGGACAAAAGACATGAAGAGGCAGTCCACCCAAAATGACATCCAACATGGGGAATAAATGATCAAAACCATTAGTCAGTCAGTCAATGCGTATCAAAGCTACAATGAGAAGTCACCTATCACCTATAATGATGTTGTTTACTGTTATTAGGTTCTATTGATTCATTTCCAATCCATATCACCTCTATGTACAACAAAATGAAACACTGAATGGTACTCACCATCCTCACAATTGTTTTATGTGTGAGCCCATGGCTGAATCACAGTGTCACTCCATCTCACTGAGGGTCTCTTTTTCACTGCCCCTCTCTGTTCCCAAACATATCGTCCTTCTCCAGGGACTAGTCCCTTCTGACAATATGTCCAAATATGTAAGACAAAGTCCTACTATCTGTTCCTCCAAAGAGCACTCTCGTCATATGTTCAAGATAAATCTGTGTGTCCTTTTAGCAGTCCATAGTACTTACTCTTCTCCAGATTCACAATTCAATTGCATTGATTCTTCTTCAATTTTCCTTATTCAATGTCCGACTTTCAATGAGGCAATGAACAATACCATGGCTTGGGTCAAGTACACCTTAGTCTTTCAAAAGCAAGCACATCCTTGCTTTTCAATATTCCAAAGAGGTCTTGAACTATAGATTTACTTAAGAAAATGTGTCATTTGATCTTCCGCTTCTTCCATGAGCACTGATAGTGGATCCAAACAAGACGAAATCTTGACAACTTCAATAATTCTTCCATTTGTCATAATGTTACATATTGATCTAATTGTGAGAGTTTGAGTCTTATTTATATTTAGTCATAACCATACTGAAGGCTACAGTCTCCTTGATCTTCATTGGCAAGTACTTCAAATTCTTACTTTAAGCAAACAAAGGTCATGCCATCAGCATATCACAGGTTGTTAATAAATCTTCCATCCTGATGAAACATTCTTCTTCATATAATTTAGTTTCTCTTTCTTGGCATATAGAATTAATAAATATGGTGATAGTATACAAAACAGAAACACTCTTTTCTTGATTTTAAATCCTGTACTATGCCTTTATTCTACTGACAGAACTGACTTTTGATCTATGTACGAGTTCTGCAATAGCACAATGAAGTATTCCAAAATTCCCAGGTGTCTCTAGTTATCCTTTGTTTGTTAAGATCCATACAGCTGAATGCCTTTGCATAGTAAATATAACACAAGTAAACAATTTCCTGGTATTCTACATTTTTAGCCAAGATATATGTGACATCAGCAGCAATGTCCCTTTTCCCAGATTCTCTTCTAAATACAGTCTGAATCTCTGGCAGCTCCATAGCAGTGTACTACTGCAACCATTGCTGAATGATCTTAGTAAAATTCTACTTGTGTGTGATATCGATGTATGTATACTTGAAGTTCTCTTGTGTTTTCATATTTGATCCTGTTCTTGTAGCTCTTGTGTCAGTCAATTCAAATTGAAAAAATAATATCTAGAAAAGAGCTATATCCTTCCTTTTACTTACTGCCGAGGCACAGGACCAACAAGGCCGCTCTCTGGTCCGAAGATCAGGAAACAACAACAGAGAGAGAGGGGGCGGGACTTGCGAAGCACTTCCTGTATCTGCCCTTCAATTCATCCTGCGTGTTCATTGGCTGTGCCGTCACAACAGATCCACCAATCTTCTGTGGCCATGTTGGCATAACAAACCTACCCATCACAATCCACCCCTTGCCAACATGGCACCTGTACACAATTTTTACCCATATAGAATTTCTAGACATCAATGAAATCAAGCTTATACTTAACTTTAAACATCTATCATACATATAAATGAGAGCACACTGAGTTCAATTGTAGCTGATATATCATACATGAGCAAAGGAAAAAAAATTGAGCATTCTGTTGGTTCACCTTTCTTCAGAATGAGTGCAAATATGGATATTTTCCAGTCAGCTGGCAAAGTAACTGACTTGCAAATTTCCTAGCTTAAATGAGTAAGAGTTTCTAGTGCTTCATCATTTTGCTTAAACATTTCAACTGATATCCATTAGTGAAAGTGCAATTCAAATAAAAACAAATTCTAGAGAGAATGTGGAAAGCCTGCAACTTTTATATACTGCAAGTAGACCTGTGTATATGTAAACCCATTGTGGAAAGCAATATGGTGCTATCTAGAATAACTTGTAATAAAAATATCATTTAACTCAGCAATATTGCTACAGGGCATATACTTCAAGGAAGTAAGAAACAGAGCACAAATGAAATTCCCATCAGTGGAAGAGTGTGTAAACTCTGGTACATACACAGAAACGAATACTATGCATCCCTTTAAGATAGTGATGAAACCACCAAACACCTCATAACATGGATGCTCCCAGAAACATGATGTTTAGTGGAGCTCGTCAATCACAAAAGAACAGATATTGTATGAGAACAAGAATTTATCAATAGACACCAAGACAAAGGCAGATTTCTATTCTCAGGTCATCTAATCTATCAATTCAATCTCTCAAGGAAAGAGGTAGTTTGAAAAAATAGTGCTCATAAACCATATATCACCCCTTATTTGTCCATATTAAAAACACTTCAACGGAGGAGGCCTCACGCCAACTGGGTCAGTTTGCCAAGGTGGAAGGAGAAGGAGAGCACCAGTCAGTTTCTGCTATATAGCATTTTTCTACAGCCATCCCAAATCAACAGACACTCCTACACATGGGATTAGTGAGATTTACTGGAAATACAAGGCAAGAGATTGAGAGGGGGATGGTATATCTGTCTTGGAGAAGGCAACAATGCTCCTACTGTTTAGGAAACTGGACGGAGCAGCCTGCCATTGGGGAGAATGCTCAATATTGAATATGTAGACCCACAAAGGGAAAATAAATATGGCATAGTATTGCTAATCTGACAAATTTGACAAAGTTTTTATTCAATCCTTTGTGACTTAGACCATATTTGTAGACAACCAGGATTTTAGACACTATATTTTGATGAGCTCAATATTCTTCCTAGGCCACACCAAGAAGAATTTTCTGTAGAAATCCCACGATGCAAACTGGACACTACCTTAAATTGAGCATCCCTGTAGCATATTAAAGGAACTGAAATACTCCCCATATCCCTTAAATAATCCCTTAAGGTTGAAATGCCTTATTGTGAGAAGAAGCAGATGACTATTATTTCAAGACTACAGATGTGAAATTCATTGGATTTCAGTTTAAAATTCTTGCTTTGAGAGTTCCCCAAAAATGGTAACTCAAGACTACCATACATTTGCTATTTTCATAGTCTATTGGCCCTTTTATGATGCTTCAGCCCAACAGAAACAATTCTGCTTTTGTAAAATATCACTGAAAGTTCACCCTAGCTTCAACCCTATTTATGTAGTGTCCAGTCTCCTAAATTGTTAATTAGTGCAAATTAACAATCCATATATTTTTAAACATCCCATATATGTATACTTTCCTTTTGTTCACCAGTGTTTCAAAATCTTTACAATTGACTAAATTAATGATATCAGTAGCTCATGTTCTCCAATAAAATAATAATAATATCTCTAAAATGAACCAAGGACACTTAAAAGCTATATATGTGTCATTGAAATTTGAGGTCTCACTTGTTGAAAGCTCTAATCTAAGAACAATTAGTTCTTATTACACAGCCCAACTTAATACTTACCTGCATGAGATCACTGAAGAGATGAGTGTTATACCAAAGTGTCATGAGGTAGAGAAATGATGGCCAGCTATCAAAAAGTATAATATCTGGGACCTTAAAGGGTTGCCTTAAAAGAAGCAGTCATCTAAGTGAGATGTCAGCTAAGTCCACAAGGAAAAAGAACATAAAACTGCATGGCCCAAGGATTATAAATAATAAAATCCAAAGCTGGAGGAGGGAATGGCATGAGAACTTAAGTTCTGATGACTCTATCTGCAAGAAACTATGGTTGACAGTGAAAGTTAAAAACCCATTTGCAGGGTTCCCCTTGTGGAATAAGCCTCCAGTGAATCACCTCTGATTATGGACCAGGTATGAGAATGGTTTTTGATCAGACAGAGTGCCTTGTAGTGTGAATTACTATAGTCATAACTAGATTAAAATGTGAATCCATTTCATTTGTTCCCCCCTTTGGTCCAATATATATTTTTCCACTTTTTAATGCTTTTTAGTCTATTGAGTTTTTCATGATTTCTTCTGTCATTATTGTTGGACTTTGGGGTTTGTTTTGAGTTTACATTTTTCTGTATATGAAATCCAGGATAAGTAAATATATGGAGACAGTAAATGGATTAGTAACTTCTTAGGAGCATGGCAGCAGGGCTAAAAACAAGGAGTACAAGGAAGAATGGCTGTCATAAAATTGATTGTGGTAATGATTACATGACTCCTGCATATTGTGATATTATTAAATTGTATGATATGTGGATTATATATCAATGAAACTGTTTTTAATCAAATGAGAGTGCATTGGATAAATCTACTGTACAGAATTTTTAAAAGGTCAAAAAGCAAATAGTCCCCTTTGAAGAGTAAGTCATGGTATTTTTAATCTCATTAGATACATGTGAGTTCTGGTCAATGACAAAGGGAAACCAAGAAAGAATTAATGCCTATGAAATTGATTGGCACAGTGTCTGTAACAATGAGCTTAAAGATAGCAACTATTGTATGGCTGGCAAAGAACGGGGAAGTCTTTCTTTCTATCATCCTCAGAGTTCTCAGGGGTCTGCAACCATTTCAGACTGATAAATATACATGTATTTACCAGTCTGAAATGCCTTTCACAATCTGTTTCCAGTCTTACTCTCTAGTCTTCTCTCCAGCAAAACTCCTCATCATTTCAAATACTTCAGTTACACTGGACTTCATAAGGTCCCAACAACATGTCATGTCCTCTAAGGTAAAACAGTCCACACATGCGTTCCTGTGGCTTAGAATGCTATTAATGTTCCTGACTAATGTTTTTCATCTTTCAAATTCCATTTAAATATATAGTCATTCCCAAATGCTTCATCTGACTTACAGATTTGTCAAGCCCCCTCAATTAAATACATTACTTACACCCTGCAACTTGATAACACTGAGTACAATTGTAAACACTTATCTCCATTGTCAGTCTGTGTGTATTTTCAGAACTTTTTCCTCATAGTAACTATCACCATAGTATGTACACAACAAGTGGTCATTAAATACTTTCTTGTTGGTAATTTTTGGACATTCCAAGGATTCGATAACCTTTCCTGGATACAGATAACTATACACATAACTGCTTCATGGTTTATAGATCACATCCCAATCTTAACAGATTCTGTGGGAAAATAGAATTTTACTATCATTCGTACTTTTGAATAGGTACAGTGAACATGATTTTATCTTTCTATTTTCACACCATAAAATTTGATTTACCAATACCCTTCAGAGTGCTACAGACTTCTGTACTGTTGCTGTGTATATGAGATATTCATTAAAATAATACCGAGACTCTATGGTGGCTATCCATTGTTAGGTTCTGTGTCGAAGAAATTTCAAGGCAATAAATTACGGTTCCTACATAAAGCATGAACTGGCAAAACTAATTCTTTTGTCTTTCCATTATCCCTACAAAATGATGATTTATGTTGTATTGCATTTGAGTCTATTCCATACTTTCCTGTGGCTTTTATTTTTTAATGAGGACTTCCATCATCCCTACTCTTTCTTTGCTCCTAACAAACTTGTGCTGCATATCACCAAAAGGGGTCGGTTTGCATTTTTAATTCTCTCCTTTGCTTCCAATTTCTTAACACCAGTTTTCCTTCCCAGATGCCATTCTAATGGACTTCTGATCACAGCAATTCTATTAAGATACACCTGAGACTTGTCAGCATTTTAAAGGCCAAATAATACATGCACAAAAAAATCTCACCTCACACAGAGATGAATGGACATGTGAAAGTCTCCCTTGTCGGCACTACTTGTTATGAGTCAAAAGCTTCTCTAATCTGCAGTTCATTGAGGCCTAAATGAATTTTTATTTTCATCTAATGCATTGGGTAGCTCAAGTAATCTCTTAAAATGATTTATAGATGTTATATTCATGAATGTTTTTTATACTATTACTATTCTATCTGCATTTAGTGCATTAATTTTGTGCAGTTAATTAATTCTTAGAGTAAAAATAAACATTTATAGAGCTCTAAATACAGGCATGTACATATGTAAATACATTTATTTATGATGATGAGTAAATAAAGCTATGTGCATGTATTTATAGGTGTAGTAATAAGGTAGCAGATGGACCTTGGGCCTCCACTCAAATACTCCCTCAATGCAAGAACACTTTGTTCTATTAAACTGGCATTATATGATGCTCACCTGCTCGATACGATCACTGCACACAAATGGGTGCATAAGGAAATGTGATGAAGAAAGCTTATTATTATGCCGAGCTATCAAAAGATGTAGTGCCTGAGGACTTAAAGGTGTAAAGATAAACAAATGGTCATCTTGCTGAGAAGCAACCAAGCTCACATGGAAGAAGCACACCAGTCTGTGGTCACAATGGGTCGAAGAGATTAGGTCTCAGGCATCAATCAGGAAAAAAAAATCACTGTGTGCTTATCTTCCCATTAGGATCACTGAGGACAGGTGGGGGCATGAGCAAGAGGGATGAAGAAAGCTGACAGTGCCTGGCTATCAAAAGATATAGCATCTGGGGTCTTAAAGGCTTGAAGGTAAGCAAGCAGCCATCTAGCTTAGGAGCAACAAAGCTCAATATGGAAGAAGCACACTAGCCTGGGAGATCATGAGGCGTGGAAGGAATCAGGTATCAGGGACCAAGGAACAAAAATCATTTCAATGTGTGCCCACCCTCCCGATATAATCGCTGAAGAAAAATGGTCGCATGAGCAAGCATGGTGGAAAAAGCTGATGGTGCCCGACTACCAAAATATAAAGTGCCTCGAGTCTTAAAAGCTTGAAGGTAAACAAGCAGTCATCTAGCACAGAGGCAGCAAAGCCCACACAGCAGAAGCATACCAGCCTATGTGATCATGAGGGGTCAAAGGGAGCAGGTTTCAGCATCAAGGAACAAAAATCACATCATTGTGAATGAAGGGGAGTGCAAAGTGGGAACTCAAAATCCATTTGTGGGTAATTGGACATCCCCTTACAGAAGGGTAGTGGAGAGGAGACGAGCCAGTGAGGGTGCAGAGTAGCAATGATGAAAAATACAAGTTTCCTTTAGTTTTTCAATGCTTCTTCCCCCCAACTATCATGATCCAATTCTACCTTACAAATTCAGCTAGACTGGAAGAGGTACACTGGTACAGAAGGGAACTAGAATTATAGGGAATTCAGGATGGATGAACCCCTCAGGACCAGTAGAAATACTGGGAGGGTGGAGGAAAGATTGAGAAAGGGGTAGCCGATTGCAAGGATCTACACATAACCTTCCATTTGGAAGACGGACAGTGAAGTGGGTGAAGGGAGATGTTGGGCAGTGTAAGATATGAAAAAATCATAAATTTTTCTTAATTATCAAGGGTTCACAAGGGAGGGGGAAAGATGAGTAGCTGATGTCAAAGGCTCACCTAGCGAGCAAATGTTTTGAGAATGATGATGGCAGCAGGGTTACGAAGGCTCCTGACACAATGTGTGTATGGATGGATTTTGATTAGCACTGTAAGAGCCCCCAATAAAATGATTTATTAAAGAATAATTAAAAATGAAAAATAATGCACCTTCTCCTAAATGAAGTCATTTATTCATTTAAAATTATAATTGCTTGGTTGAGCCCCGGTGGTGTAAGTGGTTGAGTGTGGGACTGCGGCCCACGGTCTTGGCAGTTCAAATCGAGCGGCGGCTCTCAGGAGCAGTGCTGGGTAGCTCCCACAACCACCAGAGCGCAGTGATGCCCCCCCCCCCCAAAAAAAAAACATAAAATAACAATTGCTGTCTATCTTCTGTATAAATCAAGGAAGCTTGCTGGAGCTGTGGGTTGGGCATTGGACTGCTAAAGATAAAGTCAGTGGCTCAAACCTCTAACCTGTCTGTGAAAAATGAGGCTGCACGTGCCTTTCAAGAGCAAGAGTCACAGCAATCCTGCAGAGGGAAACTCTGTCTGAATCAGCCCCATAAAAGTGTGGTTGGTTTGGTTTTATATGCATAAACCATTCTGCATGATCCTATGGAAGATGCAAACATAAAGGGTGCTGCCGTTAATGGTCTTTTAAGTACAATGCACAAAATCTCCTCTCCCGACCCACTCATTTCTGTCATAATATTTGGAAGAAAAACATAACCTCCACCTACCTTCCCTCATTTATGTCTGTGCAAATTATTTCCAGAGGCTAGACATATTTGTAATCACCATTCTTTAACCTTTCTAAATATTTGTTATTCTTTATTTGCTAACAATATTTAACATATGTGTGGCAACGATATTATTTAATAATTACTAACAAGGATCAGGGTACCAAGTGTCCATACGATTAGAGTTCCTTCTTTGGGATAAAACACTGCACGAATGCCCCTCTTAAAATAGTGTTACCTGAAATTGGTAACACATTTTTTTTTATCATGAGTAGTTGTAGGTGTTTACATGGAGTTGCTTATCAACTATGGGAGCAAATGTTTTAGTAGGGAAAATATCCTAGAAACAATACCTATCAGTGAAGAAATGTGCAAGAAAAATACTCTAACAAGGACTGAAAATGAAGGCAGCAGATACAGAGATTCAGGTAGACAGGCAATGGAAAAGGAATACGAAAGGCAATCCATCTTTCCTTCATAATTAAAAGTCAATCTTGCATGCCAACATGCACATTCACAGAAAAGCACTGTCTTTGACCCAGATCTCTGAGTCAGAGTGAGTGATAAACATGGAGTTGGATACAGTTAGCTTTTGCAAGTTTACCACCTGTTTGGGGGTAATTTACAGGTCACAGATATGTCAGGAAAAATCACAGTGAAATTGCTTCTGTTGCTTCTCACTTTCATCCAGGACTTTGAGACAATTCTTTCTAGTCCAACCTACTTCTCAGAATTTCCCTTTCCACCCATATATACTGAATCAAAATCTACTTTGAACAAGGTCTATATGGATCACCGTAAGAATCTATAAGAATCACCTTGTGTATCTTGTTCAAATGTAAATTCTGACTCATCATATTTAGGCAGAAAGAGCCCTGTTCAGAGCCCTGTTGTCATGCTGCCTACAGTTGTATACATATATTTCAGCAGTATTTATTGAATGAAAACAGAGACAAAATTATTTATGACTCTTTAGAGGATAGTCACTGACTGAGATTTCACTGAAATTCAAATGAAATGTCATCTCAGGGTTGAATTCTTTTACTATACTTATTCAATTGGTAGGTTGAGCAAATCATTGGGGAAAGTGGACTATATAAAATGCAGCCCCAAGATCTGAGCAAAGCTTAGTAACATTGTACCATATTCAGATGACAAAATTTTGCTTGTTGAAATAGACCTGAAACACTTACTAATGGAGAGCAAAGATGACAGGCTTCTATATAGATTTCACCTCAACATAAAATACAGAAATTCTCCCAGCTAGACTAATAAAATCATGATGAATATATTCAGGCTGTCACTGATTTCGTTTTACTTCGAACCACAATAAATAGCCATGGAAGAAGCAGTCACAAAATCAAGTAACATGTTAGAAATCTCTCACAAAATACCTCCATAATGCGTGAAGAACCTAAGATGTCACTTTGAGGACTAAGGTAAAACTGATACAAACCATAAAATTTTCAATCATATCATATGTATATGAAAACTAGACAACAAATAAAGAAAATCAATTAATAATTGATGAATTTGATTCACGGTGTTGGCAAAGAATGCTAAATATAACAGACTACCATAAAAATAAACCTGTCTTCTACAAGTATTGCATAAGGCTCCTGAAGACTGAGACAGCTAGATTTATGTTGGGCATGTTATCAGGAGGGAAAGCTCCTGGAGAAAGACATCGTACTTAGTATATTTGAGTGTCAGTGGAAAAGAGTGAAACTTCAATAAGATAGATCTAGACAAGGTTTATGACAATGGAATCAAACATGGCAACACGTGTAAGGATGGCACAGAACTGGGTAACATTTTTTTCTGTTCTATGTGGTTGCTATCAGTCAGAACCAACTAGAAAAGCCCGAACAAGAAACCACAAAGATGTAATCTACCTGCCTTCCTCCAATCCTTCCCCAATTGTGCCAGTCAATTTATTTTCATAGAAAATAAGCTTTGCCACAGCTCCTCTTGAGCATAATGCCTCCTTATGCTTCCTGTTAAACCCAGCACAAAATCTAAGCCAATATATATGGCCAAATTTTTTATCTGTAGATTTAGGCCAACCCAACTCTGAAGAAAGATTTTTTTATTAACTATACAGAGGCATTCTACTGTGTGAATCATAAGAAACTATGCATCGAGAATAAGGAGAATTCTACCTGTACATGAATCAAAGGGCAAACCTTCAAACAGAACCAGGGAAAACTACATGGTTTAAAATAAAGGAAGTATACATCAGGGTTGTCCTATCACCATTCTTATTAAATCCATATGGTGAGCAGAGCTGTACTATACAAAGAACATGGCATCAGGATTGGCTTATTGACAACCTATAATACAGACACAACCTGGCTTGCAGAAATTTAGGATGACTTGAAAATTTTGTGGATGAAGATGAAAGATTGCAATCTTTAAATATATTACAGACCATTGTAAAGAAAATTGAAATTCTCACAATTGTACAAACATAATAAATGAAAAAATGATTAAAATTGTGAGGGTTATCATCTTGCTTGGAACCACAAGCAGTGCTTATAGAAACAGCAGTCAAGAAACCAAATCATGCATTATGATTTAAATTGAATAAGTCTGCTGCACAAGAAATCTTTAAAGTATTGAAGAGTAAGGATATCACTTTAAGGACTAAGGTGTACCTGACCCAGGCCATGGTATTTTCAACCATCTCTATTCAAGTGAAAGTTGGATATTGAAAAATAAAAGACAAAAGAAGAACTGATGCCTTTGAATTATGGCATTGACAAAGAATATAGAAAATACCACAGACAGCCCCAAAACAACCAACTCTGGGAAGAAGTAAAACCAGACCAGGGTTTTGAGACTTTCCCTGTAAGCACAGTCCCTGGAAAAGAACATCCTAATTGGTATAGTAGAATAGCAGTGAAAAAGAAGAATACTCTTAAAGAGTTGGACTGACAGCACAATTGCAGTGATGGGTTCAATAATAACAGTTGTGAAGATGGCACCTGATTGGATAGTGTTCCCTTCTGTTTTAATAGGGTTCATGTGAGTTGGAATCAGCTGGATGGCACCTCCCTACCAACAACAAAAACGTTTCTCTAGTATCATCTGACTCTCTCCCTAACCTCAGATACCTTGAAATTGTTTGAATTTTTTGTTGAACTTCTTAGTATACTTAAATATGAGCTTGTTTTCTGACTGTCATTCCTATACATACTATGGTCTCCTTCATTCTATCATACCTCTCACCACTTATGAAATTGCTCTTCCTTCAGTGACACAATGACTATACCAACTCAATTTACTGCTTCAAATAAATTCTAATTCATAGTGACCCTACAGGACATGCTAAAATTGCCCTATTGGGGTTTTAAAACTCAAACTCTTTAATTGGGTAGAAATTCTCACCTCTCTCCCACATCAGCACAACAATCGCCTTCAAATTGACACTGACTCAATGTGACTAATATGACAGAACAGTTTTTAATTAAATAATACTTCATCAGTAACCCAGATTACATGCGAGTTAAACATTGGACTGTCAACCATATGATTGGTGATTGCAACCCACTAGAAGCTGTTTTAGAATTGGGCCTCTACAAAAGTACTCCCTCAACTCAAGGACACTTTGTTGTGATAGCCCACCTTTTTGTGATGCTAACTTTTCTTGTTTTTCCTCTTTGTCTTGCTTATGGGTACATGAGCAACTGTTGTCAAGAAAGCTGATGGTGCCCAGCTATCAAAAGATATAGCATCTGGGGTCCTAAAGGTTTGAAGAGAAACAAGTGGCCATCTATCTGAGAAGCAACAAAGCCCACATGAATAAAGCACACCAGTCTGTAGGATCATGAGTTGTAGACAGGAACTAAAAATTACATTGCCATGAATGAGGGGAAGGGTGGAGTGGAGACGCAAAGCTCATCTGTAGACAATTGAGCATCCCTTAACAGAAGAGTTACAAAGAATAGATGAGCCACTCAAGGTTTAGTATATTCAAGAGAAATGGAACATTCAGAAAGCACCCCAACCTAATCCAGTCCAAGTACACAAGTCTGATATTAGCCCATATGTTTGATGCCAGTCTTTAGAGTCTTCTTCAGATTAACGAAGCACATGCAATGACACCAGAACAATCACTGGTCAGTGTGTGCAGAGTCTTGTATATCCAGTGGTGGTAGAAGCATTTTAACGCTGGCATTTGTGACTCTGTGGCTTCTCGAGCACCTTCACGCTTGTAGGAGTCTCTATGTGGTTTTTCCAGTTTCAGAAATCTGGTTCCATCAGGGTAAGCACAAGGGGCCTCTCCTCCAGGATGTTTCACAGGGAACCCACCGTGTGTCTTGGCAATAGAGAGGTTCCAAGGGACTGAGACTTAAGTCTTTCACCTTCAAGGGGAAAATACAGCCAGATTTCTCAGAATTCTCAGGAGAAAGCCATGCCAACACAAAGGTCTCATTGGCTATCTCCAGATTAACAGGCTAGACTACACCCCCACACTTCGAATCATGAAATTGACACCAGAGTACAGGACTGCCACAAATCTCATGTCCAACATTTCTCATAGAGAAGAAAGAAGAGAAGGAAAAGGGTAAAAAAGAGAGGAAGGGAAGAAGGCAGAAAGACAAACCTCGAGCCAGGCCACTCCATAGGATCCATTCTCCAGCGTTAATTGCACAATGCAAGCCTCTGTTGCCTCCAGCACAAATGTGTGAACTCTCCTCACCTATAGGTACTAGCAAGCCTTGGGGGCCCTGGGATGATTCTATTTGTTCATCTTTAGTCTCATCTGCTGTGAGGAACTTCTATCCTTGCCTCTCCCTCTTTCAGACCATAGTGAAAGCCTCTGAAGAAGTGTAGGGAGGGACACAGCCATCCTCCCACGTGCAGCAAGTTCTGAAAAGTTTTCCTCTCAATTTACCTTGGGGGTGTGGAGAACCAGGTTCAGAGAACAGCAATTGAGGTCCAGTTATTGCTCTGGCTAGGAGAGGATCCATCAGCTTGTAAATGGCCAGCAAACAATTCAAAATTCTCCTTTCTGATAGGCAGAGCAACTTGGCTTTTCTTGACCTGGAGACAATTCATGCGTCTGCTCAAGGTCTGCATGTGGACTCTGCACCTCAACCGTACACTCACACTTTCATACCCAGACTCATTTTCCATATCAGTGTTTGGCTCAGTGAGCCACCCTTTCCTTGGAGATCCAGATTTCCACAACAGTGCTCTTTGTGTGCTCTTTCTGGTGGCTTAGTTGCAGAGTGGATGCACAGCCAGCATGTCAAAGTCATCATAGCAGGAAGTGTTTCCAGGCAGTTTGTTTCATCAATATTTACAGCCTCAGGAACCCTGTGTAGCATTTCTATATATCCTGTATTATTCCTGTAGTTCTGGTGGCATAATCATTACACGTTGTTCAACAGTCCAGTATCACCAATCACTCCAATGGAGACTCTATTCTTCTAAAGCATGGGTTCTCAACCTTCTTCATGCTGTGACCTTTAATATGGTTTCTCATGTTTTGGAAACCCCCAACCATAAAATTATTTTTGTTGCTGCTTCACAACTGTAATTTTGCTATTGTTATGAATCAGGCGACCCCAGTGAAAGGGTCATTTGACATCCAAAGGGGTCCTGAGGCACAGGTTGAGAACCGCTGCTCTAAACAGTATTAGTCTCAGAAGCCAAGAGAGTGGTTCTACCCTATCCTATAGAGCTACTGCTTGCTGCCAAATCAACTCGATGGCAGTGAGTGTGGTTAGTTAGTTGTTTATTTTAAAAAAATCAGTACTTAAACTTTATATCCGTACCTCTCCATGATAAAAGTGAACATAGTTGTAAATATATTCTTGCATTTTCAAACTTTGTTTATTTTAGCTCCTCCTTCTCCTTGTAGTTAACACAGTTATTATATATACTACAAGTGGTTAATAAATATATACTAATTTGTGGTGCCAGAATATCCCAAGTCTTCAATAATCTATCTTGGGTGGAAATAAAGATAACTGCTGTGTCTTAAAATACTCAACAAAGAAGACCACTAGACCTCTAACAAGTTATAACATATGAGGAATATATGCAATAACAGAAGTATTAGAAAAGCAATGAGGTAAATGATAGACAGAAAATTCTTCTCCAAGGAGTTCCTAGTTGAGCTGAGACTTGAAAGTTTCATGGAAATTTATTGGAACTATTGCTGTTGGGGATTCTACTGGAGGGTTATCCAAGCAAGAGAAAAAACATATGTACAGACCCACAAAATAGTAAAATAGCACACTGTATTTAGAATATGTCAAATCATTAGCATAGCTGGAACCTAAAAGAGAAGTTGCATAGTGGTGGGAAATAAAACTGTAGAAAGAATTATAGTGAGTTGCAACCGCCATTTGAAGGAACTAAATTTGCTCAGATTTATTGGTGAAATAGGTCATTGAAAATGAAGAAGATGCTCATGAATCCATTGACACAATAGCTGCAACAGTGTGTTCAAACACAGCAATGGTTGTGAGGATGACAAAGGACTGAGCAGTGTTTCTTTCTGAAGTATCCCAGACCGTTATAAGTTGGAACCAAGTTGAAGACATCTAACAACATCAGATGTTATGTTGAGGACAAAGGTGCTCCTGGCTCAAGTCATGTATTTTCTGTTGCCTCATCTGAATATTGAAGACATAAGGAAGACTGAAGAAGAATTGGTGCATTTGAATTGTGGTGTTGGAGAAGAATATTGAAAGTACCATGGACTGCTGAAAGAACAAACCAATGTGTCATGGAGGACGTACAGCCAAAATGCTCCTCAGAAGCAAGGATAACAAGTCTTACATACTTTGGACATGTTGTCAGAGGAGACTAGTCCCTGGTTAAGTATATCATGTTTGAAAACATAAAGAATCAAGCGAAAACAAGGAAGACCTTCAAGGAGGAGTGACACTGTGGTTGGAAGAGTTGGATCAAGTGGGAGAACAATTATGGGGACGGTGCAGGATCAGTCAGTGTTTTGATCTGTTGTGCATAGGGTCAATATAAGCTATAACCAATTGAGTGGCATCTAACAACAACAACAGCAACAAAACAAGAAACAACAACAAAGGAGCCATGGTGATGTGATGGTTATGTGCTCAGCTACTAACTGCATGCCCTGAAGTTGGGAAAGACAGGGTTTTCTATTCATGTAAGAGTTACTCTCAAACCCTTATAGGGGAAGTTCGACCCTGTCTTATAGGGTTGCTATGGGTCAGCAGTGAATCAAGGATAGTAAGCTGTTTTTTGGATTTTGTTTAACAACAAGAAGTAGGAACTGATTAGATAGTACATAACATGTATGTATGTTGTTTTCAGCAGTGTGGATGATGGAGCAGATCCTGGAGCTAGATAGAGCAATGAAGAGGCTATCATGGTAGTCATATAATATGGGTTCTTTATGTTATAGAAAAGAAAATTAAAATAAAAAATAAGTGATGTACTCAGAATTATTTAATGGCTTATTTAAAGAATCCATGATATTTGAGTTGAAATTTAGTGTTCATTCTAGCTGCAATCTCCCCAATACATTTTAAAGGACTACATTTTCTATAGCTCACCAAATGCCTGCATTCTGAAAATTAAACTTTATATTGGTATTTGGTCAAAACTTTTAGGAAGCTATGGTACCAAGTAATCCAGGGGGATAGTGACAGATATATAGATATACCTATACATATACATGTAGACATACATATAGATATAGATAGATATATAGATATATAGTCACTGCAGATATTGAAAGATAATGATTCTACATGTTAAGGATTTCAACCTGATGATTAAAGGAAGTTAATATTCTTACCCACAGTACTAAATAAATAATCTTTTCTTCTGACCATTGTCATTCACAAATGCCTTATCAATTACTATAATAAGTCTCTAGGTCATTTTTAGATATCCATAAATTGTATGTGGCTGATTGCCACATTACATTTCAGTGGCTGTATAACATTTCAAATATTCTTTTCCTTTTACATAATTTTAGAAATGTTCATGAAAGATTAAATGTTATTTTCCCCTGAAATTCCCATTAGTGTAATATGTCGTTATAATGAGACTTCCCAAAATGGAACTTGCAGTGTTTCTTACCTTTAGAAGTATATATAACTTTATAAAAAGATGGAGATGTATTTCAGGGTTTGGGAGATGTATTGTGGGTGCAGCATAAGAATAGGATGGAAAAAAAGTGTAGTGGATTAAAATCTTAGAAGTACCACAGTTTCTGTAACATCATGGGTAACTTTAAACGTATCTTTTTCTTTGTTGTATAGTCTATCTTGTTGAAACTTCTTAAAATGTTGGACCAGAAATGTGAATGTGGAATTAGAACTCTGTGTTCTAATCTACCGAAATTAATGCAGGTGGATGTAGAACACCCGAGATGACCCATAAGAAAAGAAGAAATAGAGAAGGTAACAAAAACTTTGAATCAAGAAAACCCAGGACCAGGGGGCTTCACAGGGGAATCCTACCAAATACCCAAAGAAGAATAGTCACCAATTCTATACAGATTTTCCCCAATATAGAAAGGGACAGTAAACTCCCAAACTCATTCTAAGAATTGAGTATAACCAACCAATCACTTCACAATGAGAGAAAACTACAGACCAATATTCCTCATGAACATAGATTTAAAAAAATATCAACAAAATTATTGCCAATAGAATCCAACTATATTTCAAAAAAATAATTCCTCATCACTAACTGGGATTCATCTTATGGATGCTAGGATGGTTCAGCATTTGAAAAAAATTGTAATCCACCCTATAAAGAAGACAAAGAAATAAGAATGACACCATATCAGCAGATGTAGGTAAAATATTTGGCACTATTCAATACCCATTTCTAATAAAAATACTCAATAGAATAGGTATAGAAGAAACATTCCTCAACTTAATAAAGACTGAAAAGGAAAATCCAAAGTCTGAAAACATGCTCAATAGGGAAAAATTGAAAGCATTTTAAATGAAAACAGGAACTTGACAAGGCTGCCTTTTATCACCCTTGAACATTGTGCTAGAAATGTAACTCAACATTTTCTAGAAATGTTTCTTATACAACATTGTGATAGACATGTTAGCCATAACCATTAGACAACAAAATGAATCAAGAAATACAATTCAGCAAAGAAGTGAGGTGTATGGCTCTTTGCAGATGATATGTTTTTATTTGGTGAGAACCCCAAAAACTCCACAAAGAGACTGTTGAAAACAATTGAAGAATTTATCAATCAGATTTTTATATACCAGTGAAGAGAGTTTCAAAATATACATCAAGAAAACAATACCATTTAAAAATAACCAAAAAGATGAAACATCTGGGAATAAACCTAACCTAAGTAACGAAAGATCTATACAATTAAAATTTAAAAAACATAATGGTAAAAAATCCAGGGACCAGGCAAAATGGAAGAGTAAATTCTACCTAAAGCAATCTACAAATCCTATATAACTCCAATCAATAAAAATCCCAATTTCCTTCTTTAGACAAATTAAAAAACTAATTACAAATTTCCTATGGACATGGAGTAAGGCCAGAATAAGCAAAGAACATCACGAGAAAGAAAAAGTAGGAGATCATGCACTACCCAACCTTAAAACCTATGAGACAGCCACAGTAGTCAAAACATGTACTGGAACAAGGGTGCAATAATTGTACAATGGTACAACACATAGACCAATGGAACAGGATAGAAAACCAACAAATAAAAGAATCCACCTGTAGTCAACTGATTTTATACCAAGGACCAAAAATCACTAACTAAGAAAAGGACAACTTCTTAAGCAAATGGTGCTACAAAAATTGAATCTCCATCTGCAGAAGAATGAAACAGAATGCATACCTCACCCCAGGCACAAAAAAATGGACTCAACATGAATTGGAGATCTAATTGTAAACCAGGGCTATAGGAATCATCAATGAGAAAGTTGGGACAAACCTAAAGGCAGAGTATACACATAAACCAAATATAATAAAACAAGCACACATTGTGGAAGACAAACTAGATAGGTAGGACCTACTAAAATTAAAATGCTTGTGTATATGAAAAGACTTCATTAAAAGATTAAAACAATAGATGGGGGCAGATCTTTAACAATGCCACAGTGGAAAAGGGACTAATTACTAAAATCTATACAATTCTGAAGCAGCTCAATAATAAAAAAATAAATATATAGCTAAAATGTTGGCCAAGAACATGAATAGATAATTTACAAGGGATAACACTCAGGTGGCTAGCAAACACATAAAGAAATGTTGGCAACCACTAGCTATACAAGAGATGCAAATCAAAGTACCCACAGGAGTAAAATTTTTAAAAAACTAAAAAACAGAACAAATGCTGGAGAGGTTCAGAGAGATTGAAACTATTAAGTACTTTTGGTGGGCTTGTGAATATATTCTACCATTTTGGAAAGCCAAATGGCAATATCTAAAACAACTGGGGATAGAAATAGCATATGACCCAGAAATACTTTAGCTGAGCAGATACCCCAAAGAAATAAGAGAGAACATGAGCAGAAGTATGCTCTTCCACCTTTATTGCAGCTCAGCTCACAATAGTTAAAATGTTGGAAAGAAACCAAATGCCCATGAGTAAAAGAATGAATAAAGAAACTCTGGCAAATACTCATGAACAACTATTATGCATTCCGAACAAACTGTGTTTAAACATCTCATGACATGGATGGACTTGGAAATCATTGTGTTGAATGCAAGTTGTCAATCACAAAAGGAAAAACATTACATGAGTCCACTGTATAAGGATAGACACCAAGAAAACAACCAATTTCTGCTCCTAGATTTTACTCTTCTAATCTGGTCTCACAAACAGCGAGGTAGAGAGCAAAGAAGCAGTGTCCATGAAATGTGTTATTAGCCCATTTTATGCACATCAATATAGAGGAAATGAGAGCATGTATGTCTTGAAAAGAGGCATTGAATTTCTGTTGATGAGTAAATAGGGAGGGGCAAAACTTCCATCTGCAGAAAAAGCATAACAATACATAAGATCCAAAGGGAGACCATGGGCTCAAGTTGAAGGAAAATGTTTTGAAAATGATGATGGAAACATATGTACAAATGTGCTTGACACAATGGATGGGTGGATGGATTGTGATAAGAGCAGTAAGAGCCTCCCATAAAATGATTTTCTAAAGAATCTGAGGGGGGAACACATCCAGTATTGTTTTCCTATTTGGAAATTTTTGACCTAGTTTATATCCAGTCATTCATCGGTGATCCACTCTGTGTGCTATATATATAGATTACTGGCACTTCAGAATATGACCTTTTGAGGCTCACAACATATGCCATAGGCCACCCCAGAAGTATTTGATGTGGAAACTCAGAAAGCAAGCTTAACTTTACCTCAAACTCGCACCTAGAAGGTTTAAGGAACTTACATACTCCCTTGGACTTAAAACTGAAATACCCGAGTGTAAGAAGATGATTGCTTTCTGAAGGTTATGGAATTGGCAGTCATTGAACTTTTGCTCATATCTCTTGTTTTGAGGGTATCCAATGAATGATTGCCTGGGATTACCATATATTTGCTATTTTAAGGCCCTCCTTGCATGATATTACCTTTGCTAATGAGTTTTGTTGAAAATTCACCCCTATCGTCAAACCCTCATAACTCATGTAAATAGTGTCCAGTCACTTAAAGGTTTAGTCTGTACAAGTCAACAATTCATGCTCTGTAGTCTAAAGCCAGCCTACACTTCTATGACTTCCTTTTCTCAAAAGTGTTTTAAGTTTTATATCACTGGCTAAATTAATTGGCATTATCACTATGTTCTAGGGAAAAGATTCATAAAGTTTTCTATCATAAAATGAGAATTATGTCTTTGAAATGAGCCCAAGACATATAGAAACCAAAAACTTTTGATTGGATTTTGGACTCTCACGTAACTGTGACTTCAATCTAAAAACAATTAGTTCTTATGACATATGGGTGCTATAGCACAGTATGATAAAGAACCCAGATTATGCCTAGTTATCAGAAAGGATGCATGCTGGAAACTTAAAGTGTTGTCTTCAAATAAGCAGATTTCTAAGTCAAGTGTGAACTAAGTCCACATAGAAGAAGCATGCTGGGCTGTTCGATCAAAGAATTATGTGGCAGTCATGTGCTTATGTTGATTTTATGATTGAAATGTAGGGGTGGAGTCTAGCCTGTTAATCTGGAGATAGCCATTGAGTAGCCAATGAGGCCTCTATGTGGGCATGGCTTTCTCCTGAGACTTCTGGGAAATCTCACGATATTTCCCTTGTGAAGATGAGAAGCTATCTTCCACAGTTGTTGGGAGTTAGTCTCAGAGTTGTTAGTCATGGAAAAGACAAGATGGCAGTGTCTGAGAAGCTGGAGGAGCCAGCAGAGAGACCACACGGCTTTGCCCTGATGGAGCCAGACCTCTGAGGCTGGAGCGGCATGCTGTTGATGGACCCTGAGCCCTGGAAGCGAGGAGCCATGGGTAGACCCCTGCCAGCATCGAATTCTGCACCCACTGACCTGTGACTCCGTGAGTTGGATGGAGACTTTGTAGACTGATTTCGGGCAGATGGGTTACTATCAGATTTATGACTTTGCACTGGACTGGATTGGGATGCCTTCTTAGTGTCACATTCCTTTTGTATATAAACCCTTTCCTTATATCCATATGCATGTCTATGAAATTTGTTCCTCTAGTCTACCCGGACTGACACAAATTACAAATAATAAAATCAAAGACTGAAGGAAGAAATGGTATCAGCATTTAAATTATGAACAGGTGATTTGCAAAACGCCATGGAAGCTCAAAATCCATTTCAGAATTTACACCTGGAATAAATTTTCACTGAAAACCTTCTAACATAGTACTAAGGATACAAATAGTCTTGCTGTCAGACAACGAGTTTTGCATAGTCTATCATGACAGATGAAATAAGTTGGACTGGATTTAATGAAGTGAGATTAAAATGTAATATTTATCAATTGATCTCACTTTTGACCTATTTTAATATTTCAATTTTTAAGAGATTTTCTATTTGTTTTCAACTGAAACTTTTCTGTTTTGTGTAGTCATCATTGTTGGTAGCTTTTTTGGTTTGTTTGTATGCTTCCTTTCTGTGTTTTGTATGATTTTCTGTATATATAATGCAGGATTGGCACATCTATAGAGACAGTAACTGGATTGAAAGTTGCCTAAGAACATGGCAAAGGAGGACAGGAGAAATGGAGAACTAAGAACAATGAATACAAAAAAAGTCCTGAAATTGATTGTGGTGATGATTGCACAAATCTTTCTAATATGATTGAACAAGTAAGTTGAATTTTATGTGAAATATATGCCGTAAATCTATTTTGAAAACACTTCTGTACCACTGAACAACTTTGAATAATTTCCACTATTACATGCATGCATGCACACATATAATACACACACATATTAGGGTCCTTAAAAATCTTGTGGCCTCTGCTATCCCACAAAAAGTGAGAGATATCAATACTATTTGTTTTATTCAGTTCAGAAAAAATAAAATAATTCATATACTTCTTTTAAAATAATAAAATATATATTTTAAACACCCTACCATCTGGTATCATTCTTAGTCAATATAGGGACTTCAGGTCTTGAACTGGAAAGAAATCTTGAGTACATCAGTAACATAAATAAGATATACTCTCTGATCCTATTAAGTCATATGTACAATTGTACTGCAGATAAGGGGAACATGCGTTATAATTTAAGGGCAACAATGTTTCTGTTTTGATATTATCATAAAGAAATTACTTTTGTTCACAGTGTTATCAGACCTTCATGCAGAAACTGATTTAAAAATGTTTCCCTACAACAAAGACAACTGCAAATGAAAATTGGAATGAAATATATGGCCAAATACCAATGTATTGGAAGCTTTTCTGTTTAAACACACACACACCACCACCACCACCAACAACAACAACAACATCACCATCACCCAAGGAAATAATTTAGGAAGACTCATTTATTTTTTTTTACATTCAACACAATTGCCTTTTACACAAAGGGTATTTCATCATTCATGACTGCAGGCTTTCACTTCCAGGGACAGCTTCAGCGTAAGTTGGTGAGTATTTTATACAGCTTATTCCCAAGTATTGTTTTATTGAAATGTCTTTTTACTTGTAGTTAAGACACATGAAAACAAATAATCTGTAGGAATGGTGGAAGGGGGGGAATATGGGTTCATTGTAGCATTTGTTCCTGTACTGATTCTGTAATTCTTTTCGTGATGATAGTAGGATAATAGGAGGGGGAAGAAGTCTGTTTTAAAGCTAGCCCAATCCTTATGGTACTTGTTTGCCCAAAGAACACATGTAAAATTAAGGGAAATAAGTAGAGAAAGCTTGCACTCACCTTTGAAAACAGAGAAGAAAAGAAATAGATAAGATAGTTTCTAGGTTTATCAAAATCATTTCAAGTATTTGCCCCAAAGTCCATAGAATCTATGTACGTCTGTGTGTGTCTGTTTTATTTTATTTTGGAAGAGGAGTCTCTCTGTGCTTATAAAGATCGATAGTCCCAGAATCACTACACGGCATCGCTAGGAGTTAGAATAAATGAGACAGCAGTGGGTTTAGGCAGTGGTAGAATGCAACACTAGAATGCAAGTCTCTGAGTCATTTCCCAGAATTCTTTTGGCATCCTTGCTCATACTAACATTGTTGATCATAGTTTTTGTTTTTATTTTTTCAATCTCTTGATATGTGCTATAATTTTTAAAAATAAACAATAGGACAAGGCAAAAAGCTCGTGTGTGTGTGTGTGTGTGTGTGTGTCCCTGTTGTGATAATTGCTGGTATAGTCTTTGGTTCTATTTAGTTGAGGAGAGGGAAGATCTGGTTTGGAACTTCTATCATGATCCTATTTTGTTTTTAAGAATGTTCCATCTAGATAACAATAGTTCATCCATTCAATAAATGATGCCTTCTGATAAAAAAATTGTTAAATATGTAAAGGATAAAAACCTAAAAAAGGCTAGTATGGGTAATAGAGTGTCAAGTATAACAATAAGATTGTGTTTTTCTTTGTTCAGTCAATGTTAATGATTTGTGTGATGGAAAAACTCCCACTTTCATTAGTGTCAGTGAGCAATTGGAAAATGCCTTCAAATATAACTCTTTTACTCCACTCCAGGAATAAAGGCAGAATCTGATAACTAGTCTCAAAATTCCAAACCCACTGCTCTCAAACTGATTTCAATTCATTGTAACCCCTATATAGGAGAGAGTAGAATTGCTCTTTAGAGGTTCTGAGACTGCAAATAATCTTCACGGGAGTAATGGCCTCATTCTGCTCCCACGGAGTGGCTGATGAGTTTGAACTACTATACTTTTGGTTACTAGCCATCTGCCTAACCCAATACTATACAAGGTTTAGTATAGTGACAGAGGTTTACTTTCATAACAGGGACTGTGTGAGTTGTTACCTTTTCTTTCTGTATATTTTTTCATTTTTTTCAATCTGTTAAAACTATAAGTCAAATTCTAATTCATATAAATGCTGAAGCTTTCTTTGTTGAAAGAATTATTTCCTTTTGAGTCTTTATCCATTAACATATTTACTAATAATTAACAACAACCAAAATAAATGATACCACAAACTGTAAAAGGAATTCCGAAAAGCAAATAAAGGATCAATTTGGTACAAACATATAAATCTAACCTACTTGACTTAAACATTTAAATGCAATACCTCAAAAATGCTCACTGTGGATAAGTAGATTTCACACAGATATAAGAATCAAGAAGCAAGAGTATTTCCACTCTAAAATTGCATAGAGTTAAAATAATGTGGTTGCCTGAAACTGGAATTTGGGCATATGAGAAAACAAGGTTCCCTCCTATATTTGGAAGAATACCTCAAGTAAAGAAAAGTCAGGGGGATAAAAAGAGTAGAAATGTCAGACTTGAAACTGTGATTTCGGAAAGGTAAGGCCTTCTGACGTGTAGCCCCTCCTTTGTCCTCACAATGCTGTGTATCATCAATCCCATTTAGATTCCTGAACTTTGCGTTAGTATGCCATTTCAAGTGATACTTTTCCTTTCATTGTTAACTCACAAAACTTGGAAAAGAACAACAAAATATATTTTGTTACCCTTGAAAAACAAGTGTGCATGAAATTTATCCCTATCCCAGATCCCCCAAATTTGCTGGCCTACCACTTCCTTTCAGAGAAAAACATTACTCAGCATTCCTCCTCTTCCAACCCCCAAAGTGAAAAATGTTTGTCCTGTAGCACATAATCTGAGATAAGGTGTAGGTATTCACTTTTACAGCCCTTCTGCCGCTCCTCTCACCCCGTCATGCCAGTGTCCCCCAAGGGATCTTGTCTCCCACTTTGGGAAACACTAGTCTAGATCAAAGACAATAGATGGTTCTAGAATTAAGCTGAAGAAGGCTGATTTCTCTGGATTTCAAACAGATGCACTTTCTAAGATGATCTTTCCTCTATTTCCATACCTCTAGTCATCTCGGTAAGGATGACCCATGGCCACAAGGTTAGCATTTAGAGCCTTGTAGCCAATGTGATGGAGAAAGATAAGGTTTTCTTCTCTTATAAAGGGCTACAGATGTGGAAACACAAAAGTGTGCATCTCCTCTGCCCCATAGGATCTCTGTGAATAGGAATGAGCTTGATGCAGGGGTGGGTAGTACTCTCTCTGAGCCTGAAAATAAATGACTATAAAAAATGTGGACTTTTCCATGTTTGTCAGAAAGTTTAGAGGTGGAACCAATGACCTGAGAAAAAAGAAAGCCTCAAAAATAGAAAAGATTAGAAGCTTAAAAAACATGCATGGGGAGAGCTGAGCCCCGGTGGCGTAGTGGTTGTGCGTGGGACTGCGGCCCACTGGGATGGAGATTCAATTACAGCAGCGGCTCCACAGGAGCAAAAGACTGGGCCTCCTACTCCCACCACCAGAGGGCAGTGATGCCCCCTTCCCAGAAAAAAAAAAACAAAAAAATATGCATGGGGCAGAAATAGGAGGGTCGGGAATGAAACAGTGGACATTAAACCAGCCAGGTGGATTTAAAATGCTATCAAGCTAAAACCCCACTGCCATGAAGATGATTCCAATCCATAGCAACCCTATATAGGATTTCCAAGACTGTAAATCTTGACAGGAGCAGACAGCCTTATCAATCTCCTGGAGGTTTTGAACTGCTGACGCATTGCTTAGCAGTCCAGCCCTTACCACCATGGGTCATTTTAAAATGCCACTGAGACACAGAAAATCATATTGAATGAAAAGCTCCAATTCTGTGAGTGGAGAGCCAGGTTTTATGCAGCAAGAGCTAAGGAATAAATGAAGATTTAAGATTCTTCAAAACCCTCATTTTTCTCTATTTAGATATGACAGAGGAGAAATTTATTTCAAAGCAATTAAATAAAACATTTTGTCACTTAAAAAGTGACACAAAAAAGACTCATTAACCTCCAGTCACATAAAGAATGCCTACTACAAACTCTGAGGTTTTTTTCCTACTGTTTCCTTCTGGCTGTTGGCAGGTAAACTCAGGGCTAATGCCTTAAAGGTCGAAGGAGAGATAACTATTGTCAAAGATTCTCTTCACACCTGTTGAGACTTTTATTACTTCTATTGTTGTAGACTATAATCCTTTGCAGCACACACTATAACCCTTTACAGCCAACTTATAATTACCTGTCCTTGGTCAAGAGGTAGAGTATGCATAACTGTGCAAACTCATTATGATGAATGGAGAATTATTTTATAGATTGTGCTTTTTATCCTACCTAGTATAGTGCAAGTCATAATATTCAGATCTGAACAGTTTTAATATTACTGAAGACAAATGCAATGGAGAAGGAAGAGTGCTAAAGTTCCCAAAGGACCTCTGCAAACCGCCTGTCTCAAAATAGCCTGAAATTCTAGTTAATTTGTACACTGCAGTATTCCTACTAACAGATGCATAGATCAATCCTGAACTGTGATCTTTAAGTTTTTCAGTAGCTGGTTTTTAGAAGGGAGTCACCAGACCCTTCTTCAGTGGTGCTTCAGGGTGAGCTCCAATCATCAACCCTTCAATTAGCATCCAAGTGCTTAACTGTTTCAAGATCTAGAATGCACAATTTTCAGACCTGATCCTGAGAATTTCCTGTTTAATAACCTCTCCTGAATGCCTTTTATATACATTAAAGTATTAAAGGTAACTGCTCAGAAGATTAGTTCTTTTAAATATTATATTGGGGGCTCATACAAAACCCATCACAATCCATACATACACCCATTGTATGCAAAGCACATTTTGACACTTGTTGCCATCATCATTCTCAAAACACCCTTCTTCTACTTAAGCCTCTGGTATCTGCTCCTCATATTTCCCTTCCCTCCTCAATCCCCCCTCCCCCATGAACTCTCGATAATTTATAAATTATTATTATTTTGTCATATCCTACACTGTCCGATGTCTCCCTTCACCCACTTCCCTATTGTTCATATCCCAGGGAGGTGGCCATATGTAGATCCATGTAATCAGTTTCCCCAGCTACTCCACCTTTCCTCCACTCTCCTAGTATCACCAATAAGAGTAGTTCTTAACAGAGAGGCAAGCATATCAATTCCCAAGCAGCTTTCCTACAATGCACATGCTTATGTCATAGATTCCCAAGGAAGTGGATTGACAAAATATGTGCAACAATGAGCTCAAACCTAACAACATTGTTGGGGGTGATGCAGGACTAGAAAATGTTTCATTCAGTTGTGCATAGTGCCAACTTTATGGTGGTGGTGGTTGCTTAGTAAGATGACAGCAAAATCCGGGGCTATTCTATACTATACCTTTTTCTTAATTTCCCCCATATTATGAGGTAGGTACCTCTATTTTCTTCATTCTGTATAGTTGATAATGAGGACAAGCTTTTGTTAAAGGAATAGTAAGTGGTGATACTAAGGTGGTGCATCACTGGTTGAGCAATCCTATCCTTCAAGAGGCTCCATATCTAAAAAGCACACTGATCCTCTCACAAGATGAGAGTCATACAGTCTTTGAAAGATGTTACTTTCATTCTCTATGCTCAGAACTGAGAAGTTACTTTTCAACAACCTAAGGAGGATGATCTTATGAGTGTAGGGAAGAACAGCTAAAACTAAGAAGAGGTTCATTCACAAAACTCTGACTCCAAACACTTTCAGTTCTACTCAAAAGAGAAAAAGAAAAAGAAAAACTGGGAAATTTGCTTTTATAATTTAAAAAAAAGGAAAAAAGATTGATGCCAAGCTTCAGATTTTTCAAAGCAAACAACTTAGATGATGCTCTCAAAAAGCAAAATTATTTTGGTCATATTAAAGCTTTCCATTATAATGCATATATGGCAAAAATGTTTGACTTTTCAGCCCAAAGAAAATTCCTATGGGTGTTCAGATGAGTTACTGGTGACTTGAAAACTGAGTACAGCAAGGAATAAATTAAAAGTTAAAGGTGTGATGGGCCTGATAGCCAAGTTTTGGACTGCTAACTGAGAGGTTACTGGTTCAAACCCACCAGCCACTTTGTGGGGAAAATATGCAGTAATCAGCTCCTGTATTTCCTTAAGCCTTGGAAACCTTATATAGGGCCTATGTGAGTTGAAATAGGTTTTAGTGATTGTGGGGGTTTAACCAACAGCTAATGTACTCAGCTGCTCAGATAATGGTGGCAGTTTGAGTCCATCTGGAAGTACCTTGGAAAAAAGGACTGGCATTTTACTTGTGAAAAATAAGCCATTAAAAAACTCAGCAGACCACAGTTCACTCTTACATGCCTGGGGTCCCCATGAGCCCATGGATCAGAGTCATCTTGACAGAAACTGGATTGGGTAACAACAGTTTATCAGAAAGCACGGAGTGCTGGGAGGGACCGGGTATAATGCAAATTTAGATGAATTTCACCCTATCTCAAAATTGTGACCTGGGAAACTTGTTAGTAAGTCTTCAGGTAGTGTTTGATAGCTCTTTTAAAGAACTATCTATATGGGATCAAATTGATAATATAAATTCAAAAGGCTAAATAGGAAACTTAGGCGGCAGTGAGCTGATGCCAATGGGGTCGGGACAATTTGGGAAAGAAGGGTGAGAATGTTTGCAACACTGGAATATAATCAATGTGACTGTATTATTCATGTAGAAACTGTTGAATCATATATCTGCTGTGTATTTTCAACAAGAGAATACAGATACACATAAACAATACATATATATTTTATACGCATACACAAATATATGTGCACATATGATATATACATAAAACACATATATGGTATGCATATAAACTTAAGACAGAGTAGATGAAAGAATGGGCATTTTAAAGGCAGAGCAATCAACTAGAACAAGAGTAAGCCAAAGGAGCAAGAAAAATATTATATATACCATATCTATTTGAGCCAACTTTCTAGGCCTACTCTATGCTGCTGTCAGCACAATTTAATTCTCTGCCCTACTCCTCACTCACAAACTCTGATATACTCTGTTGTCCTCCAGTAGATTCTGGTTCAGAGATTCTTAGGCTATTATGAGCAGATAACCGCTTAACCATTAGGTAACTAGGACTTCTTTTCTATGGTTCAGGATTCTTAATTCACCTCACATATTACCTGGATCTATTCTTTTGGCACAGTTCCAATTAGAACTATAAAACACACACATACAATTTTTATGTTTTATTAAAAAATCTTTATATTGGGGCTCTTGCAACTATTATAATAACCCAATTTATCAAGCATAGTTGTACATATGTTGCCATCTTTTTTCTAGATATTTAGTTTCTATTGAGTCTTTGGTATTAGTTCCTCCCTTTTCCCTCGCTCCTCCACACACCTTTGTGACCCCTCGATAAATTATAAATTATTTTTATTTTCATATTTTATACTGACCGCTGTCTCCTTTTCACCATGGTTTCTGTCCTTTGATACATTTTAAAATCTTCTCTAAACATATTTTCTCATAGACACCCTGAGATTTTAAATCTTTATAGGAAGAGACAGCCTCATCTTTCTCCCACTGAACAGCTGGTGAAGTTGAACAACTTGACCTTGCAGTTAGCAGCCCAAGATGTAGTCCATATGACAGGATGGCAGTGGGATATATATATATATATATATATATATATATATATATATATATATATCTCACATTCTGAATAAATGGAAATTTCACAGCACTCATTGTCCTCAAACAAAACTTGTTCTCTGACCAAGGGACAGCCATTCCAATATCACAAAGGGATGCTGCATGGTTTAGAATCAGGAAAGGTATCCATTAGAGTTGTGTCTTTTCATCATACTAACTCAATTTGTATGCTATGCAAATAATCTGAGAAGCTGGACTACATTAAGAAGAATACACCATCAGAATACAGCATAGAGAAAGGTTCATCAACAATTTTTGATATGAAGATCACTTACCTTTACTCACTGAAATCCAAAATTATGTGAAGCAATTACTGATGAAGATCGCAAGAATCCTCACAACTAGACCAATAAGCGAAATCATGATAGAGAAAAAATAGTGAATTTGTTAGGGATTTAATTTTACTTGGAAGTACAATCAACACCCATGGAAGCAGCTGTTAAGAAATCCACTATATTGCATTAGGACTGATGCTTGACTAAACCTCACTGTGTCTTTACAGTAGAACTTTGCCCCTGCCTGCTGCTGCTCCATTGGGTTATTTCCTTCTCCTAACCCTCTCTGGTCCCATCTTGTCTGCGGTCACTATAATCCTTTCCCTTTGTGTTGAATGCTTTATTAACATCCATGCTCTGCCATTGCTTTTACATTTGGATGAACTTTGATTTTATAGACATTATAAGTAAAATACATGTTCCAGAATGTAATATCAGAGTTGTACTTCAAGCATGAATGCTTGACATTGTCAACAAGTGAAATTCATTGATTTAAACTTTTGTATTTTGTCAGGAAGCCACATAATCTTGTACATATATTTAGTTCTCCATAATGCACCATAATCAATAAGGCACCTCAGGCAACCTGAAATATGGAAGGCAACATAAAAATAAGATTCTCAGATGAAGAAATTTCATGTCTTTTGATTGGAGTTTAACTGATTTAGAGGCTTCTGGGGATTATATATATAATGTTTATATATAGATGTATATATATATATGCACCTATATATGTTTACATATATAAACTTCAGCGATAGGAGTCAAACTGAAGTGTAGAAAAGGTATTGAGGGATAGTAAAGGATATACTAAGGAACTCAAGGCAGGGACTTACAGGTTCTAATCCTTGCCTGTCAATTTGGAGGACTGTATTGGTTCAAACTCTGAGTGTCATCAAATATGTATAAAGTGGATGCGTCATATCTATGAAATCCCGCAGAACTGCCTTGAACCAACCATGGAACTTCTGTCGGTCTCACTTCCAGCACCTGACAAGTGGGGTTTAACTATTTTCCTTTAGAGACTTTGAGGTTTGAAATTCGAGCACGTTTGTATCCTACTCTGTTACCTCCACAGGCTGTATGCAAGTTCACATGACATATTTGATATTCAAGTGCTGTAAAAATTTTAAAGTGCTATACAAATGTAAAATCATTTACAATTGTGAATCTCCAAATGTACTAACAACTTCCACTGTGAATAAGTGCCTGGCCTTCAATGTCCTATTAGCCTAAGAGGTATGCTTTGGGTTTGTTAGAATTCCAGAAGCAAAAGGAGCAAAAGGTTCAAATTTTGATCTTTATAAAGAAAGTACTAAGCCATTTAGAAATTCGAAGCACATTTGATGGCTACTCCAATTTTTCCACTGCTGTGTAGGCACCTTGAATAGCTTTTATTTTGACCACTAAGAAAAATGATAGCAGAGTTGAAACTGAACAGAATTAGATTAAATTTCAATCTATATGCTGTCAAGGTTTTTGCTTTGTTTTGCATATGGTCCTATATGCATCAAATTTCATTATATGGTTTGTAGACCAGCTATTGGAAAATAGGTTTTGACATGTGATTAATATTTAGGTATTTGAAAATGCATGCCCTGCATGCCTGTGTGGAGGTAGTGAAGAGCTTAAACTGCATGGTCACATCAGGAACTTGGAATGGAAAAGCAAGCCCAGAAACATATTTGCCTGAAGCTAGGTAGGACTTCCAGGTCCCCAATAGAAACACTGTGAAAAACTTTCTTTCCCTAACCAGTTATTAAAAACTTGAAAGATGCACCACACTGCGCTAATTGCTAGGAACACAATGATGAAAAAGCAGATGCCTCTTCACAAAATGTTGCATGTATTCTGAAAAAGAGATACTAAATGCCAAGTCCTATGACACTTAGAATTAAGACTTGAAGTATACAACTGCCCCAAACTTGTCCTATGGTGAGAATACAGGGTCCCACGCCCCAGGAAGTTAAGAAAAGAGTTGTATATGTCCTAAAGTAGACTTGGAACATTTTACTCAATCTGAAGTACAACACTTTTTAATATTACTGTACTTTCATTAGTCTGAATTATTTTTCTATTATAGACATGCCTACTCTGCTTCTATTTACACAACTACAGAAGTGGGCACAGTCTAGAGCAGACACACCAGTTGCTGTAGCTCAATAATGGTCAAAAATGCTTGAGTATAACTTAAAACAAATGTACCCAAGATTGACATCCTATGAACTAACTAATTACTTCAGTGTTCCAAAATCACACAAGATAGAGTTCAAGTCCACCTAAAATGGGACTCAAAATCTGATTTATCATGTGTGCATATTAAAAAGTGACTAATAAAATATAGGTTTGGTTTTCTTTTTATGTAGATTAAGGCTTGGTATACCCTTTTCTTGCTTTCTGAAGAGGCAACAAGTAATCTAATGACTTCTTTTAAAATATGTATACAAGAGCTTTCCCGAGCTTCAATTCCCATACCATAAATTTAACCTATTTAAAGTGTGCAACCTAATGGTTTTAAACATATTCATAGATGGGCAACCATGAAGAGCATTAATTCTAGATTTTTGAATCACTGCACACCCCTCAAAACATCCATGCTAATTATCAATAATTCTCCCTAACCCACTACGAACCCTAGACAACCAAAAATCTATTTTTGGTGACTATTGATTTACCTACCATAGGTCTTTCATTTAAAAAGATTAAAATCTCTACTCCTTTTTTACTGGTTTCTTTTACTAAATGTAATGTGTTCAAGATTCATCTAAGTCATAATATGTAACCATACTACATTCAATTTTTTGGTCAAATATGCCAGTGTATGATTTTTTTTTTGCATCACTACTCTCCGGTGGTGGGAGTAGGAGGCCCAGCCCCACTGCTGGAATTGAACCTCCGTCCCAGTGGGCCACAGTCCCACGCACAACCACTACACCACCGGGGCTCAGTCCGCCAGTGTATGATTATACAATGTATTTATCCATTAAAGAGCTCTGAGGGCGTGATGGATGAGTACTGAGCTGCAGACAGGTGAGAGATTCAAACCAACCAGTTGCTTCATGAGAGTTGGGAAGACCTTCCCATTTCCTCTTATAAAGATTACAGCCTATGAATCCCTCTGAGAAATTCTACCTTGGCATATAGGGTCATGATTAGAATCAAAATGGACTTGATGCCATGTAAATATTTTCCCATGAATCCACTGAGGCGTTGATCACACTTTATAGCTATTACTAATAATCTTAAAGCTTCTTACTTCAGAATCTAATGATATCTACCACTAAATGCTAGTTCCAATATTAAAAGATACTACTCTTAATTAGTTGACCAATGGTCAATTGCTTCAAAGTGACCAAAATCAATAAAATCAAAATGGTCTCGGGCTGAGCCCCGGTGGCGTGGTGGTTGTGCATGGGACTGCGGCCTACTGGGACAGAGGTTCAATTCCAGCAGTGGGGCTGGGCCTCCTACCCCTGGATAGCAGTGATGCACCCCCCCCAAAAAAGATATAAAATCAAAATGGTCTCAATAGGCACATAGTTACCAGTTGTTGTTGAGTTGATTCCAACTCATAGCAGCACCACAGGGCAAAGTAGAACTGACCCATAAGGTTGCCGAGGCTGTGTTTATAATATAAGCAGACTTTCATATCTTTTAGCATGTTAGAACCATCAACTTTTTTGTTATTAACTAAGTACTTAACCATTTGGATCAGCAAGGCTCCAGACACAGTTCTATTTTATAGGACTTATTATGAGTTTGGCTGTTAACTACAAGGTCAGTGGTGCTACTCTGTCCTAGAGAATCACCATGAGTCAGACTCAACTTTGTGGAAGTGAATTTGGTTTGATTTGGGTGAAGGAACTCTGGTGGCACTATTAGGTAAGTGTTGAACTGCTAATTTCAAGGTTCATGGTTCGAAGCCCCCAGCTTTTCAGAGAATTGAAAGATGAGGTTTTCTTTACCCATAAAAACTTAAGATCTCAGAAATCCTGTACAGGATGACTATGAGTTGTAATCAGCTTGATATCAATAAGTTTTGTTTGTTTGTTGATTGTTTAAATAAACATTTGATGACTGAATTACAGAAATCATTCCTTCAACTTCTGTTCTTTCTTTAAAGAGATGAGTTTAGACACATTTTGTCCTTGTCCCGGAATATAAAAGCTAGAAAGAATCATGGAGATCAAGGCTTCTGAAAGTATGATCCAAGAACTATAGGCATCAAAGCCACCCTGGGAACTTGTTTTAAAAATACCCATTTCAGTCCCCTCACTTCCAGAAAATCTGATCCAGAAAATATGGAGGTGTGGCTTAGGGAGTTGATTTTATAACAAGCATCCCATTCCATTGCATACTAAAGTTTCCAAATTGTTGATCAAGTCCGAACTTCCCACTTTGTACTCAGATAAATGTAAGACGAGCGTGAGGAAGTAGCATGCTCAAGGTCACAGGACAAGGTAAAATAATAACAAAGCTAATGTTTAAAATTCCATTATAGCACTTTCCATGAACTCACGTATCCTTCTTTACCATATATCTATTTTTTTGATAAATAGCATGGTAAATCAAAAAGTATTTCTACAAAATAGAAACTTCTATTAAATAAAATTATCAAAGGGTAATGCTATCATTTTGTTATGCATCCTTCATCTAGGTCTTTACACTTCTGAAGGAAGTGTTTCTATCTCTAATGTGACCCTGCGTAAGCCTGCTTTTCTATTTACACCACATCAAAACAATAAGCTTTGTGTCCTCCAGAGTCTCAAATTGAATTCCTTTTAAATACACTTTGAGTGTGGGGAACAAAATAAGTTTGAAGAGATAAGAGCAGGGGTGCAAAGTGGATGGAGTGTTGTTTCAAAAAATAATCTCATAGAGCATTCATTGCTGCCTTGTAATGTTTCATTTTTAAATGATAAATAGTAGTTGGGAAAAATAATCAGCCCAAATTCCCTGGCCTTTTTCTCACCAATGTAATTTCCAATTTTCATAATTTTTTTTCATAATAAACCCCTGTGGTCACCTTGTGACAAAAATCTGTGAAGATTATCTCTTGAGTATCCCATAGCAGTTACTATAACCTTCTGAACTGACCTGTCTGCTTTGAATGTAACTGATTTAGCAGGTATCTTTGAAAGTCACTGTTTTTATTGACTCTATTACTTTGGTGGTTTTATTTATTTTTGTTTCTTTATGGAAGGCATACTAAGGAGCCTAAGATAAGTGTATTACTGGGAAAATGTGTCTATATCTACCCACTAATTTCAGAGGCAGGTTTAAACACATTTTTTGGAATAAAACTATGTACCTATGAACTGGGACGCAAATGGCAAGATTTTTGAAGCCCTCATGTATGGCTATCTCAGTCTTGCTCCATAAGCTAAAACTCCCCATCAGATATGTTCCTGAGAGTTCTTAAGACATGGTTAATTCTCAGCTTCCACTTAAGTATTTCTTGTTTACTCTGGAAATTTGTACCATATATATTCAGTTGCAGTACTAGATAAATAATTACTACTCAAGAAACTGACAGGGAACTCTCAAAGTTTCAGAGTGGATTCGGAAGAGGATGTGCAACAAGGGATATCAGTGTTAGTGTTAGGTGGATCTTGTCTGAAAACAGAGAATGCCAGAAAGATATTTACTTGTGTTTTATGGACCATTTCAAATCATTTGATGGTGTGGATCACATAAAACTATTCATACCCTTTAGAAGAATGGAAATTCCAGAACACTTCATTATATGCCCACAGAACTTGCATATGGATCTAGAGGCAGTTGTACAGATAGAACAAAAGCATAGTGTATGGTTTAAAGTCATGAAAGGTGTGCTGCAAGGCTATTTCCTTTCACCATACTTTTTTAATCTGTGTGCTGAGAAAATAATCAGAGAAACTTCATTACTTAATGTGGCATCAGAATTAGAGGATGGCTTATTAAGAGGCAGAAATGTGTAGATGATGTTACTGTCATTTCCAGAAGGAGAACTTGAAGCACTTGCTGATAAAGATCAAGCATTTCAGCCTTCGGCATAGATTAAAACTCATTGTAAAGAAAATCAAAACCCTCACAATTAAATATGTCATGATAAATGGGGGGGATATTGAAGCTGTCAAGGATTTTTGTCTTGCCTGGATCCATAATCAATGCTCATGGAAGCAGAAGTCAATAAATCAAAATATGACTTGCACAAGACCTCTTTAGGGAATTGAAAAGCAAGAATGATTTTGGATCATTCTTGCATTTCAATACTCTAAGGGATCTTGTAATCATTGGCAAGGAGTGTGTGAGGGGCCTGGTAGGGATTGATCAAATGAAGTCTGAGCATAATAGTGAGACAAAAGAAAGTAAAAGGAAACAGAAGAAAGGAATAGGAGGCAAAAAAGCATTTATCAAGGTGTAAATACAGGCATGTACATAGGTAGATATATTTATATATGCTGTAGAGGAAATAGATCTATGTGCATATATTTGTAGATTTAGTATTAAGGCAGCAGATGAACATGGGCCTTCACTCAAGTATTTCCTCAATGCAAGAACACTTTGTTCTATTAAATTGACATTCCATGATGCTCACTTTCCCAACACGATTGCTGAAGACAAATGTGTGCATAAGTGAATGTGAAGAAAGTTGATGGTGCCCAGATATCAAAAGATATAGCATCTGGAGTCTTAAAAGCTTGAAGATACATAAGCAGTCATCTAGCTCAGAAGCAAAATAGCCCACATGGAAGAAGCACACCACCAGCCTATTTGTCCACAAAGTGTCGATGGAATCAGGCATTAGACATCAAAGAACTAAAAATTATATAATTGTAAATAAGGGTGGGTGCAAATTGGAGACCCATAGCCCACCTAGATGTAGGTAACACAACATCCCTTTACAGAAGGGTCACAGGGAGGAGACAAACCTGTCAGAGTGAAAACATACAACTTTTTTATATTTACTAAATGCTTCTTTCCCTGCCCCCCCCCCAAACCACTACCATGATCCCAATTCTACCTTACAAATCCAGCTAGAAGATGTACACAGGTACAAATAGTAAAGGAGAAATAGGGAATCGAGGATAGATGATCTCTTCAGTACCACTGGTGAAAGTAGCAATGTTGAGAGGGTGGAGGGAAGGTGGATTACAAAGGGAGGACCAATTATTAGGATCTACATACAACCTCTTCTCTGGGCTAAGGACAACAGGGAAGTGGGTGAAGGGAGACATCGGACAGTGTAATATATGACAAAATAATAATAATCTATCAATTATCAAGGGTTCATGAAGGAGGGGAGCAGGGAGGGAGGGGGAAATGAGAAGCTGATAATAAGAGCTCAAGTAGAAACAAATATTTTGGGAATGATGAGGGCAACAAATGTACAAATGTGCTTGTCATACAATGGATGGATAGACGGGTTGTGATATGTGTTGTGTGAGCCCCCAGTAAAATGATTTTAAAAAAGAAAGAAAAGCAAGAATGTTAATTTGAGGACAAAAGTGTGCCTAAGACAAGCTATAATATTTATAGTTGTCTCATGTTCTTGTGAAAGTTCGACTTTGAACAAGAAAAACCAACGAGGAATCAACACGGGTAAATACAAACCTCAGAATATAAATCGATGTGAGGTCGCACTATATTCTAGACTTAATTCAAGAAAACTAGTTCTTACGCTTGATGCTCACCCTCATAAGAAGATCCCTGAAGAATATGGGTGCCATAGAAAAGTATGGTAAGAAACCAGAAAGCGCTCAGCTAACAGAAAAATATCATTTGTGTTCTTTAGGCTTTTCTTCAAACATGTAGTCAGCTGGGTGAGGCATCAACTACATCCATATATAAGATGCAAAACAGCCTTATGACCCAAGGATTATATAAAATAAAACCCAAAGCTGAAAGAGGGAATGGTATCAGAACTTAAAAACTGAGCACCCAGTTTGCAGAAGACTACGGATGACAGTGGAAGCCCAAAATCCATGTGCAAGGTCCCCATGTGTGTTAAGCCCCTGTTGAATGCCCTCTGATCATTGAACATTGCTATCAGAAAGCAATCTAAAGTTGATTATGATAGATGTACCTACATTAAAATGAAGTACCTTATCATTTGGTTTCCCTTTTGCCCCATTTTAAAGTTATTGTCATTTCTAATATTTTCTGCTTTCTTTTTGATGAAGATTTTTCTTTGTTTTCTAGTCATTGTTGTCAGGGGATATGATTTATTTGTTTGCTGTTTGTGTCTATATGATTTTCTATATATGAAATCTAAGATAGGTAGGTCTATATAGACAGTAACTGGATTTGTAATTGCTTAGAGTGATGGCCAGGGAGGATAGAAGAAATGGTGAACTAACCACAACGATTACTTTTAATTTATTGTAAAATTACATTGTCGGGTATGTGAAGTATAGGCCAATAAAAGTATTTTAAAAAGAATACTTCCATACCACTGAATTACCTCGTATAGTCTCCACACATACAGGCATGCATGTGCACGTGCACACACACAAATTAAGAACCTTAAACATCATATGGCATCTTCTAACCTACAGAAGAAAAAAAAATTGGAAATACTGATTGACTTAATTTTATAATATATGAAGTATTCCAATAATACTACCTTTAAAAATAAGATATAAAGCTTCAGAAACATAACGAGGCAGTTCGACTCTGTCTTTTGTGTTGCTGTGAGTCAGAATCTATTCCTTGACAATCAGATAGTTTTTTGGTTTTGAGGGATGATTTGAGTCATTTCAAAATCAGGGCCAATTTGCATTACACAATGGGAAAATAAAATTGTTTGTTACCATTCTTACCCTGGGATTAACTGTACCTAAAAGTGTTGGATATCTAGCAAGTGGAAATTACATTATGCAATCTAAAAGAATTTCTAACAGAATTTCATGATAAATTAAATAGTTTTCATTGCAATGGAAAGACTTCACCACACAGCATGACCAACCATTTGGTGGGAAATGGAACAACAGATTTGGGAGGTGAGACTGAAAAGCAACAAGATACCCAACTGGATCTCACTGCCATGGAATCATTTCTGATCTAGAGTGACCCTGGTCACATTTGAACTCTCCTGTGAGTTCCCTGGGCTGTACTATAGGAGCAGAAATCCTTATATTTCTCCCTCACAGTGCCTAGTGGCTGCAAACTGCTGACATACAGTTAGCTGTCCAACAGTGTCAACTAATTTACACCATCAGCGCTCCATGATATTTGACCAGATGACCTTTTATATTACTAACCCGGATACTAAGTCTCCCTTTAAACATCCAAGCCCTCAAATAATATATTGTTTCTTATTACTTGCCTATTGGAATTATGTCCTTTAAAGTAATGTTATTTTAACTATGGTGTAGAGTCTTCTCTTTTGTTCTGCTTTTAATGTCTGTTGCTATAGCTAGATGTATTGTTCTGTTCTGGCTTACAAGGTGTATGTCACAATCAGAAACATCTAGGTGACTTTGCTATGAACTTTTAATATCTTTGCCGATCTTGCTTTACACTTTGTGAAATGCCTTTCATTCTCCATTTTGCTTGTGTTCAGAAATAGTCTTAAGAGGTAGAAGAACTCTCCATCATATACATATATATATACACACACACATATATACATATATATATATATATATATATCCAGGATCTAAATATGTAGGTGACTTCTTCAAGGTAATACAACTGCGTTAGTTGGAAAGTTTTCTTTGTACCATGAAACTGATTGCTTCTTGGGTGTACTTAAATTTGTTGACTATAGAAGTGCTGGTAGCACAGGGGTTGTACATTCGGCTACCACTAACCTCAAGATCAGCATTTAGAATCCACAATCATTTCCATGGGGGAAAGGCTAAGATTTTTACTCCCACAAAGGTTGACAGTCTCAGAAATGCACAGAAGTCTATAGGGTCACTATGAGTCAGAATTGACACAACAGCAGTGGAGTTTATTGATTGCCTAAAGTAGTTGACCTTTCTTTCTACCGTGCATAAAGTAAAATCAATATTATTGGGGCAGAAATCCAAACCCCTTTAAATACTTAGCTTCAACCTAACTAATTAGTCACCTCTTCTTATAAGGGAAATGAAGTCAGACTGAAGTACTTACCATTATCCAAAAGAACCCTTGTTACCCCTCCTTTGTGGCTTTGTTTATGCCATTCATTTTCTTGATATATCTTCTCCAGACACCCCCACCCCCAGCTCTACACCTATGCCTGTTGAGTATGGGTCCTATTCAAGATGGAGCTTGACTGCTACTTCTTCCATGCATCTGTCCTTAATTTCCTTCAAGCCCATAACTCAAACTTTTTTTTATTTCTTGGAGCTTCTTAAGCACTTTTATTTATTTATTATTTATAATATATTGCCTTGTTATGGATACCATTGTATCTCTCTGTGATAAGTAGGCTTGTTGTGCCAATAGGCCCAATGAATACATGTAAGATCAATTGAAAAGCGGAGATATAAATCCCTTGGCAAGCCCCACCCTGGTTCTCTTTTTCTTGGATCTTTAGACCAGCCGGCTGCCTTATTTATCCTATGCTTCAATCTCCAAGCTGTGGAACACCTGTGGAACACCTAATCCATGCACTGTGTTTATGTGAGTTGAGGTTCTTTCAATCCCTGCTTTGCCACACTCCTGGAATATACATCTCTTGAGCTGGGGACTGCTGGACTCTGTCATCTGGCTGACTGTTGGTGACCTGCTTTGCTGTTTGCTGCTTGTGGCCAGATAGCCTGAATTGCTCTACAGAGGACTAGTTGGTGGCCCTCAAGACGCAAAGGACTGCCAGTTTACTAGCTGTCTCACACAAGTGAGTTGCACCAAGTGTTTTGTACTACTTTATAGATTAGTTAACTCTTTATTTCTTATGTTTGATATTCTTCTATCTATATAAATATATAGAGAGAATTATTAGTGTCTTGGTGCTGTTTCTATAAAGAACACTAACTCGCTCTCCTACTAATGAATGTAGTTCTTGGATGCATAGACTGTCTTGACTATTTTATTCTGTCCAGCATAAAAAGGTATCTGTTAACTATATGCTCAATTAAGTTGCCTTTGAGTTGTTAGGATGAGCATTTGTATTTTACTAAAAATCTCTATCTGAATGATAGTTAAACAGAAAATGGTCAAATCATTACATGTCAATAACATCATGAAGAATTATAATGGCTCAATGAATTCCTAATAGATGAGATCTGAAGGTACTCTGCCAGTGGATATACAGTAGATACATTTTAAATTGAATTTAAATAAGTTTTAAAATTCAACTCCTCAATAACACTGTCAAATTTCAAGTTGTGCATACACACACATAACAGTTGTTATCATATTGGACATCACAAATAAAGAACATAATCATTGTCATAGAGAGTTTGGAAAGTGCTGTTCCACAATGGTTGCTCATATTTATTTCTATCTAGAAATATATTAACTGCTTCCATAGGTTCATGCAGAATTAAATCATTCGCAGTGCTCTCAGAACATGTATCAAGGAACAGTATTATAGGAAATGCCTTAATTCTACTTAATTTGGGAAGATTCTTCATAGAAATAATATGTATTTATAACAAATACCAAAAGAAATTCCAAAAGAAATGCTGAAGAAAAGTTAAAAGGAGTTTGTCATGTGACATAGATGACTAGATTTTATTGCAAATTACAATGATTACAATACTGGTTCTTGTGTAGGAATAGATAAATGAATGTAATGAAATAGTATCAAAGACATAAACCCAGAGGCTGAGCCCCGGTGGTGTAGTGGTTGAGTGCAGAACTGCAGCCCATTGGCTTTGCGGATCTAATCCAGCAGTATCTCTCCAGGAGTAAGGCTGGGCCTCCCACTCTCACAAGAGGGCAGTGATGTCTCCCCCCAAAAAGAAATAAACCCAAGTATGCTGTTCAGTTAGAGATATGATAAAGGAGAAATTTCAAATCCATGGATAAGGGAGGAAAATGGGCTTCTCAATAATCTGGTTATGACAACAGGGAAAATGAATATAGCTTTACTTATATTCATTATTTAAGCAAAAATGAATTGTAACCAAATCAAAGCCAACCAAATGCCAACAATGAAACTATCAAGGTATTAGAAACTATTTTATTGAAAAGCTACATATGGAAATATGCCTTAACAATTTTTATATTTTTAAATTTTTCTAGTCTTGCTAATCATTTTAGGAAGATTGAAGACTTAAAAATAGATTAGTAACTGAAAACTTTAAAAAATCTCTTACAGCAAGAACTACTAGGATCTTCATTCAAAGACAAACACAAACTAGGAAAAATATCTGTGGCACATAACAAATGGTAAATATTCTTACTATAGAAAACCTTTTAGGTATGCAAATGTGGTATGCATACAATTGGTGTATGTATTGATCATGATGGGAGTTGTATGAGCCCTAAATGAAATGATTTATAAAAAAAAGAATTATGGTCAAAATTCAAAATGTAAAAAAAAATGTTCTATTTAGAAAAAAATAACCTTCAGACATCAATTTAAAAATTAATATCCTGAGAGAAAAATGGGGGTAAGTTGTAAACATAATATTCACAAAAGAAGGAATACCAGTATGAAACTCCATTTTGTAAACAAAACAAATCATTTACACAAATAAAATTGGAGAAGATTTAAGAGATCCATAAAATACATGTGCCAATGAGGCTGTGGGGACATCGATGATCTCATGCAATGCATAAATTGGTACATTTACAGAGGCTGGTTTGATAATCTGTATAACAATGTAAAATACACATAATTTCTAAGATCTAGCAATTTTAGTAGAAATTTATTTGAGAAGATATATGCAAATGGTAAAGTATGTATGCACAGGATGCTAATTCAAGCTTTGTTCATGGTAACAAATCTTTAGAGACAATCCAAATACCTGAAATAGCAGATTGACTAGGTAAATTATAATGCATCAAATCATTACTGTTTACACTTTAAATATAAGACAAATATATACTTATTGATATGTAAAGATATCATTATGTACTATTTAATGGAAAGGGCAGACTAAAATGAGCAAAATTCAATTTCTTGTATGTTTCTCTATAAAGCGATGTGTAAAAACATGCATATGAGAATGTATAAAAAAGTGGTCAACAAAAAGTTATACTAGTAGATGGAGAGCACTCATTGATGTTTTATATTATTGCTAGGATTTACTGTGAGAATGTTTTATGTATATATGATAGAATGTTCCTAAAATGTCCATCAATATACAAGCACCCAAATGTCTCATACATGGTGATGATAGCTATTGTTATTGTCCATATATTATTTATAAGATACCCTAATCAAAATTAAATACATATTTCAGAAATATTCAAGGTTTACAGGTAAAAAGCAAAAAAAATAAATATTTGAAATAAATAAAGATAATTTATCTTGGGAGGAGATCATACTAATTAATAAAATAAAGGAATTATAAAAATAAATATCATTTTACATGTTCAAATAACAGACAAAAATAAACAGACAAATTCTAGGGCATTCAAAAACTATGGAAAATGGAATGATTAAAAGATAATGACAGTTGGACAAAATCATTTTGACACTCCTTTGTGATTGCAATATGAGGTCTTTAGTGGTATATATTAATCCGAAGTACTACTTTCCAGGTGTTAGCCACCTTCAAACAGTAAAGTGTTATTTGCACTCACAGTTAGTGTACCAAAACATTGATAGTACACTGGAACCTGCAAGTGTATGAATTTGATGGGTTAGCCTTGTTTTAATGAGTATTCCCAGTTTCACTTGCCAGTCTTCCCACCTTTTTTGGGTACAAACCTCAACGACAAACCCATTGATGTGGAGTCATTTATGACATAGTTGTCTTTTAGGACAGAATAAAACTTCCCTAGAGAATTTTCAAGGCTGTAATCTTTATAGAAGTTGACTACAACATGTTTCTTCTGCACAGCTCCTGGTGAGTTGAAACCCCCGACATTTCAGATCGCAATCAAGCACCTAAGCACAGGGACTCCTGAAGGACAGTTACCTTTTCGTTATTGGTATGCAGTGGAACATGTTTGCCTTTTTCTTCTCTATCAGGGTTCCTCCTTACAGATTCTGGCTATTGTGGATAGATAGATAGATAGATTAGATAGATATAGATAGATGATAGATAGATAGATAGATAGATAGATAGATAGATAGATAGATAGATATAGATAGATATAGAGATTAGTTTTCAGATACTACCTCTAATACCATCTGAAGTGTTTTTGTGGATTACAGATTGGTAAGGGAAGAAATAAAACCTTTCAATTTTCTGATTTAATAATACAAGGATAAAAAAGCTACCAAATGGGCTGGTATTATCATGTGGGAGAAAATGCAGCATATTTTACTATGAGCCTACGTGTGTCCCTAGCTCCCTCATAGATTTACAACTGTCAGTAACAATACTGGTACAGGGAAGAGTCCTGTCAAATCCAAGAAAAAAGCTGATACGCTACCCATTGACCCCTACCCCTGGATAATTATTCTTTTATACTTAGGATTTATGTTACCATTCAGGAAAGAAAAAAAAACACACCAAACTCATACTAACAATCTCGCTATTTCCATTTAAGGGGATTCTTATAGTCAGCAGACACTCTGAATTCCTGAACCAAACTGAGCATCCACAATGCCACAGCCACATCTGGCAAAAGAGAGACTGGTGCCCATATTATCTTGAACAAAATATATAAATATATACATTTAGCTAGTATCATATATACATATATTTAATTTGTCATGGTAGATGTCATTTGGACTCTGTTTGCCTGTACTTCTAATGTCTTTTTTTAGAAGGTGTCAATTGTTTGTAGAGACCAGTTCTTGGTAAAGGACATCGTGCTTGGTAAATAGAAAGGATCAAAAACAGAGAAAACCCTCAACAACATAAAATAACACATTGATAGCAAAACTGCCTTCAAGCAAAAGAACAATTTTGAGAATGCCTTTCAGAAAGGACAGTGCGGCAGGATGTTGTGGTCCAGACTTTGTTTGGTCTCTACTACATTACCCCCTCATTCACATTGGGTATGGTTTTATTTTGCTCAAGAGGATAGAACAGGTCACTGGTGTCACTTGTTATGTTCGTGTTTTTTCTTTTTCCAAAATTACGTGTGTGTGCGCGCACACACACACATGAATACACCAATCAAGGTACTCCATGACAGCAATTGGATGAGGATTCCTTATTTATTTAAATATTAATGGCAAAAGAATAGTTGGAAATATGAATACATTGGAGGAAAAAGGTGTGATTCTTCACTTCAAGGTGTTTTGTTTTGTTTTGTTTTGTTTTTGGGGGGGCATCACTTCTCTCCAGTGGTGGGAGTAGGAGGCCCAGCCCCACTGCTGGAATTGAACCTCCGTCCCAGTGGGCCGCAGTCCTGCGCACAACCACTACGCCACCTGGGCTCAGCCCATCAAGGTGTATTTTTATGCAAGAACGTTCCCTCTTGTTTTGCTGAAGTTAATGAATTGACTGGTGCCCTTGTAGTTAGCAGCACGACCCCTTTTATGCTAGGGTAGGTTAAAAGGTATTTCTAAAATGTTACAGAAACAATTTTTAAGCAAAAAGTCAAAATGTGCAGCTGCACATCCCCTGGATTTTTCCTCCCCATCCACCTCTATATACTTTGAAAGGTGGAAAGTGATGAACTGTTAACCTCAAATTCAGTGGTTCAAACCCACCCACCATTCTGTGGGTCAAAGTTGAGCCTATCCTATTCCATAAAGTCTCAAAAACCTTATATTAGGTCACTCTGAGTCAGTGAAGGACGAAGTTCAAGCTGCACTGAAAGCATTAGACCAAAACTAGGATACAAGAATTGATGGACTCTAACTGAAATGTTTCAATAAATTAATGAATCATTGGAAGCACTTACTCATCTACGTCAGGAATTTTGGAAGATAGCTACTTGACCAAATGACTTAAAGAGATGAATCTTCATACATATCCCAAAAGCAGGTGACCAAATACAGGTAACTCAAATTATAGAAAAATATCATTAATATCACAGGCAAGTAGATTTTTGCTAAAGATAATCCAACAACAGTTGCAGTAGTATATTGACAGACTGGACTTGTGGAACAGGAATGTCACTGCTGATGTTGATATACAAGAAATATGTTTACTTGTTTTTATTGGCTATGTGAAAGCACTTGACTCTGGGTCTTAAAAAAAGTATTGCTAACCTTAGAATAATGGGAATTCTCGAACAATTCATTGTGCTCATTCAGAAGATGTGTATGGATCAAGAGATATCTGAGCAAATAGAAAAGGGGATATTGCAAGGATTAAAGTCAGGAGGACTTGAAGAAATAGCTGATGAAGATGAAGGATTTCAGTGTGGATTACAACTCAATGTAAAAAAGACCAAAATTCTCACAACTGGACCAGTAGGTAACCTCATGATATAGGAGGGGAAAAAAACTGACGTTGTCTAGAATTTCATCTTGCATTGGGTTAATCTGCTGCACAAGACCCTTTTAGTGTTCTAAAGCAAGGATGTTACTTTAAGGATTAAGATGTGCTTCAGTCAAGCCATAGTATTTTCAATTTTTGCACACACATTTGAAAGTTGGGAAGACCAAAACATATTGATGCATTTGAATTGTGGTGATGGAGAAGAATGTTTAAATTACCCTGGACTGACAAAAGGACAAACATATCTGTCTCAGAAGAAGTACAACTAGTGTGCTCCCTAGAGGCAAGGAAGGTAGAACTTCAACATATGTACTTTGGACATGTTGTCAGTAGAAACCAGTCTCCCTGGAGAGGGATGGGCAACATGTTTGGTAAAGTAGAGGGCTTGCAAACCAAAAGGAAGGTGGTCAAAAGATGAATTGACACACTGGATGCAACAGTGGAATCCAGGATAGGAACAGTTTTAAAGATGTCACAGGACCAGGCAGTGTGTCATTCTGTTCTGCATAGGGTTGCTATGAGTTAGAACCAACTTGATGGTCCATAGCAACAACAGCATGAGTCAATGTTCTATTTTAACCCTCCCTTGAAGCATCATATGTTCTGGAATTTCCATTCCCTCAAGGATATTCATAGTTTTTTTATGATATACATACTCATATGATTTTGCATGGTCAATAAAACACAAATAAGAATCTGGAAAAGGAATACATGAATCTAAATTATTTAAATAAATGACCATATAAAAGAAAATAAGGGGGCTGAGCTCCGGTGGCATAAGTGGTTGAGTGCGGAACTGCAGCCCGCAGGCCTGGTGGTTCAAATCCAGCGGCAGCTGGGTAGCACCCACGACCACCAGAGGCAGTGATGCCCACCCAAAAAAGAAAATAAGATAAAGTTTTTCTTTATGCATGATACCAATGTTAAATCCATATGCTATGAAGGAGTGATAAAACTAGATAATCACTCATTAGCAATCTTCATAGTAGCAAGTAATTTAGCAAAAAATAGATGAGCATCAAAACTGTGAGTAGTGGTGGCATGAAGAACAAAATATTTGCATAGCTTGAAAATCCTTCCTACAAAATATTAATTAAAAAGGAAAATTTTAAAGATAGTGGATAATCCTGACAAACCTCATATTAGTCAAGTGATCAATGTGAACATGATCAGTAATGGAAAAAAAATGATATTCTATGCTACAGGATTGGATTTCATAAGAGCTCAGAATCACTTCTGATATTTCTTCCGAAGATACATAACATGAATCTCACTATGAGGAAACACCAGACAATTTCAGATTGAGGGACAGTCCACCACATAATTATCTTATTACCTTTTTAAGTGCCAGGGTTATAAACGTCAGGGGAGTTTTGAATAACTATTCCATTGGGAAGGAAAATAAAGAGATCTGACAACTAAATACAATGTGTAGTTCTTCCATGAATCCTTTTGATGTATAGAGTGGTATTGAGATAATTGGCAGAGTTGATTAATTCTTAATGGGTGAAAAGTATATGCAAGTTTGGTATACTATTATTTCACTGGAGACTCAGTGCTGCAGTGTTTCCAGCTGTATTTCTGTACCTGTGTGTTGTATCTTTTTGTTTGTCTCTTTCCCACCCAGTCTCTCCTTCCTTTCTCCTTTATGCTGCTTAATTCACAATGTTTAAGCAGTTGCCCTCTAACCATAAGACCGGTGGTTTGATCTCACTGAAAGGAAAGGTGTGGTATTCCTAAAAATTCTACAGCCCACTTCTCTGAAATTTACCCAGCCTTGGAATCCCTAGGTAAATATTATCAATCAGAATTAACTCCATAGCAATAGACATCATAACCACTTTTCTGTAAGTTTTAAATTGCTTGAAAAAATAAGCACAATAAAACAGGCACAATACCATGCATGAAGCTGAAAAAAATGGTGTCATTGAAGTAACTGAATAAAGGACAGATGGGTACAGTCAGAAAGTAAACTGAAACCAAAGCTTTGAGTTCATTCTGACTCATAGCAACCCTATGTCAAGTTTCTCAAGCTTTAAATTCATGAGAGCAGAGCGCCTTAGTTTTCTTCTGGGGAGCTGTCGGTTTGTGTAAACTGTCAGACTTACAGTTAGCAATTGATTTGATTTATATTTTTATGAATGAGATTTTTTTCCATTAAGACAAGGTCCAGGGTCTCCAGGATTTATATGAATGGCTGGCTGAAATGGAATGGTGCAAAAGATCTATGGAGATGAGTAATCAAAAACCTGATTGATCCAGGTGTTTGTTGGGTTGTCTACATGGGTGTTGAAATTACCAAGGCTGATGGCAGGAGTTGGAGAGATAGTTGTTTGGTATCAAATTCTTGAACCTTATAGCAGTAAAAGTTTTTACAAGACTTGGAGATGGAAGCACGCTACTCTTGTTGTATTCTGCCAAGTCAATTTTGACACATATAAATCCAACAGGACAGAGTAGAACTTCATATAAGGTATCCAACACTGAAATATTTTTCCCTCTGAAATCTTTACAAAAGGAGACTGACTTGTCATTCTTCTGTAAAGTCTCTGGCTCTAACCAGGCTAAGCACTTTAGCCACTGTGGCATCATGATCTTAATTCTTATTGTTTCTTTTGTCTGTTTGTTTGTTTGGGGGTGGGCAACACTGCCGTCTGGTGGGAGTAGGAGGCCCAGCCTTGCTCCTGCAGAGCTGCTGCTGGATTTGAACTGTCAACCCAGTGGGCCGCAGTCCTGCATTCAACCACAACGCCACCAGGGCTCAGTCTAATTCTTATTATTTCACTAACCTTTTGAAATCCCTCAAATATGAATGAGAGGAAGTCCTAGTGATAAAAGTACTTAGCTGCCAACCAAAAGTTGATGATTAGAATCCCACCAGCATCTCACCTATAAAAAGATATTGTAGTTAGCTTTCTTTTATTTGTTTTTATTTTTAATTTAATATGTCTATTAGGGGTTCTTACATCTCTTATCACAATCCATAAATTCATCTATTGTGTCAATCACATTTGCATATATGCCCCCATCAATAATTTCAAAGCATTCCCTTCCCACTTGAACCCCTGATTTCAGTTCCCCATTTCTTATCCCTCTCTCCCCCGCCCTAATTCCTGAACACTTGATACATTGTAGATTATTATTTCCATATTTTACATCATCCTCTATCACCCCTCACCCACTTTTTCTGTTGTTCATTCTGCTGAGAGGTGGTTATAGGTTGACCCTTCCCCTAATCCTGCTGATATCTCTACTCTCTTTGTTGACTGTGAGGGGTTTATCTATCTTGGATTCCCTGTCTTCTGACATCTTACCTATAGCAGTATGAATGCTGTGGTCTAATCCAATTTGTGTGGTAGAATTGGGGTCATGATAGTGGGGGGAAGGAAGCACCAACGAACTAGAGGAAAGTTGTGTATTCCATCGGTGCTATACTATATCATTACTGACTCATCTTTTCCCTGTGACCCATCTAAGGGGTGTGTAATTGTCTACAGGTGGACATTGGGTCTCTGCTCCATGTGCCCCACCCCCCTTTGCATTGGATATGATTTTGTTCTGAGTCTGAGATGCCAGGTACCTGATTCCCACCAACACCTCATGATCACACAGGTTGTTGTGTTGCTTCCATGTATGCTTTGTTGCTTCTGAGCTAGATGGCTGCTTAATTATCTTCAAGCCTTTAAGACCCCAGACACTATATCTTTTGATAACCAGGCACCACCAGCTTTCTTCACTATGTTTGTTTATGCACCCATTTTGTCTTCAGTGATCCTGTAAGGAAGGTATCACAGAATGCCAGATTATTAAAATGACATGCTCTTATGTTGAGGGAGCAATTCACTTTCTGAAATATTTACAGCTTAGAAGAACATGTGTGGCAGTTTTATTTTGTCCCTTGGGACCAGTGTGAGTTGAAGTTGACTGGATGGTAGTGAGTTTTATAGAGTTACAAGCAGAGCAATTTGGTTCCAGTAAATGAACACTTTATCAAAGACTACTTATGGATTCTGTTCCCTGATTCCCTGTCAGTTCCCAGTTCCTTAAAGATTTAAAGCACCAAATTTCTCTGCTGACCACTTTGTAGCTTCTTGTAGAACAGTGGTTCTCAACCTGTGAGTCACGACCCCTTTAGGGGTAGAAAGGCCCTTTCACAGCAGTCACCTATGATCATCAGAAAACACATAAACATTTCACAAAATATAATTATATATTGTTTTGTGATTAATCACTGTGCTTTAATTATGTTTAATTATGTTCTATTTGTAACAATGAAAATATATCCTTCATATCATATATTTACAGCATGATTCATAACAGTAGCAAAATTACAGCTTTGAAGTAGCAATGAAAATGTTTATGGCTGGGTATCACCACAACACGAGGAACTATATTAAAGGCTCATGTCATTAGGATGGTTGAGAACCACTGCTGTAGAAGCTTACTGTAGAAGGAAATAGTATTGTGTCTGTCATTTACCAGAAATATGTTTTATGTCTTGTAGCATTATATAACTATTCTTTTGATTAAAATATTTTTCAAAGTCAAGATACGGGGAATTCCATAAGGTAAAGTGTGTATGTATTTATGTATATATTCCTGTCCTTTACCTTATGGTAGTGTGTATATGTATATACACAGACACACACATATATCTTCATGTGTTTAAGGTTGTGAATAAAGTTTACAAAGAAAGAAAAATTTTCAAAATATTGATTCCAAATTGATACCTTTTGTGAGAAGACTAGGATCCCTGGTAGCAAAGTGATTAAATATTCAGCTTCTATCTGAAAAGTCAGTGATTCAAACTTACCATCTACTTTCCTTTCATCTTGGAAACTTTATGGGTAAACTCTCCACAGTCCTGTAGAGTTGCTGTGAAATGTAACTGATGCAGCCATAATGGGTTTAGCCTTTGATTTGGGGGGGGGGAGACTAGAAGTCAAAGGAGAGATGCCTCGACTTTTCCTTTTTATTTGTTTTAAAGATATATATAACACAAGACTTGCCAATTTATTATTTATCAGGTGTATAATTTAGTAATACCAATTATATTCATCATCTTGGTAGCACAAACAATTTTTCATTTTGTTTCAGTTCAGTTTTTCAATTTTGATTTTCATTGGTTTTGTTGTAAATGTCATATCTAAGCAACCACTGTCTAGTCCAAATTAACAAAGATTTATGTCTGTTTTCTTCTAATGGCTATTTTACATATACACATATCCATACACATACACACACATATGTATACATACATACACATACACACATATGCATAGTAAGGTAGAAGGTGTCTTACTCTTTATTCATTCCTGAATATCTGACTCCATGCAATAAATTGCTACATCTAAGCCTTACTAGTCCCATGTGGCCTGCCCTTTGCTATTTTGAGCAATGCATGTGTGATTATGCATTGGAAAGTTGTTTGTTTTTTCTAATTTGATCAGATGACATATTTTTCTTAAGTACATATTTCCTACTTTTAAAAAAATTACTGATGATTATGTATTTCCTATTTATACTTTTAATATAAAAACACTTCTGTTCTGATTTACTTTTTAACATGCTGCATTGTTTGAATTTTTTTTTCCTGGTCGGATCATGTTTAGAAACTTTGGTTGAGTTCAGAAGTCTTAAGTATGCAAGTGTTTACGTGATTGTGCCATTCCAGAGTGCACCCGAACTGTCATTCCCTTCATGTATCTTCTCAGGAGTAATGCAAATCAGGTATTTCATCACCATTTGGTAATATAAAAACTCCAGTGAACTCCACACTTAGAACCTTCATATCCACGCGCTGTATATGAGGGTGCAGCAAGTATGCATGACAGTGTGTGTGGATACTCTTACTATACGTTGTGTGTATCCATATAGACGACGCTATGCCCCACATTGAACAGTGTATTTCTCGCTCTTTGTAGATATATGTCCATGTATCTCTTTTCCCTTTTGTTTACAACTGTCAAAAACAAAAAGCCAAACCCCCCCCACCAAAAAAAGAAAGGAAAACCCTCAGAGTAGTCGTCTTCAAAGGAAGAGAAGCAGAGTGAAGCAGTCCGTGTTCCTGTGTCCTGCGCAAAGTCACGAAGGAGCACAGGTGAGTCTCAGATGGTCAAAGTGCACGCTTGCCTGCCAGCAGTGCTGATTACATCATGAGGTCCACATCCCAACCCCCTCAAGAAAAAAAAAAACTAAGATGAACGAGTAGTTCTGGGAGAAGGGCCAGCCTTTCTTTAAGAATCTGCAGGATACTGCTCTTCAAGAAGTAGGAGTCCACTTGGGGACATCAGGCACCCCTCCATTGCCACAGACAATGAGATGATAATCATGATACTCTTGGTGGTAGTTTCAAAGACACTACTAGTGTGCTGGAAGCATTCCAGCCCTGTTGCTGGCAACTACTGTTCAGTGGTCAATGAAATCTGTGATGATGGTTGGAAGTGGGTGGAATTAGGAAATTGTAAGTTTTTAGAAAAAAAAATTGTGAATGAAAATGAATCCAAGTGTTTCATGTGAAGTTGTTGAGCCATTTCTATCATGCATTCCTGTCTCATAGCAGAAAACTTTGAAGATTAAAAAAAATAGAATAATCAAAAAAAATTGTAAAACATTTTAATAAACTAGAATTGGGTCCCAAGAATTGTTTCCCGCTTCATTGTATTGGGTTTGTACTGAGTTTCTTTTTTCTTTTTTGTTTTTTTGGCATCACTGCCCTGGTGGTGGTAGTAGGAGGCCCAGCCTTTGCTCCGGTGAGCTGGAATTGAACCTCCATCCCAGTGGGCTGCAGTCCCGCGCACAACCACTACGCCACCGGGGCTCAGCCCTGAGTTTCTTTCTAATAAACATAACAGATTTCACTTTGTATGTGAATTTCACTACCCCTTGGTCATGGCTGCAGCTTATCTACTTCATAATTTCCCTCTGACAGAACACATGTCAGAAATTGCTTTCTAAAAGTCTTAGCTTCTTTAAATAGATCACAGTGTTGTAGAGTCATTTGGGGACCTTTGATAGAAAACGTCGCTACACAGTTTCTTTGGCCACCCAAAGTCCACAGTGGAACACAGTTTTCCTGGTAGTCCTTTTTTAACAATTGGGTCAAGAATCACAGTGACTTTCCTGCTCAGTCTGGTCATCTTTGTTCAGGCCCACTATTGGTGACTAAGTGCTTTTATAAGCAAGCACTACCAAAGCATAAGACTTTTTAGTCATCCCATTCACACAGTATTCAGTTACTTATTGAGCACTTATGATGTACAAAGAAGCTTCAAAAAGCTCATGGAAAAAATCCATTGTTTTTTCATGCCATTTTTTTGTGAACTTTTTGAACCTACTTGAATACAGTTAGTTTGCATTATAGACAGACAAGAGTTTTCCCCATGTAACAAATGAAGAAACTGAGACTCAAAGTCCAATGATTTACCCAAGTCAGACAAAAAAGCAGTGGAGCAACACCTAGATGTAGGCTATTTCTAAACCATGTGTGCAAACTACCATCACGTCTTCCCAGTGATGGAAATTGAGGGATCCTAACCAAGTTCATTCCTATGTTACATTTAAAACTCTTACTTGAATGCTAATCTATCTGACTCTAAAATGTACTTAGGCTATCAAACAATAATCACAAAACCTACTGCTGTGTGGTTGACTCTGAATCAGAGACTCCAAAGGACAAAGTAGAACTGCCCTTTTCTTGTCTGAGATTATAAATCTTTCCAGGAGCAGAAAGTCCCATCTTCCTCCTGAGAAATGGCTCATGGACTCAAACTGCTGACTTGCAGTTTGCAACACAACTCCTGACTTATTATGCCATTCAGGCTGCTGTCCATGAGAGACTCTCCATTGAACTAGTTTAAACTGCCAGAGACAGTTTGTCTAGAAAATTTTTATTCTTTATAAAAGTAATATTCTCAGATGCCTTTGTGCACTTATTTTAAGCCCACAAACTTGGTTTTGGGTGTGTGACTTACTACCATGGCAGTGACATTTGCAACAAGGGCACCATAAGATCTCTAAGATCCTGCAAATATCCTATCATGTGGGGCACTAAGGCTCCCTGAAAATAGGATTCGAGCTAACGTTTACATGAGCCACCAGCAAACCTTGGTCCCATTGTACCAGTTTGAGTGCTTTATAATATTATTTTGGATATCTACCTATGAAATAGGTATTTATTGAGTTGTCCCTGTTGCTAGGTACCATTAAATCATTCCAACCCATAGTGACCCTGTGTACAACACAACAAAATGCTGCCTGGTCCTGCCCCATCCCCTCAATTCCTCTTATGCTTGAGCCCATTGTGACAAATGGTTCATGAGTGATCAGATTAGAAGATTTTATGACCTGGGAGCCGAAGCCTACCTTCATAATTATGTTTGTACTAATATTAGTAGACTCATAAAATAGTGTCCTTTTATGAATGACTAACTTAACAAAGTTTACAGGTCCATTCATGCCATGAGTTGTCTCATGGTTTCATCATTGTTTTTTAGGGATGTATAATATTCTGTTGTGTGTATACTCCAGTTTCTTTATCCATGCAATTAACATGGGAGTGAACATGCCTGTTCATGCTTCCTCTCTTATTCCTTTGCGACATATGCTCAGCAAAAGTACTTCCAGATCAAATGGTACTCCTAGTTGTTTTAGGTACTGCCATATAGCTTTCCATAATGTTTATACATCTTCACAAGCCCACCAACAGTGTAAACGCTCCCATGTCTCCATACTTTCTCCAGCATTTGTTATCGTGATTTCATTTGTTACTCTCCTTGTGGGTGTAGGGTGACATCTCACCATTGTTCCCATTTCCAACCCAGAGAGCTGGTAATCATGAATATTGATTTCTTCGCATGTTTATTAGCCATGCTAGATCTATCCCGTGTGAATTGTCTATCCATGTTCTTTGCCCACCTCTGAATTGGACTCTTTGTTCCTTATTGATGTCTTTCAGAAGTCCATAGATTTTAGTAATTGTGCTAGAACAGTGATCCTAAATCTTCCTAATGCCAGAACCCTTTATGCTGGAGTGACCCCAACCATAAAATCATTTTTGTCGCTGCATAACATTCATAACTGCAATTTTACTACAGTTATGAATCATTATGCAAATATCTAATCTGCAAGATGCATTTTCCTTGTCACCAATTGAACATAATTGAAGCACAAACAACATGTAATTATATATTGTGAAATAATTATTTCTAATTACAAAAAATGAAATTTTGTCTCAAAGTGTGGTGTAGGTTGGGTAAAAGTCTTCACACAGGATACTCATATGTGGGTGTATCTGCATGTGGGTGGTCTCACCTGGAGAGGGATAGAGGAAGGATGACTAGATTCCTATGACCTTCAGAAATGCATGTTTTCAGGTGGTCTTAGGTGACTGCTGTAAAAAGGTCATTCGACCTCCAAAAGTATTGAGACCCACAGGTTGAGAACTGCTGGTCTAGGACTTTAAATCGTTATTGGAGCAAACAGCCTCCCCCCCACCCCCAACTGGAGGAGCTACTGGTAGATTCAAAGATCTGACCTTGAAATTAGCAGTTCACAAAAAAATTCTTCATTACAATCCCCTTCACTAAAGGCATGTGCAGTTTTTAAACACTGAAAATGTCCTCAGATGTTTGCGCGTGTGTGTGTGTGTGTTGTTTTGGTGGAGTTTTTTTTGCACTAACCCACTTTTAGGGAGACAATTTCTACTCATATCGCCAAGTGGTGGCCATCTGTTGTAGTGGTTTATGCTGTTAACCGTAAGATCAGGGCTGAGCCCCGGTGGCGTAGTGGTTGTGCACGGGACTGCGGCCCACTGGGACGGAAGTTCAATTCCAGCAGTGGGGCTGGGCCTCCTACTCCCACCACCGGAGAGCAGTGATGCCCCCCAAAAAAACAAAAAACAAACAAAAAAAAAGTAAGATCAGGATTTGGAATCCATCACTCTCTATGATGCCATAAAATGAGGCTCTCAGCTCCCTTAATGATAAAATTCAAAGTAGTGGTCCTACTCTGCCTTGTAAAGCCACTAGAATGATTTTCATTAAAGCAAGCCTAAATAAGGATCAAATGGACCTGTTCCTACTTAATAACATATTGGATTTAGAAAGACATTTATGAAAGAAAGGATCTCATTGGTAATCCAGGAGCTCCCTAAAATGATCTAATTGTGATACATGTAGAAATTGTGGAACAAGATTTTATTTGTATATATTCACCACATACACAAAAAATCAAATCCCAAACACTTAATTGTGCTTCAGGAAGATGAGTCTTAATATTCAGTATATGTTTCATTTCCAGGCAAACAAAGGACAGCAAAAGGAAGCTTTCATAGGATATCAAGTCAAGTATCCTGAGAACCCCACTGAGAAGGTAGAAGTAGGAATGTAAAGGAGAAAGCCTATCTCAGGGACAGAATTCAGGTCATGTAATAAAAGACATGATGGACCAGGCAATAAGAACTAATTCACCACAGATGCAGTCTCACAATACTAGGCTCAGGAGCCCTGGGAGTAAAGAAAGGTTGGGTGACTACAATGTTTTTGGGGCAGCAAAAGTCAAAATCAGTGTTTAAACATGTTTGCTATGAAAATTTTTTAAAAAATCAGAGTAAAAGTCAGTAAAAGCATTTTGGAATTCAGAAGAGAAACCAAGGTGCAGGGTCCCACAAAGATATAAGATCTAAAGGGGAATTTGTCAAAAATAAAACCCAAACTGTCTCTCAATGAATCTATTATAATGTCTAGCAACTCTACAAGACAAGACGAACTGCTCCATAGGTTAAACGGAGAAGAAAGTAATAATCCTTGGATCTGAATCTCCATGGAGGCCCTTTAACAAAGATTTGGAGCCATGTTTATCGGCCAGGGAGGTCTGAGAGGAACCTAACCACAAAGTCATCAATACTGTGCCTCAGATCGCATTGGAATCCAGTTGTAATTGAATAAGCCCAAAGAGTTTGAACTGTTAGTGGCCTTTGTAAGCTGGATCCACACAGCACATGTTTGTATCAAGTTTTACCTTGGTCAAGCACATTTACTTTGGCAAATCCCATGGCACCAAAGCACTGAATCTAAAGTTACTAAGTCACATTTTTTCCAAGCCCTAGCTCAGGCTAATTAAACACACATTGTATATTGAATAGTTTTTTTCTCTACTCGGTTGGCTCTGATCATAGCTTTCTGGGCTAAATTCAAGACACAGAATTCAGAAGCTAGGGGTTTTGTCTTCCTGTGTCTAGCTAGAAACTAGCCATGGAAAAACCCTGCTAGTGTTCAAGTTTTCAGGGTGATTTTCTTTTTCATATCTCATTACTGAATGGTTCAAATTGGCTTTAGTTTTTTTTTAACTTGATCACAAAATTTTTTCACGATGGACTTACTGAAATCAAAACTCATTGCTTTAGAGTCCATTTTGACATGTAATGACCCTCTAGGACATGGCAGAGCTCCTCCGATAGGGCTTTCAAGGCAGCACATCTTTAGGGAAGCAGACTGCAACATCATTCTCCCACGGGTCAGGTAGTGGGTTTGGATTCTTAACCTATCCATTAGCAAGTGAGAACTTTCACCTTCGCATCACACCAGCCAGGCTCCGTAAGCAGCGCACAATGCTTTTCAAATGAAGAAGGGAGTGCATGCCTTCTTCTAACAATCCTGCTTCTGGTGGTTGCTGCCACAGTCAAATAAATTGCAAAGCATCAGGGAGAAATGCAATCTATCCCCTTGTTTCACCATACTGCTTCAACCTGTCACAAAACCTATTCAGAAAATGACCTCGCCAACAGTGATGACTTCCGATAAGCAACGTAGAGGAAATTAAAATTATTTCGCCAAAACATACATATAATTTTAGCCATATTTTACCTCATTTGACTTTTTCTATCTTGTTGCCCCTCCCAGACAACAAGTGATTTTCAACGAGCCACTTCAATGAGCTATGCAAGTCAGAATAACTGCTAAAGCAAAGGCTGCTGCTTTAAAAAAAAACTGCAATGATCACTTCATAGTTCAACTCTTTTATAAGAGTTCTGTAGCTAAATCAAACTTCCATGGACTTTACCCTGTGGAGACATCTGCTTAGTGGGCAAGCCAGGCTATCCCCCAGGTCGTCACACCATCAGCTCACCCAGGCAGGCAGTGTGTGCCTGGACCGACTGTATCACTACTATGGCAAACACGATGGCTCGAGTGAATTGAGGAACCGTGACATAGGGAATGAATGGATAAATCAACATTCAGACTTGATTTTAATGCTAAAAGTCCCAGCTAAGAGGCATACGGACCCCTTCCACCCTGGCCCTTGGATTACTGTGTACCTGGCAGTCTGAACCCCCACAGAAGTGAAAAGTGATCGATTGTGGGCCCTGAAATCAGCGAGGGAAGAGGAGCAAACTCAGACTTCACTCATCTAAGGTTCCAGAGCAGGTCACATGTACCACCCAGGCAGCTGTTTCCTAGACAGGTAAAATCCAGACTCCACCCCCCCTTCCAACTAGATGGGGTAAAAGTGGGCAAGCCAGGAAGTTTTAACACTGCAACATTCTAACCACTTTTAGGTGAGTTTTAAATAGAAACGATCTGATTCTCCTACATATCTAACCCAGAACAGCTGAAAATGTGAGTGCACAAAAGACAGGTGGGGTTGAGTTTAACATTGAGTTTAGTGCAGCCTGCTCTTTTCTTAGTGCTCTGGCATCTTGGGTGGCACAGAGAGCAAGGGGCGTTGAAGAACTGGGAGGGGTGAGGGTAGGACTTCACTGGAGCCTGGGTTCAGGATATCCAAGAATGTCTATTGGCCTAATTCCTTTCTAGGGAGAGAGATGAAGCATTCTACTCCATTAAAGAGTTACAATCTCAGAAACCCAAAGTGGCAGTTCTGTCCTGTCCTATAACCTCGCTCATGAAGAGTCACCTCGATGGTAGTGATTGTTTTGGTTCTGTTTTCATTCCTTCTGGGGATACAAGGAGTTCAAAAACACATTCTGTGCTGCATGATAGGGGCACTTTCCAAAGTGCCTCTCTAGTGGCCGAAAATCCTCAGACCCTCTAGTGTCCCGTACTCATCAGCCCTTCTGGCATTACTTTAATTCCCTTCTCAGGGCAATGAGATAGGCAGGAGGGGAGGGAGATGTTTTCAGAGGGGAAAATGTCCCCCAGTCCTTGGCACCTGTCCCTGAGATTCCCTCCTTCCCTCCCCAGAGTCCATGAATGGAAGGAGGAAACCTTCTTGATAGGACTGTATGTGCCCTACTGAACCCATGATGTGAGGGAAATTGTCCCCCTCCTCCATTCCTTCTTCCTTGGAGAATGTCTCAAAGCGCCTCAAACCTTCTGCTCTACAATTTGGCTACTATGGTCAGCAAAAGAGGGAGAGAGGGAGAGAGAGAGAAAGAGAGAGAGAGTTTTCTTCTTGAAAGTCTCCATAACCTGATATATATATGATATATATCACATATATCATATATATGGCAGTGATTGTTTCGGTTTTGTTTTCATTCAATTTCTCTTGTTTAATTCCTGTCTGGGGAGAGCGATGATGAAGCTTTATACTCCCTTAAAGAGTTACAATCTCGGAAATATATATATATATATATATATATATATATATATGTATATATGTATATATACACATATACATATACACACATATGCTGTGGGACTTTCACAATGGGGGTGCACATTATTTTGAAAACTATACCACTCCAAGCTACCTCACCCCCAAACACACTGTCTAGCTTCAAAGGAGTTTTCCTCCCTCAAGTGCTTTTCTGAATCTTTAAATCAGACACAACTTGTGCAAGCTGTCAATGAGGGAGGAAAGTACTTCAATATTTGTTTAAATATATGTGCCCCCTTTAAGTTTCTGTACTAGGGAGACTATGTGAAAACCCTGCGGATACCAGGGAAAAGCCGTGGAAAGGAGAATTATAACAATCCCCACTTTGTTTCCTTCAAGACTCAAGACTCATTGGCATCCCGCCCCCCCCCACCGACTCCTTAGATGTCCGAAAGTTACAAAATCAAGCTAGTTACAGCTATCCTGGGTCCAGAGGGGCTGCCCTGTGTCTCTTCTCTGGTCACTTCAGGAGTAGTCTGAGACGCAATTTGTCACAGGTTGGTCCTTGCCCCTAAGGCACTCAACTTGGAAAACCCATTCAAGGAGCAAGGCTGACTGGCCACAGGTGAGCAGGGGACAAGTTAGGGTCCCTTCAGGCACTCAAGCAGGACGGGAAAGATAGCCCCAGATGACCAGAGCTGTCCCTTGCCCTCTGCTCACTGGGAATCCCTAGGCACTTCGGAGCAGAAGCGCATTGCTAGGGATCCCCAGCAACCACCTTGAGCCTGACCCTCTTGCTGGCTACCTTCATGTCTTGAAGAGAAATGGCCAGAGCTGAAAAGGTGCCAAGCAGGACAGTGCCTTTTCTCGCTGCTGACCCCCACTGAGAGACCACAAACACCTGGTCCGGAAGGCAAAGCAAGGCTCTCCAGCACCTCCCATGGGAGAGAGGCACAGCACCTCCTCCTAAGCAAGAAGGCCCTGACCTTGGGAGCTGTGCTCAGTTTCTCAACTTTCCAGGAGGTCTCAAAGAAAATCTGGAAGCTGACAAGCCCAGGACTAGGGCTGCTGAGGAACTGAAGCTAGAGATCTCAGTCCGCGTGCTCCTGCACAGGCACCAGAGAGGCCAGCGCATCCGCCCCCAGCTCATCCTAGCCACCTCTCCCCTTCTGCAAGCAGACATTACCTGTTTGAGCCTTGCAAAAGAGCTGTGTCCCGCCGAGTTCACACGTGAAGATCCATGTCTAGGGTGCCGGGCCACGATCCAGAGAGAACGAGATTGCCAGCGGACTTCTGGAGAGAGTTTGGGATTCTCAGGCCGCCAGGGAGGCTGCCCAAAGGTTAACAGATAGGGCTGGTCAGGAGGCTCCAAGCAGAGGGCACAGCCGCACGCGCTTTCTCCACTCCCTGTCCTGGCACCGGGAGGTTACCAAGAAACTTCTCCCCGCCTGGAGAAAATTTCTAGAGTTCAGCGGAGCTTCTTAGACTTTAGTGGGGGAACTGGAGAGGGAGAGAAACGGTTCCTAAAGTCGCTTGGCCCCTTCCCTAGACCAGTAGGTTGCTGCCTCTAGGCTCGGAGACCAGATCCTTTTAAATTTTCTGCCTCCTGGTCTCTTGCTTCAGCGTGGCTGGGCTTCGGAGCTTCCACTCTCCAGCCTCACTGTGCCTCTTGCCTAAGTATTTCAAGAAGGGACGCAGCTGTCTCAGCCTGTGGCCCTTATTTCCCTCTGGAGGCTAGAATGCCCCGAAGGAAGAAGTCAGACAAGCTGCCCTCTCTTCTTGGCCAGAGAGGCACTTGTGAACTCTGCCCGGGTGCCGCCCTCCCAGTGGCTTGCTGATGCAGTCCATGCGCACCCTCTCCAGCCGGTGCGCAAAAACCCACCAGTCTCCGATAGCTGCAAAGAGGGAGCGACGCTGGGGAAGTGCGCTCCACGCTTGCTTCACATCTTGCCACCACTGCTGCTGTCCTCAAAATAAGCCCAAGGGGTGTGTGTGTGTGTGTGTGTGTGTGTGTGTGTGTGTGTGTTGGAGGGTGGTTAAGGTGGGGCGGTAGTGGAAGTCCCAGAGACCTCCTTCTTCATCGCAAAACTGTTAGGTGCCTCCAGGCGAGTGGATTGCACTGGGGAGGAGGTGGGGATTACAGAGAGCCCGCTCTGGTGCGTCATGGAAAAGAGCTGCTGCCGCTCCTCCTCCACTTCACTCTTTGGATTTCGGAGCTAGAGGAGAAAAGGGGGAGAAAGGAAAAGGCGGCCAACCCCCAAGTCCCCCATCCCCTGGTAAGAATAAAAAAAAAAGAAAAGAAAAGAGAGGAGGGGTGGGGGGCAGGCGAAGGAGCGGTCCTCTTTTACCTTTCTCCGGCGCGTCCCGGCAGCGCCGTCTAGCGTCCTAACGAAAGTAAGCCAGCAAGGAGGGTTGGGGAGAGGTGCCGAACTGAGGATCTGTTTGGAAAGCCAGGAGACAAAGTTTCCCCGCTGCTGTGGTTCCTGGTTGCAGTCACTGCACTGCCTGTTTAGCTCAGCCAGGTGTCTGCTTGTCTCTTGACTGGCCAGCAGTTATGTTTTTAAAGACAGGAATCATTGGGTTTTCTTCTTAGTGTGAGCGGTCTAGAATCCCAGAAAGCCCCAAACAAACCAACCCAATGCCATCAAATCGATTCTGACTCTTAGGGACTCTGTGGAGGATTTCCGAGGCTACGAATCTTGTTAGAAGAACGCCTCCTTTTTCTCCTCCTCAATATCTGCTGAGCGGAATCCCCTTTTCCCACCTCTTCCAAGTTCAAGATCTTGGAAGCCTCACAGTTCTTCAGCCCTGTCAATCACAGGCTGGGTAGTCAGGGTTCTGGGACATAATCTGAACAGGCGCATAGCTAGACACCAGGCCACTAAGGCTGTGCCTAGAGGCTCTCCAACCTTCCTCCTGACCACCTGCCCTCCAAGGGCCTTTGGCACCTGGGGCCCTCTCTGTGCGTTGGAAGGGGGAGGAAGACCACAACCCAGGAAACTGCAGGGACTGGATTGCCGCAGCTGCTGTTCATTTGGGCATCAGGTATTTCCCAGAGTTTTCTGCTCAGCCCAGGAGCTGCGCTGATTCACACACTTTAACAGGATTGCTCATTTAACGGGTCAGCTGAGCGCTGCACGCCAGCATTTACTGCTGCAACCCCCCTCTATTAATTTGTCTTTATCCGAGCTTCTTCTAGCTATTCTTCCGAGGCTGCTCTATCGCTCCGCATTAGCCATGGAGAGCCAGCGAGCGAGCCAGTGAGCAAAAGAGTGAGAAAGGGACCGCGCCGTGCGAGCAAAAGACTGAGAAAGGGACCGCGCCGTGCGAGCAAAAGACTGAGAAAGGGACCGCGCCGTGCAGGATGCCATCAAGCAAGGTTGCTACGCACAGCACAGCCCCGCGCTTCCCCAGGGCGCTTCTGCTGCCGCCCCAGCAAGGCCAAGCTCTAGCATCGCTCCAGTTCATTGAAAGTCAGGGGCCTTGGCCCTGCAATCAAAGTTATACTCCCAATACAAGGATTCAAAATAAATAAATAAATAATATTAAAATGGGGGGGGGATAACTTAGGATGCCAAAGAGGTTAACTATGTGGATATCTTGAAATTCTAATAGAAATTATGAAAGAAACCCCTATTTGACCAAAAAATTGGTTTTAGAAGGTCATAACAAAAAAAAATTAAAATTACTTTGGGGGATGCAAAAAAAGTTACACTCCTCCACTCACTTCTTCTATCATTTGTCTGCACTCTTTGTTCCACTTTTGTAACCATCTTTTCCTTAAACCCTACAGATTCTCTTACTCAGACCTTGGGGGGAAAAAGCCTTGGAGGTAGTCAGGGGGATTCAAAGGTCTGGTGGAGTGTGAAAAGCCCTTTGGACAGGAACCAGCATCAAGTTACTCATTCTGCGTTTTGTCACTTATTTGCATAGGGTGGGGCTGATGGTGAGAACAAGGAGAATGGGGTACATATTTGGAACTGGGAAAATGTCCAGAGTTTCTATTAGGTTTTTATTTACATATTTATTTCTTTTCAGATAAAAGCCCCTTCATCCTACTGGGACTAACCAGCAGATTCTCTTTTCCCATTGGCTACAAAAAACCATACAGACGATATAGGACAGAGTAGAATTATCCTACTCGATTTCTTGGGCCGCAAATCTTTGCAGACATGGGCTTCCACATCTTTGGAGTAGTTGATGGGTGTGAGTTCTTTGGATAAGCAGCTCAGCGTTTAAGCAGGACACCACCAACACTGTGTCCCGTTGCCATAAAAGTACAAGCAGCACATCACTCTGCCTTTGTGTGCATGTCCTATGCAGCTCTCTACACTGCTTCCAGGCTTATGAGTCCTGCTACATTAATGCTAACTACTGGGCAATGTCACATGCTTTGGGGGGGGACAACTACACAGACTGCAATCCTGACTGTAAGAACACCAAATTTTCAAGTGCCACCCTGTTGGTTGAGTGCCTAGTGTCTCCAAGCTGACCTGTCCTCAGTCCCTGAGGCTGAGCTGAGCAGTAGTTCAGTGAATTTGATGCCCTTCAAACTGTTGGGGGACAGAGATGAATCATGTGGTACCTTCTTGGGCAAGGCCACTTGGTCCCTCACTTGCATTAGAGCCTTAAAGAACCAGCAGCTGAAATGAAAGGAATTAATTCAGGATTCTAGCTAATGATGTCCTTGCTTGATGTCAAGGAATCCACTTACAGAGACATCCAGTGACAGAGGGGGATTGCCCCCATGTGGTCCCCTGATGTTCACAGCAGTAGGTGACCAGCTCTTTTCTCTTGAAGATCCCCTGGTGAGTTTGTGTGGCCTACCCTCTATTTAGCAGCTGAACACTTTAGCCATTGTGCCATCAGGCCCCCTTTGCTTGATGACATCTCTGGGCAAATCAAGTAAGCAAAGTCTTCATTTCATCAAAAACTTTGGCCTCTCCTGTTAATTCCTCCTTTCATCATCTTTCAATATACAATTTGACTCATCATCACTCTAACACCCAGTGTCTTTATATACCCAAGTTATGCTCCTGCAAACCTATCAAAAATTACTTCTTTGTAAACTTACTGTTATGTCAGAACTCTCTGTTGGAATGCTAGTCTGATTAATCCCACACTAGATCACTGATTTAAATCCACAAACCTCTCTATGGGAGAAAGATGTGACTGTCTGCTTCTGTAAAGATGTGCCCTGTTGCAAACCTTATAGGGGCAATTCTACACTATTCTATGGGGTTGTAATGAGTCTGAATTGCCAAGATGTCATTGGGTTTGGGGCCATACGGTAGTGCTGTGAGTTAAGCATTGCGCTGCTAACCTCAAGTTTGACAGTTCAAATCCACTAGCCGCTCCCCAGGAAAAAAGATGAGAGTTTTCCCATGAGGAGTCCATTTCAGAAACTCTAAGGATCTTTTCATTACAGGCTCGCTGTCAGCTGAAATAAATTCTGTGGCAATGACTAGTGGAAAGTAGCCCTGACAGTGCTGTGGTTAAAGGGTCAAAGGCAGCAGTTTAAACCCTCCAGCAGCTTCTTAGGGGAACGTTGTGGTAGCCGGTATCACCAACGATTACAATTTTGACAAGCGACAAATCTAAATTTCCAGAAAGCATCCATACCTCAACAAGAAAAAGAGAATCCGATGTTTAAAATAGCCACGAACAGAAACTTTACCAAAGAAGATGTTTAGGCCAACAAACATGATGAAATGCTCATGATCATTAGCCATTAAATCCATCTCTACAATTAAGTTGTTTTTCATGTATGAAGAATCTGTCTAAAACAGGGTATAACTACTCTTTAGGATAAAGTGACCAGATTGTAAGGGACCCCATTGACTGGGGGGCAGAGGGGGTTCTTGATTAAAAATTTGGTCTACATGGAGGAACCAAATTTTTCATAGAACGCAAAAATAGTATTGTAATATATTTCTTTTAATTTCAAACCACCGTGGGATGCTGTTACATTGTTAAAAAGCGGGAAATCTGGTCAATTTACCTTAAGGTCTCTGAGGGTACATGTCATTTCAGGAACAAACAGGATCCTTCCTCAGCAGAGAACAACTGATGGGTTTTAACCACCAACTTTGCAGCTTGCAATCCAAGGCTTAGCCCACAACACAGTTCCACCAATATTCTTTCCCTCAGAGAGATGAAAATCAAAACAACAATGGTGTGAGTGAGGAGCTATTGGAACCCTCACACACACACACACACACACTCAGTGGAACTGCAGAATGACACACTATTGTGGAAAACAATATGGGGCTTGTTCAAAAAGTCGGAAATTGAAATGCCAAATGATCCAGCAATGCCTTAATTTGGTACATATCCTAGAGAAATAAGAACCTAGATATGGATAGATGTGTGAACACCTATGTTCGTTGTAGCACTTCATATTCACAATAGTAATGAAGAGAAAACAACCAAATGCCCATCAAGAGAAGAATGGAGAAACAAATTATGGTACATGTATACAATAGAATATTGTGCAATGTTAAATAATAATGATGAATGAGAAAATACTTTATAACATGGATGAACATGGAAGGCATACACTAAATAATACTAGTAAATCATAAGAAGACAAATAACATATGAAACTAGTCTTGTGGAAATTTGAGAAAAGAGGTATTAGTACTGAAACATACATTCTCTGATGGTTACCAAGAGTAGGAGAGCAAGGAAGAGTCAATCACTGGCTAGAGGGCAGATACATGTGAAATTGGATGAATGAGAAGACAATATCCATCATACAAGAAGGAAGATAGCAAACAATGGTGGAGAGAGGGATAAAGCATTGGGAGGAGCCCAAGAGTAAAAGGCAGTAGAGAAAAATATTGCTATATACACAATTCTGCAATAACAGTGTTCTTCAAGTAGATAGACATACAGACTGAATAGGTGTGGGAAAAAGAGTTAATATATACCCCAAAATACATATAAGTTTGACAGAGTTTATGTGCACATAGGTATTTTGCTCCAAATATATTCATGAATGTGATCGAGTATCTCAGGGGTAAGGTAAGACTCTTAGACATAACCAAACATCTAGAGGAAATAAGTCAACGGGGCCTCAGAACCATAATCTGGGGACTACCAAGGTGAGTTGCCATAACATAGTCTACAAAGTCAATGTTCTACATCCTGTTTTGGTGACCCTGAGACCAAAAGAAGTAGATGGTGCCTGGCTACCACTCCCAGCTGCTCTCAGCAAGAGATCACATTAGATGGTTCTAGATCAAGGAATTAAAACTGAAAATCATGAGAGATATGATAGAGACTAATAGAAGCTCTGAGACTATAGTCCTTTCATGTCAAGAAATGAATGTACCCACACAGCTCAATTTTCAGCCAAGCAATTGACAAGTCTACAAGGCAAATAACACAACTGTAACAGAAAAAGCAACTACTCAAGATAGCAAGGGCAGCAACTACCCAAAGACAAAGTTCAGAATGGTTTATAAGAAGAAGGAATGGAAACCGGAAACAAGGGAGGGAGGTAGAATAAGTGATGGTACATTGAGGGGATTTCAATGAATGAGATGAAATAAACTAAAAATGAATTGTTGAATGTAAAATTTGTGAACTTTGCAAATCTTCACCCCATTCACATTTTAATTTTTTAATTATTTTTTTTTAAAGATTACAGTCTTAGGAAATCGATGGTACAGTTTGATTCTGCCCTATAGTGTTTTTGTGAATAAGGATCAACAGGATTGCAATGGGTTTCTTTCCTGAATTATGTTACCCTTCAGGACAGATTCTAAGGAGGCCTTATATAATTATGGATTTATTGCCTTTAAGACACTATAGCGGATCAGTGCACTTCCATTGAAAAGATAGTTCATAATCTCCATTAAGGTGACTATTTGTTTGGCCAAACTCATTGGCCTGGGTTTATCAAAGTATTTGAGAGATGTAGGAATCATGAGTTCAAAAAGTAACAAGATGCCCCCCAAATGTGAGGAAGGACCCAGTAATGTCTCAGAAAGAATTCAGTGATACTTTACTTCTAGGAATTTTATCCTCAAAATATGGTTCATGGTTTAACAGATTGCAGGGCTTACTTGGGATGTCAAATGTTAGAAATGCAGAATCTCAGGCCTTAATACCAGACATGCTATCTCAAAACCTAAATTTTATTTGTTTGCTTGATATTTTTTCTTTCTAAAGTCATTTTAGTGGGTGCTCGTAGAGCTCTCATCACAATCCAAACATACACCCATTGATTCAAGTACATTTGTACATTTGTTGTCATTATCATTCTCAAAATATTTGCTTTCTACTTGAGCCCTTGATATCAGTTCCTCATTTTCCCCTCCCTCACGAACCCTTGATAATTTATCAATTATCAATGGTGTATAATATTGCATAATAATAATAATTTATAAGTTATCAATGGTTCATGAGAGATGGCGGAGTAGGGAGAAAGGTGAAAAAATAAGGATTCAATACCAAGGGATTAAGTAGAAAGCAAATATTTTGATAATAATGATGGCAAAAAGTGTACAAATGTGCTTGGCATACAATGGATGGATATATGGGTTGTGATAAGAATTGTATTAGCCCCCAATAAAATGATTAATAAAGAACATTGAAAACTTTATAAATTATTACTATTTTCTGATGCTTTACACGGTCCAACATCTCACTTCAGCAGTACATTGCCATTCCAGGAATTGAAGGGAAGTCCACTGAAATGTTTAAAGAATCTGATGAAGCACTCCCTCAACTATGCCAAGAAATTTGGAAGAAAAGTGCTTGGACAATTGACTGGACGAGATCCATATCAGTGCCCATTCCAAAGAAGATTAACAAATACATGCTAAAAATATAGAATAAGCATAACTGAAATCACATGCAAATAAAATTTTGCTGAATATCTTCCAGCAAAGATTGCAGCAGTACATTGACAGGGAAGTGCCAGAGTTTGAGGTTCCATTCGAAAGAGTTAATGGAACAAGGATGTTCATTACTGATGTCAGATGGATCTTGGCTCAAAGCAGAGTATACCAGAAAGATGTTTAATTGTGTTTTACTGCCTATGCCCAGGTTTTTGATTGTATGGACCCTAATAAACTGTGAATGACTTTGAGAAGAATTGGAATTGCTGAACACATTTTACTCATGTGGAACTTGTACATGGATCAAGAATCACTTTTGCAAATAGAACTAAGGGGTTGGAGTAGTCACCTAATCTTGTGTCAATTTGTGTCAATTTGAGGATTAAGAGTGTAGGAGTGGTAGCTTAACCCTCGTGGTATAGTGGTTGTGTGCGGGACTGCGGCCCACAGGGCTGACGGTTCAAATCCATCAGCAGCTCTCCAGGAGCAAGGCTGGGCTTTCTACCTCCCACCAGGGCAGTGATGGCACACACAAAAAAGCAAAACAATGAAAGAGTGTGAGAGTGGAGTCTAGTCTTTTAATTGCCTCATAGCCATTGAGAACTCTGTGTGGGCATGGCCTTCTTCTGACAATTCTGGGAAATAAGGTACTTCCTTTTAGAGGCAGGAGAAACTATCTCTCTCAGTTCACTACCTTGGAGATACTCAAATGACAAGACTGGCTCCCTGTGAGACCTCCCTTAGGAGAAACCACATGGACCGACCATGATGCAGCCAAATACCTGGACCTAGAGAAGCCACATGGAGACTCCTGACAGTGCTGAGATCCTTACAACACCACTGGATTCAAAGACTTTCTACCCACTGGCTTGTGGTCATTCTTCATTTAGCATCATTGCATGTGTTCCATGAATCTGAAGAAGACTTATTGATTGGCTTCAGACCTATGGGTTAATATCGGACTTATTACCTTGGACTAGACTGTGTTGGGATGTTTTTACTCAATGTTCAATTGCTCCTGTTCTTAAACCTCTTCCTTATATGCATATGCATGTTTATGAATTTTGTTTCTCTAGTCTAGCCAGACTAACACATCCTTCATTTGTTGCTGTGCCCTCTGATCAGACATGTCCCTCTCCCTGAGCTGTAGCTTCTGTGCTGTCCTCTGAAGTGAATTCTACTTGAGGAAGGAGGGGCTGTCCATGTAGGGATTGGGGCTAGCCTCTCAGACTTCTCTATTGGTTTCCCATTTCATGTCAGTCTATTGAATTCATATATTGGAGCATAGGGTTGAAGGACACTGGGTGAGAGGAATAATCTCTAATTACCCACAACTCTCTATTACCCAAAGAAGACACCAGATTCCATTCTCATGGACCAGTGAATACACTCCAACTGCATGAATTCTAGGCAGGACTTTAAAAACACATACACACACTTGTGAATGAGAAAGAGAACATATCTGATAGTTGTAGTTGTCTAGTGTATGTGTGTATGTGTATGGTCAGTTACCATTTGTATGGTTATTTGATTGTTTAGTGTTTTTGCTTTTTGAGTTTTAATTGGCTGTTACTCTCATTGCTCCTGTTGTATGCTATAGATTTTGTTGTTTTAGTTAATCCTTTCTGGCATCATTTGATGAAACCAACTGTCCTCACGTGATCCAGTCAACTTAATAACTCCAGTAGCTGCATCACAAAGTTTTGAAGATAATAGACTCAATTCATAAGAAAAATAAAGATAGGATGACACAAACAAGTGGCCAATAAATAGAGTAAAACAAAAACAAGTACAAACATTTTATAGGGAAGAAAGGCATTGGAACTAACAGAAAAGGGATACAGAAGAGTGATTACCATGTCAGGTAATCTTAACAGATGGAGAAAAACACTTACAGAACTATGTAAAAAATACTGAAAATTTAGAAACCATTATAAATAGAAATTCAAAAGGCTAATACTCTCATAATAGAACTAAGCCATACTTTAAAAGTAAAAGACAGTAAAATTAAAGCAATTGAAGGCTGAATTAGTAGGCTTGGAGACAAATCTCTTGAATCCAATCTAGGAGAACTATCAATAAAAATGAACTCCCAAAATGTAAGTTTAATAATTATGCAGAACTCTATCAAGAAGAATCATTCCCACTTCATTGTCGTTCCAGAACTTGCTCCAAACCCACTGCCAAAAAAATCTACAGAGAAAACAGTCTAAGAACTGCAGGAAGAAAACTTCTCAGAGATCATAAAATAAGGAAAGATAGTCATTAAAGAAGCTGAAAGAACTAAAAAGGGGATAACCCTCAAAAAACAATCATAAAAAACACATCATAATCAAACCATCCAATATCAAAGACAAGGAAAGAATCTTGAGATGACTTCATAAAAAAAGAAAAACTACTTACAAGGTATGAATGAGAAATAAGGACATTTCCAGACAAGGAGAACTTAGAGGAATTTGTAAAAAGAAGACCAACACAAGAAATTGAAAGTGGATTTCTTTGGACAGTGAATCAACATCAACAAAAATCATTATTCTGAGCTCAATAAACAAGATACTACTGCCCAGAAATTAACCCACATAATCCAGTATTCAAAATGATGTGTATTAACTTCTTGTTAATAATGATTTTTACATTATGAGACTGAAAATAGTAAGCCAAAGATTTAATTCCATGATGAAGATAATCACAAAGAACAATAGTGAAGAGTAGACACAGAGTATTCAAATGGTGAATTCAAGAAGTTTAGAATAGAGAAGAGGCTTCTTAACATTGACAAGAAAATAGTAACCTCAAAGAAAATGAAAGAATTCATTAAATAATAGAGGAAAATTACAAAGATCTAGTAAATGATAAAATAATAGCAACAAAAAATTGAGAAAATCCACAAACATAAGAGATTCAACACAGAAACTTACAAGGAAGACAGAAATAAAATACAACATAAAACAGTAAAATAAATTCAATAAGCTTATGTACATAACTGAAATAAATGGATTCACAGCACCAATCAAGAGGAAGAGAGAGGAGCAGATTGCATAAGAAAGCAGACCCATCAATACACTGCTTACAGGAAGCACATCATAGATATAAGAACAAAAACAGTCTAAAAATCAAAGGATAAAAAAAGCTATCATGTTAATAGCAATTAAACAAAGTTGTAGATACAGCTGGTACGTATGAAATTATTGAACCTTATGGCTCCCTCAACACAAGAACACCTTTTTCTATTAATTTGACATTCTTTGATACTCAACTACCTGACAGGATCACTGAAGACGAAATGGGTGCACACGCAAATGTGAGTTTCATAGTCAGTAACTATTATGACTTCTAGGTCAATCGTCTCTTTAATCACTATATAATTATATTCTTTGTTTCTAATGATGGGGGGGTTGCCTCAATTTATATGTTTTTCAAAATCGACTTGGTAGCATACAAAAACAGCAGCAATGTGCTTCCATCTCCAAGTCTTCTTCAAAAACTTCCACTGCAAGGGGCAGCACTGGAGACACAGTGCTGAAACTGTTCCCAATATGGGGCTCTAACACCAGGGAGGAAGAGGGTGGGAAAAAGTACAGAAAGTACGCAATGTATAACACCCTCTTGCCCCCAAAAAGGAGAACAGACAACAGAAACATAGGTAAAGGGAGAGTGTAAGATATAAAAATAGCAATAATTTATAACTTATCAAGGGTTCATGAGGGTGGGACTGTAGCGGAGAAAGTGGGGGAAAGGGTCTGATACCAGGGGCTCAAGTAGAAAGGAAAAGTTCTGAAAAAGATGAGGGCAACAGTTGCACAAATGTGCTCAATACAATTGATGCATGGATTGCTATAAGAGCTGTAAGAGTTCTGTAAAATGATTCAAAAAGAAGTGGCTGGAAGGGACAACTTATGGAACCAAGGGAACTCTATTTTTGAGTTTTCTGTTTATCTAAAATAATGTCTAATATTAAAAATTAAATCATTGAAATAAAGATTTATTGCCTCCGAAATTATATCAAGTCAGAATTGCCTTAATGTCAGGAGATTGTGTGTGTGTGTGTGTGTGTGTGTGTGCATTTGAGATGCAGCTTAGCAATCCTATAGGAGAGTGTTGACTTGCCTCCATAGGGTTTCCAAGGCTGTAAACCTTTAGGGAAACAGACTCCCACCACAATATTGTCCCATGGAAAACCATTCATCTTTCAGTTAGCAGGCAGGCACTTCATCACTGTTCCAGCAACAGAACTCCCCGCCACCCCACCCGCTGTAGCGGGGGACTGGCATTGACTCAAAGAATATTAGCCAGCATGACACTGTTGACCTCTTATGCATCTGTCACCTTCCAGTAGTCACAGAAACATAGGGAAATATAGAGCCCAATCCATAACTTAGGGCCAAATCTAAAAAAACCAATGGTCTCCCATGGACTTTGCAGACACTTGGTCAAGAAAACTAAATATTGATTGTTGCATGTCCCTAATATTTTATAGTTTTTTGGTTACATAGTATTATTGTAGCAATAGAAGGTGAATGCAGTCCCTTTTACACTTAGAAATATTATGATATACATCAACCACCATATTTTCATATTTATGTATTTATTTATTATTTATTTTGATCATAAACAAATTAAGTAACTCTCAATCAGAAACAGATTAAATAAACTATGGTAAGTCCATATAATGTAATAACTGTATCCTTAAAAATAATGAGGAAACGATATGCTGATATAAAATATCTCCACAACCAAGTGTTAAAACTGATGCAAAAACTCAGAACAGGAGGGAGGGAAAATGGCCACCAGATAGGAAGCCCACGCCTGGAGCTCCTGGAGATTGGTGAGTGGGGGTGACAAATTGGGTTTTGTGACTCCAGGAAAGCTCAGAGCCCTCCTCTGAAGCAGGAGCAGGCGCGACCCGCATGCCCGCGCTCCCCACAGATGTGGGCACAGACACCTGCACAGAAGCTGCCAGTTCTTTGTGCCAGCGGGATCCAGGGTGCCTGCTCTGCGACCCTGAGGTCTGGGACCCACGGTTAATCAGCGCCCATACGGAATCGCTGACCAGTCCTCCCCACCCCAAAGTGCCCAGGGTGCCCAGGGAACACTCCACGCAGACCCACACCTCTCATTTCCCACCCCCAGGGACTCTTGTGTCCCAAGCACAATGGTGGGCCAACCCCAGAGGGCCATGCCCAGGCTAACCTTAAGGGTGCCACCACTGCCCAGGATAAAGTCAACCCATCCCCTAAACCCACGCCTGCCACCTGGACCACACTTTCTAACAGTAGCAAAAGGAACGCCTGCACTCCCCATAGTCGCCAGCACTCCTCACAGACTCTGCCAGTTCAGGGCAAACGCCCCAAGACCCTCGACAGAGAGGTCAGCTTTACATTGTCTTCTTGGTAAACAGCCAGCCGGTCCTCCCCACCCCAGAGTACTAGATGATTTTTCCCACCTATCTGTGCTAAGCGCCCCTAGCTAGGAACAGATCACTGAACTCCCAACCCACCCCCTAAACCCACTCCCCTGCCCAGCCAACACGCTCCATCAGATCTGCAAGGCCTAGATGCAAACAGTTCCTGAGGAAAGCTACAATATAAGACTAGCCACCTAAAGAGAGACCCCAGAGCCACAAAACACCAAGGAAAATGCCACCTAATACGAATAAATCAAACAAAAAAACAGCTAGCAGCTTCCATAGTATAAAGAAAAGAGAAACTGGATCCGATGCAAGAAGATCAGCTGGACTAACAGCAGTCATAGAAAACACGGAGATCGATCAACCACAGAAAGAAATCTTCAAGATGTTACTAACATGTATGCAGCTCTTAAGTGATGCATTAAAGAAGAAAGAAGAATTGATACAGGAGATAAAGGCCATGCACCAAAGGGAAATCCAAGAACTAAAGAGTGAGCTAAAGAAAACTGATAGTAAGTGCTCAGATTTCGCCCAGAGAATGGAAGAGGCAGAAAACAGGACGAGTGACCTAGAGGACTCACAAGTAGAAATTAATAAATGGGAGAAAAAAATCTAACAAGTCTATGAGAGAAGCAGAAGAAGATATTAGGTGCCTGGCTGATACTATGAAAAGAAACATTAGGATTTTCAGTCTGCCGGAGGATGAGGCATCAAGAAAACCAACATCCAAAATAGTGAGGGAATGCTTAGAGGAAAACTCCCCTAGCTTAATGAAAGCCATATAACCATACAGGAGGTGGAAAGAACACCACCTAGACTAAGCCCCAAAAAGAAAACATCAAGACATATAGTCGTTAACATATCCAATTATGAAGAAAAAGAGAAAACTATGAGAGCACCTAGGGAAAAAGGGCAATCACATATAAAGGCAAAGAGATAAGAATATGCTCGGACCTATCAATGGAAACTATGAAGAAGAGGAGAGAGTGGAGCAGCATATTCTGAAAATTGCAGGAACATGATGCAAACCCAAGAAGACTCTATCCAGCCAAATTATCTATCAAAATTGATGGAGAAATAAGAGTCTTTCCAGAAAAGGAAAATCTCAGAGTATATGCCAAAAGGAACCCAGCCCTACAAAAGATTCTCACTGACCCACTGGGAGAAGAACAACAACAATGGCCTAACTCACGCAGAATGAATCTACCCAGAAACAGTCAAAGGGATAACAGCCCCCAAGATAACTCTGGCTCAGAGATGGAAGAAAGGCAAGAATGAACCACAAACATATATTGACACAACCTATGGAAATAGAAAAACATCCAATCCAAGAGCGATAAAATGACAACACAGAGTGCATAGATAGATGTAATAACCCTAAATATTAATGGATTGAACTCAGGCATTAAGAGACAGAAATTAATAGACTGGCTTAGAAAATACACCCCCTCAATCTGCTGCCTACAGGAGACACATCTTAAGATCACAGAAAAAAATATATTGAGAATCAAAGGCTGGAGAAAAATATACCAGGCAAACAACAATTCCAAAACAGCTGGAGTAGCAGTCCTAATATCAGATAAAATTGACCTCAAAGTGCAAACCATAATAAGAGGCAAAGAAGGACACTATATAATGCTTAAGGGAAGGGTAGACAATGATCCAGTAAGCATCTTAAATATATATTCCCCGAATGAGAAACCTCAGAATATGTAAACCAGACACTTCATATGATGAAAAAAGAAACTACAGCCTCAACAATTATAGTGGGTGACTTCAACACACCACTCTCTGAGAAGGACAGATCACAGGGAAAGAAACTTAACAAGGAGGTGAGAGATATAAATACTACAATTAGACAGTTTGACTTGGTAGATATCTACAGGGTCTTTCATCCAAAGGAAAAGCAATTCACATTCTTCTCAGCCCCACATGGAAATTTTTCGAAGATAGACCACATACTGGGACATAAGGAGAATCTACATAAATTTAAGCATATTAATATCATACAAAACTCACTCTCAGACCACTCTGCCATAAGGTTGGAAATCAACAAAAGGAAGGCAAGGAGAACTAGAGAAAATAGTTGGAGAATTAATAATTTTCTATTGCAAAAGGAATGTGTGCTGGCCCAGATCAGAGAGGAAATTTAAAAATTTCTAGAAACCAATGAGAAGGAAAGCACGACATACCAAAACTTATGGGACACAGCAAAGGCAGTCTTAAAAGGAAGTTTCATTGCAATACAAGCACACCTGAAAAAGGAAGAGCATCTCATAACTAATACGTTGACACAGAATTTACAACAACTAGAGCAGAATCAGCAGGATAATCCCACTAATAGCAAAAGAAAAGAAATAATAAAAATCAGGGCTGAGATTCAAGAGAGGGAAAATAAGAAAACAATGGAAAAAATTAACGCTGCTAAAAGTTGGTTCTTTGAAAGAATTAACAAAGTTGATAAACCATTGGCAGACTTAACCAAAGAAAGGAGAGAGAAAATTGCAATAGCAAGAATACGGGACAAAAGAGGGGATATCACAACTGACCCTAATGAAATCAAAAGAATAGTCACTCAGTACTACAAAGATCTTTACTCCAATGACCTCAACAACTTGGAAGACATGGAAAAATTCTTGCAAAAGCAATCTCTTCCTAGATTGTCTCCAATGTACGTCAAGAATCTTAACAGACCCATAACAATAGAAGAAATAGACAAGGTTATCAAGGGACTACCAACAAAGAAATCACCTGGAACCGATGGCTACACAGGAGAATTCTACCAAGCATTCAGGGAAGAACTGACACCAACCCTACACAAGCTCTTCCAAAGCATAGAAAAGGATGGCAAACTCGCAAACTCCTTCTATGAAGCCAGTATAACACTGATACCCAAACCAGGCAAGGATCCCACAAAAATTGAGAATTACAGACCAATATCCCTAATGAATATTAATGCAAAAATATTTAATAAAATACTGGCCAATAGAATACAAAAGTATATAAAACAAATAATTCACCCTGACCAAGTGGGGTTCATACCTGGAATGCAGGGGTCGTTCAACATACGAAAGACAATTAGTATCATTCACCATATTGACAGGAAAAAATATAAGAATAATATGGTTATATCCATAGATGCCGCAAAAGCATTTGACAATATTCAACACCAATTCATGTTTAAGACACTCAAGAAGATGGGAATAGAAGGAAAATTCCTCAAGACAATACAAACTAGATATGAAAAACCAACGGCCAATGTGATAGTCAATGGAGAAAAAACAAACATAATCCCACTGAAAAAGGGGACCAGACAAGGATGTCCATTGTCCCCTCTATTGTTCAATATTGTACTGGAGGTTTTATCTAATAGCATTAGGCAAGGAAAAGACATAGAAGGTATACGACTGGGGAAGGAAGAGGTGAAATTATCATTATTTGCAGATGATATGATTATATATATGGAAAATCCCAAAAGCTCCACCAAGGGATTACTGGAAACAATAGAGGAGTATGGCAGAGTGGCAGGATACAAGATCAACAATCAGAAGTCAATTGGTCTGCTGTACACATCAGATAAGACCACAGAAGAGGAGATAAAAAAGAGGTACCCTTCACAATAGCCAAGCATAAATTGAAATATCTGGGGATATACCTGACAAAAAGAACAAAAGATCTATATGAGGAAAATTATAGAACACTATTACAGGAAACCAAGAATGACTTCAAGAAATGGAAAAATATCCCATGCTCGTGGATCGGAAGACTCAATGTAGTCAAGATGACAGTTCTACCCAAGACACTATATAAGTTTAATGCAATACCGATACAAGTATCATCCTCCTTCTTCAAAGAAATGGAAAAAATGATATCTGACGTCATATGGAGAGGGAAGAATCCCAGAATTAGTAGAGAACTCCTCAAGAAGGACATCGTGGGAGGGCTTGCCCTACCTGACTTTCACACATACTATATAGCCACAGTGGTCAAAACAGCATGGTATTGGCATAATGACAGATACTCAGACCAATGGAAAAGAACTGAAAGTCCAGAAATAAAAACACAAGCATACAGACAACTTTTTTTTTGATAAGGGCCCTAAAAGTATCAAATGGGAAACAGATGCCCTTTTTAACAAGTGATGCTGGAAAAAATGGATATCTACCTGTAGAAAAATGAAGCAAGACCCATACCTCACTTCATGCACTAGAATAAATTCAAGGTGGATTACAGACCTTGAAGTAAAACCCCAAACGATTAGAGCCATCAATGAGGGAATTGGGAATAATCTGAGAACACTGGCACAAGGACTACATAGGCTAACAGAAATAGGGAAAGACACAAACACAGAGGAAGCTCAAATAGACAAATTGGATATACTAAAGATTAAACACCTGTGCACATCGAAAGAATTCACCAAGGGAGTAATAAGAGAGCAGACAGACTGGGAAACATCTTTGGCAATGACAAATCAGATAAAGGTCTTATTACTAAAATCTACATTTCTCTGATAGCTTCCAAAAAAGCAAAACTAACTGCCCAATGAGGAGATGGGCAAAGGAATTAAACAGAAGTTTCACAGAGGCCAATATATATAATTATGAGAAAATGCTGCCGATCATTAGCCATAAGAGAAATGCAAATCAAATCAACAATGAAATACCACCTAACACGGTCAAGGCTAGCCCAATTCAAAAAGTCAGAAAGTAACAAATGCTGGAGTGGCTGTGGGGAGATAGGGTCGCTTATCCACTGCTAGTGGACCTGCAGGTATGTACAGCCACTATGAAGATCAATTTGGAGATACCTAAAACAGATGGAAATTGAACTACCATATGACCCAGCAATTCCCCTGTTGGGCATATACCCAGAAGAGACAAGCAACAATCCACGACCAGAGATCTCTGCTCCAATGTTCATTGCAGCACAGTTCACAATTGCAAGGAGTTGGAAGCAGTCCATATTCCCATCAACTGATGAATGGATTAAAAAGCTGTGGTACATACATACAATGGAGTACTATGCATCGCTGAAAAGCAGTGATGAACACATGAAGCACGTCACTGCGTGGGAAGAACTGGAGGAAGTTACGCTAAGTGAAGTTAG